>CM026083.1:4170000-4682500 GCA_014839685.1 Anableps anableps
GCAATTCCTTTGTGTGTGTCTAATGTCACGTTTTTGGAGGCAGACAACTTTTACTTGAATGTGTTTACTGCAGTTAAAATAACACATTGGTTTTGCTTTGTGTTAAATAAAGACCCATTCAACAGTAAAGGTTATTCTGGCATTTAACGCTGCAGGTCTGATGCACAGAATCACAGGTCTAAGTGTAAACTGTGTCACAGAGAGTAAACACAATAAAAACATGCATTATCTGCAGCATTGTTCATTAAAATAGCAAAACCTTATTGATGTATTAAAGAAAATACGAATACAGTGCATACACAAAATATGCATACACTTAATAATATTCTATACTATTGCATTAGGGAATACGTTCAACAAGTACTTTTACTTTCAATACTTTAAGTATTTTTAAAAGCAAGTATTTACTTTCTTTTACTCCAACTCCGTGCCAACATTTTTACTCAAGTAAAAATGTTGGCACGGTTCTTACTTTTACTAGATTACATTTTTGTCAATTTATTTGTACTTTTACTTAGTACAGTGTTTGAGTACTTTCCCCACCACTGGCTAAATGTGCTAATGGAGGAGAAACGACTTACCGTTACAGGAAAACTTTTTATTTGTTGTCATCGGTGATCATGCTAGCTAGCCTGAATATTTATAACAGTCTCTGCTTGCTGCTTTATGCAGAGAGCAAGAGGGGAGGGAAGGGGGGATGAGCAGCGCCACTTAGACGGTGATTGACCCGCCTCCTGGCTCTGAGTAATTGGGATTAGGCAGAGGAGCTCAGTTTTTTCTCAGATTATCTGTCTCGTGCCATTCTGTCATGACATAGTGACAGTTTCAACAAATATGTAGCTTTTTTTTATTATTATTTTTATAAAAGTTACATACTGCAGCTTTAACAACGTTTTTACCATAGACATAATAAAGAATAGACACCTCATGGACCTACTGTTATCCTATGTTTTGCTGCTGAGGACAAGGAGTCCTAGCTAAAGAGGAATTCAGTCAACTGCTGACAGCAACTTTGAGCAAAGAATAGACAGAAGTTCCTATGTTAGTGATTGACCCTGTCAGATGTGACCTTGTCTTCTAGGGACTGTGAATAGTCGATGCATGAAACAAAAATAATTCACAAAAAACAAATACACCCCCCAGTGATCAGTTGATAGAAAATAACTAATCATTTAATGTAGACTGTAAGTCATGATGATGAAACTATGCAAAACTGAATTAACTGCTGCACAGCATCATTGTGTTTGATCCCGTTATTTACACCCTCAACATTATAGTGATTTGTCACAGTTTTTTTTGCTATGCTGGTCATTTTACCACATTATCTATTTGATATTAATGTAGACCCTCAATTGTCAGTAATTCACTGATTGTCTGCTTCTATAAACTTGTTTTTATCTGGTGAAGCGACCAACATGAAATGGGGAAGTAAAGGAAAACCAATCGGAAGGAGCAGAGCCTGCTGCTGACACAGCTCTATCCATTTCTATGTAGAATATCTCTTCTTTCTGTCCGTCTTCCCTTCATCTTCCCTGCTTCAGACATGCTTAGGTTCACTGAAGGTCTTCCTCACCACTCCTAACACTTTGTCATGTTAGCAACTCTCTTAAGTGCCCAAGATGCTTTGTGAATAACTTTTATGTTACCAAGGTGAAATTCTTAGAAAAATCTTAGAATTCCAGAAATATTAATAATTTTCCTAAATTGATGTCACCAGGAGCTACTTCAAGTCTTGGGATTCTTTCAGAATCTTTCAGAATCGCGGAGCATTTTCCACCAAACCACCAAACTTAACTGTGGTCACACACAACAGCTGAAATGGACTTCAGCATTTTCAGCAGAGGACATTTCTACAGCAGACAGGGACACGGTGTTGTCTTGGGCTGCTACATTCTGCCACATTGTCTGTCCCACTAGGTGAGACACCACACTGAACCGTCAGATTGCAGAAGAGGGCCTGGAACTGGCTTGCAGATGGATTGTTATTCCAGCCACCTTGTATGGAAAACAGGTACACAATACATGTATTACTCACAAGAAATTACATACAAAGATAGTCATTAAGTACATTTTCAGAATTAATTGTAATTAATGACAGATAAATGATGACAGACAAGTACCTGCAAAAGAATGAAGTTTTATTACTCTGAAAATGGCAAAACAAGACTCCCCAAGAAAGCACCATCATGAAAGCATAATGATGTTGCTCCAAAGCAGTAAAGTGAAGTGTGAGGTCCTGAGAGGCCACTGACAGGCTAACTTCAGCTCTGCTGGAGGTTACTGTAGACCTGCATCATAAATATGAACTTTACAGTATATAGCTACCTATACACAGAAACACGTGGAGGGCTAAGTATCTCACACTGGCTTTTGATTGAGAATAAATTCACTGATACATTTTTATAATTATTAATAATAATAATTATTAATACATTTATAATATATAATAAATTTGATTCACATTAAGATTTACAAAATCTCAGTTAGCCTTCATAGCTGGCTATAATATAATAATAATATTATATATATATATATATATATATATATATATATATATATATATATATATATATATATATATATATATATATATATATAATATTATAGCTAATATTAGCTATAATAGGTGGACATAAATACAGAACAGTAATATTCTATTCACAAAATACAAACAATAATATGTTAATCTTATTTGTGAAAAATTATCCCCCGAGCCATGGTGTCAATAGTCCGTCAGTTTGAACCAAAATATCCCACACAGTGCTGAGGCATCTTCTGCTATTTTGGTTTAACCAAGTAGGGAGGATGACCACTCCAAGATGGAGGCCGCATTTCCTGCATCCGAGCAGCTAATGTGGGGTCAACTCTTCATTATGTCTATGGTTTTTAATAGCATTTCACTGAGAAGTAGCTCTTATAATGAGCTCTGCAGATGCGGTGTTCCACCAGGTGTTTGCTAATTGCTGCTGGCTAGTCTGAAGGGGCTGCAGGGGAGGGATGTTCTGTGAAGCGGAAGCTCGGAAGCTTAGAAGCTCTAAGGAGGAGCTGGGTCTCAAAGGTGGTGCTAGGTCCATACTCAAAACTGGACGATTTCGCTTGACCTTTTAAACCGTGGCATGCATATCCCTATTTGATAACTTTACCCTGAGTCAGAAATTAAAATTAATTCCATTCAGTTTAGTTCAAATTCAAATCAAATTCAAAAGTACTTTATGAATCCCAGATGGAAATGAATTCTTGTTGTAACTCATATTATGCGGGAGTCATTTTTAAAACTTTCTCATGGCCGTATGCGCCTGCTTATCAAAACATGTTCAAGCGTGGATTCACACTGATCAGCTGTAGCATTGCTCATAGCAACCAGCTTTTACACACATTCCTCAAAATCAACACACCCTGACACAACACGTTCTGTATAAAAGGAATAATGATATGGCTTCTTATAGAACAAGGTTGATTACCACATAGTTAGCATTTTGGCCTTGGGGCGTATTCATGGTAATGTTACTACTTTGATCACTAAACATAAGTACTATCACTGACGCAAGCATCAACGTAAACACAAAAGGTTTTCTGTTTGACAGCTCTTACCTTTCCTGTACTTTAATGCTTATTAGCAGAGTTCCCTATGTCACTCCTCATTTGCGTAACATTTTCCACAGCAGAGAGGAACTGTTTGTAACCGTTGCTAAGAAACAGTCTTGTACATATTTTGGCATACAACTGTCAAAAATAAAAGGAAGTAATTTATGAGATTTCAGCTTTTGCTCACCAGACAGTGATAAAATAATTTGGAGCTCTCCAAAGTTATAAAATTAGATAAATACAATTTCATTGGCATTATAAAAGACATGTTCCACATTATAAAATTTTTGACAAGAGTAAACCCCAAAGCCTAAAAGCAATGTGAGGAGAACAAACCTCCATGGTGGACTACTCTTACTGGTTCTTATTGAAAGTGTAAGTAGCAATCAGGAAATGCCAGTCATATGTGTTTCAGCAACTAAGGGTTACAGAAAGCAAAAGCAGCTTTAAATCCAATATTTTGGCAGGTTGTTGGTCTGATGTAATCAGTCCAGACAGTTGGCATTCTTCTCGTGAGATGATGTCCAAACAAGCTCATGTGGAGGACTCATTGTTCAACCTTAAGAAATGTAAAAATCTTCAAGAACTACAGTTTTGGTCTGAAGTTTAGATGCATTCATCTGGGCATGAATGGCATTAATTTGTATTGATGCTCTACTAATTTTTTTTTAACCATTTAGCTTCTAGGGTGGCATGATTACACAGGTATTATTATACAACTGCAATGATTTTCAATAATAAAAAGTATGTGCACAAGTTTTAATTTACTGTCAATTTATACGATGTGCATAGGGTCAAAAATCCATGCTCACCGATATTTGGTTAAACATCTTAGAGCAACTTACAGCTTGACCACGCACTTTCACATTCAGTGAGGCTGAGATCATTCCAGAAGCTCAGTGTCAGCTTGCTTTATCCAGTCCAAAATCTGTTTTGAAGTGTCAAAATTTCAGCAGCTTAAAATAAATTCAGAGGTTGACTAAAACATTTTTTTTCAAAGTTTTGAATTGCAAAACATTTAGCTCAAAAAAGTTACAGTAAAACCACTTGTAGAAGAATAACCTTTATCTTTCCGACTAGTTTTCTCATTTTTGAGAAAGCCATGCTTCGCTCCATGACAATACTACTTGATGGTGACTATATTTACCTGTCCATGCCGACTGTGTGTATGCCTCAACAGGCAGGGTGTCCGCGCATCCTTAAAAAGTCTTACATTAATGTATCTAAAATTAAGGCCTTAAAATGTCTTAAATTATTTTTTAAAAAATGTAAGTTGGCCTTAAATACATTAATCACAGGTCTTGAATTTAGTAGTGGCAGGTCTACTCAATCTCGTATATTCTTTGTAGTTCTTTTTTTCTTGCATGAATTTTTTGTCACATAAAAATTTGATCTGCGCACAGACGTCTAAACTGCTTACTAGCTGCTAATATATCCTCACTAGCTTGCAAGCATGGTTTAAGTGCAAATTTATCACCAGTTGCCAGGACGACGTTCATCTTCTCCTTTGGCTCACTTCTGTTGCCAACTTGTACGATGCTACATGCATTCAGTGCGAAAAAGCTTGGCACTATGAGGATTAAGACTGTAGACAGCCATATGCAGTATGAGAAGCCCAACTCTGCTGCCAAGAGCCACAAATAGACCCCAGACATTTCCTAGTTTTGCTTCCCTGGCATGGCTTAAGCTCCCCAGAAAACGGTTGCTGCTGCTGCTACTACAAGCACTTATCTAAGAGCATCATTTGGTGCGACGCAAACTCTGTAGTCTGAGGTTTTGTGGATTTCAAAACATGGTGGTCAAGCACAAGTCTTACCTATTTAGGAATTTTATTGCAACAAAGTTGTTAATATGGAGGGAGACACAGCTGAGAAGGAGGAGAAAAACAAAAGGAGTAAAGCATAGAGCCAAACGAGAATAGAGAGCCACAGATGCAGCTATGATGACAAATAAGGAAAAACATTAAAAGGAATGCTAATTAGTGTCCTAAGCTAACGCAATTTCACTTATAATGGTCTTAAAAAGGTCTTAAAAGTCTTAAATTTGAGATGGTGAAACCTGCAGGCACCCCAATAGGGTGATTCTCATTTAAGGTCATGTTGTTTTTCAACTTTTATAAAGCCTAAAACAGCAACACAGATTAAAATCCATTACTTCAAATGCAAGATAAAAAAAGTTGCAATTCAAGTCAAGAAATCAGTCTGGGTGTGGAAAAGCTTCAACTTGGGTCAGGATCTGGACCTCGATTTACCATACATCTCTGGTCCAGCTGTTGATTTGAGCTGAAAGCCCTCCCTGGGCTGCCACCTTACTGTGGTGGAGGGGTTTGAGTGTCCCAATGATCCTAGGAGCTTTGTTGTCAGGGGCTTTATGCCCCTGATAGGGTCATCCAAGGCAAGCAGGTCCTAGGTGAGGGATCAGACAAAGTGTAGCCCAAAGACCCCTTAGGATGAGTTCTAACTGGAAACAATGTTCTCTCGCCCAGACGCAGGTCACCGGGGTTCCACTCTGGAGCCAGGCCTGGAGGTGTGGCATGCTGGCGAGAGCCTGGTGGCCGGGCTTTTACCCATGGACCCTGACCAGGCACAGCCCAAAGAGGAAACATGGGTCCCCCTTCCGATGGGCTCATCACCTGTGGGAAGGGCCAAAGGGGTTGGGTGCAATGTAGGATGGTTGATGGCCAAAGGCAGGGTCCTTGGCGGTCTGATCCTCGGCTGCAGAAGCTGGCTCTTGGGACATGGAATGTCACCTCTGTGATGGGGAAGGAGCCTGAGTTGGTGCGCAAGGCGGAGAGGTTCCGGCTAGAAATAGTCTGCCCCAAGTGGAGGAGTTCAAGTATCTCGGGGTCTTGCTCACGAATGAGGGAAAATGGAGCAGGAGATCAATAAACGGATTGGTCCTGCATTGGTGGTGATGCAGGTGTTTTACCGGTCTGTGGGGGTAAAGAGAGAGCTGAGTCAAAAAGCAAAGCCCTCGATTTATCGGTTGATCTATGTTCCTACCCTCATCTATAATCCTGAGCTTTGGGTTGTGACTGAAAGAATGTGATCATGGATACAAGCAACCTAAAATGAGTTTCCTCCACAGGGTATTTGGGCTCTCCCATAGGAATAGGGTGAGAAGCTCAGTCATCCGGGAGGGACTCAGAATAGACCTGCTGCTTTTCCATGTTGAGAGGAGCCAGTTGAGGTGACTTGGGCATCTGATTAGGATGCCTCCTGGACACCTCTGTGATAAGGTGTTCCAGGCACGTCCCACCGGGAGAAGAACCAGAGGAAGACCCAGGACATACTGGATGGCCTATGTTTCTTGGCTTCCATGGGAATGGCTTGGGATTCCCCACAGAGGAGCTGGCCCAAGTGGCTGAGGAGAGGGAAGTCTAGGTCTCCCTGTTTAAGTCGCTGCTCCCATGACCTGACCCCAGATAAGCAGAAGAAAATGGATGGATGGATGGATGGATGGATGGATGGATGGAAAGTTAAATGTGGTCCTCTTTCTACATCATTATGTTTACCTTGTAAAGGTACCATTTCCACTGGCAGAACCCCCCCCCCCCAATTTCATCACCATCCCTGGCAGCTGGTACAGTATTCACATTCACACCTCCAAACGTACTTGTCATTGCAGCCAAATATTTTGCTTCTCTTTGCAAAATACAGTTCTTGTTTTGGCACATGTACACCACCTTCATCATCTGGATTAAATATCAGGAAAAGTAAACTGGCTGTCTAAACAGAAATGATCTGTGCAAATACAACTTAAAAAACTGACTTCACCTTCACTTGGACTTTAAATAATGTCTGTTAGACTATGTTTCCTTGTTGAGGTGAGAGCTGAGAGGGTGTGTGATTCTAACACGACTTATAACATGTTGATTGGTGAAAAATAGCACAGCAAGTTATTTCAATTCTTGACTTTGTGTTATGATTCATGTTTGGTCCTGCCCATGCTGTAATTAGTTTTCATTCTACTCACCTGTGTCACCTGATTGCTGATCTGTGCCACCTGGGCCCTGCTCTACTTAACTCCTCTCAGCCCCTGCCTCCCTGCCAGATTATCGACAGCCACGAGCCAGTAGAAATCCAGCGTTTCATGCCTTGTCTTGTTGTGTTTCTTCGACCCATTTCCATCCACGGATCTTCCCCTCCTGCCAAGCCCGTTACGGATTCCTTTGGTTCTGGATTTCTGGACCCTGACTCAAGCTCCGCTTCACGACCACCGAGTATTGCCTGACCCTCAAGTTAAGTTTGCTCTCTCTGCCTCTCCGTGTATAACCTCTGCCTGATTATCGTCTAGCCCCTGGTGCTGCGTTGGATTCCCTTGTGGAGACCTTCATTGATTCTTCCTGAGCTGCTACCAGTTCCCGATACTAAATAAACTTGTTTTTCCTTTACGTACTTCTGTGTGTGGTTGAATTTCCGGGTCCTCCCAGTGAGTCCTTACAGAATAATCTGGCCACTATGGACCCGTCACCCACACAGGAGTGGCGTTCAAGTGTTGAAGACGCTATTACCCGCCTGGAGTCAAACATGCAACAAATGATGAGCATGCTTGATAGGATGTCCTCCCTTCCCTCCCCTAAAGGAGCCCCTTCTCCCAGCCTCAAAGCCGCTATGTCTGGTTTCCAGGTCTCGCCCATTTTTGAGCCCCGCCTGTCTCCTCCAGAGGTGTTTAAAGGTGAGCAGAGTCAGTGTCGTCCCTTCATTACTCAGTGTGAAATAATCTTTGAACTTCAGCCGTCATCTTTTCCCTCTGAACGCGCTAAAGTAGCCTATGCTATTTCCCTCCTTTCGGGAAAAGCCAAATTATGGGGAACTGCAGAATGGCGGAGGGACTCCCTCATTTGTTATCGGTTCCAGGACTTTTCCAAGGAGCTAATCAGGGTCTTCGATCCTGTTCTGCCTCAGAGGGAGGCTGCACGTGGGTTGCTCAGACTCAAACAAGGCAGGAAGCGAGTAACTGAGTACATTATCGATTTTCATGCTCTATCCTCAGGAAGTGACTGGAACGATGAGGCACTATGTGATGTGTTCTATCAGGGTCTCAGTGAGGAGATAAAGGATGAGCTGTCTACCCGGGACGCTCCCAAGGACCTGGAGGAACTGGAGACCCTGGCCGCCAGAATTGATGCGAGGCTCCATGAGAGAAGGTTGGAGAGGAGTTCCCTCAGTCATACTTACCATGTTGAATCTGTTCCCAGATCACAGCCACCAGTCACGGCTCCACCTTTGAGTTCTTCACCCACCTCTCCAGGAGAGGAGCCTATGCAGATTGGTCGAACTCGCCTGTCCCCACAAGAGAGAGAGCGGAGATTTAAGAGAGGCCTTTGTTTCTATTGTGGTGGAGAGGGTCACCTACTTAGTCGGTGTCCTGTAAAAGGCCAGGCTCAGCAGGAGGTAAGAGGCTCCTGCTGAGCCAAAAGCGATGGCAATCCTCTTCGTTCTCTGTTCAAGCCACTCTCCAAGCTGATTGTCAAACCAAGCGTCTCCCAGTCTTTATAGATTCAGGAGCAGATACTGAGTTCATGGACCGTGGTCTTGCCGAATCTCTGGGCATCCAACTTTTACCTACCTCTAAGTGTCTTGAAGTTTTGGCTATTGATGGCCATGTACTTCACCAGATCACCCATGAAACGGGTCCCATTAAGTTCAGTATTTCTGGGAATCACCATGAACTTATCTCCTTCCTGATAATAGAGTCCCCTGGTCTCCCTGTCATTTTGGGGGCTTCTTGGCTAAGAAAACACAACCCCCACATTGACTGGGTGAAGGGCGAGGTGTTGGGTTGGTCACCATCTTGCCATTCCACTTGCCTCTTAGCAGCTTCGGTCCCTTTTTCTGTCCCTATCTCAGGACAGGAAACCTATCCCGACCTATCCAAGGTACCGGCTGTTTACCATGACCTTCGGGAAGTCTTTAATAAGCATCGCGCCACTTCCCTTCCACCCCATCGGCCCTATGATTGTGCAATTGATTTGCTTCCTGGAACCTTTCCTCCCAAAGGCCGTCTATACTCCCTCTCCGGCCCGGAGGATAAGGCCATGAGGGATTATATCTGTGACGCACTCAAGGCAGGCATTATCCGCCCTTCATCCTCTCCAGCTGGTGCAGGTTTTTTCTTTGTGGGCAAGAAGGATGGTTCTTTGAGACCCTGTATTGACTACAGGGGATTGAATGACATCACAGTCAAGAATCGTTACCCACTTCCCCTAATGAACACTGCTTTCGACCTGATTCAGGGATCCACAGTTTTTACCAAGCTCGATCTCAGAAATGCCTACCATCTAGTCCGTATCAAGGAGGGGGATGAGTGGAAGACGGCTTTTAACACTCCAACCGGCCATTATGAATACCTGGTAATGCCCTTTGGCCTATCCAACGCTCCCGCAGTGTTCCAAGCTCTAGTCAATGATGTCCTCAGGGACATGGTCGGTCGTTTTGTTTATGTTTATCTGGATGACATCTTAATTTTCTCTAAGGATCTCACTACCCATCAGACTCATGTCCGTTCTGTTATTCTCCGCTTGCTGCAGAATAACCTGTTTGTCAAGGCAGAAAAGTGCGAGTTTCACAAATCGTCCACTTCATTCTTGGGTTTCGTCATCTCTCCTAACAGGATTTCCATGGACCCCAGCAAGACGGACGCCATCAAGAATTGGCCCTGCCCACAAGACCGTAGACAACTTCAGAGGTTTCTGGGGTTTGCTAATTTCTATCGACGGTTCATCCGCAATTTCAGTTCTGTTGCTTCTCCACTTCATTCTCTTACTTCATCCAAGTGCAAGTTCGTTTGGAGTAAGAGTGCTGCAGAGTCCTTTGACCACCTTAAAAAGGCCTTCACCTCCGCTCCTGTCCTCCGCGCACAGGACTCTTCTCGCCAATTCATTGTAGAAGTGGATGCTTCTAACTCTGGGGTGGGAGCCGTACTCAGCCAGAGAAACACTGATGAGAAGATTCACCCATGTGCCTTCTTTTCTAGAAAACTGTCTTCTGCAGAGACCAACTATGATGTCGGTGACCGGGAACTGCTGGCAGTCAAACTGGCCCTCGAGGAGTGGAGGCACTGGCTCGAGGGAGCTAAGGAACCCTTCGTGGTCTGGACTGATCATAAGAATCTGCAGTACCTCAAGTCTGCTAGGAGACTTAACCCCAGGCAAGCCAGGTGGGCTCTATTCTTCAGTCGCTTTAATTTTTCACTATCTTACAGACCTGGGAGTAAGAACACTAAGCCAGACGCACTCTCCAGGCTGCATGAGACTATGGAGGAGAGTCAAGAGGCTAAGCAGGTGGACTATGTGCTCCCCTCATCTGCGCGGCTAGCAGTTTCCAGGCTAGAGCTAGAGCAGAGAATCAGAGAGGCCCATCTGCAAAGCCCCATCCCTGAGAGCTGTCCTAAGAATCGACTATTTGTCCCTGAGCAGCTAATACCTGAGGTACTATCCTTTTGTCATGCCTCTAAATTTTTCTGCCATCCAGGAGTCACTAAGACCCTAGCTGTGATCAGGAGGTGTTTCTGGTGGGAGACTATGCTGCAAGATGTAAAGGAGTTTATCAAGGCTTGCAGAGTGTGCTGTCAGGCTAAACCATCCCGTCGACCACCCTCTGGGCTTCTGCAGCCCCTCCCGGTTCCTCACCGCCCATGGTCCCACATATCCATGGATTTTGTTACTGGTTTGCCCACTTCCGATAACCATTCTGTCCTCCTCACAGTTGTGGATCGATTTTCTAAGATGTCCCACCTGATACCACTTCGCAAACTGCCTTCGTCTAAGGAGCTGGGAGCGGTTCTGGCCCGTGAGGTGTTCCGTTTGCATGGTCTACCTACTGACATTGTTTCTGATCGAGGACCCCAGTTCATTTCTAAATTCTGGAAAGAATTTTGTGGTCTCCTGGGCATCACAGTAAGTCTCTCGTCAGGATTCCACCCTCAGTCTGACGGGCAAACGGAGAGGGTCAACCAGGAGGTGGAGACCAAGCTGCGCATGCTCTGTGAACATGATCCCTCTTCCTGGTCACAGAACCTTCCATGGGTGGAGTATGCCCTCAACTCACTCCCTTCTAGCTCCACAGGTCTGTCTCCCTTTTACACAGTTTATGGCTACCAGCCTCCAGTCTTGTCCCTTCAAGAGAAGCCCACTAGAGTTCCCTCTGCTCATGCCTCTGCTTTAAAGTGCCAGCGGGTATGGCGCCAGGCCCGCAGGGCCCTTCTAAAGTCCTCTGCTTTATGTTCTAGATTTGCAAATCGTCGCAGAGTTCCGGCACCCACTTACACCGAAGGTCAAAAGGTCTGGCTGTCCACCAAGGACCTTCCCTTGCGGGTTGAAAACCGGAAGTTAGCCCCTCGTTTCATTGGACCCTTCCCGATTTCCAAGGTTATCAACCCAGTGGCTGTCCGGCTCCGCCTCCCCAGGACTCTCAGAGTTTGTCCCACCTTTCATGTGTCACGTGTTAAACCTGTTTTCTCTTCACGGTTGGTTCCCTCCTCCAGGCCCCCTCCTCCCGCCCGGATCATTGATGGGGGCCCCGCTCACACTGTGCGCCGCCTCCTTCGCTCCAGACGTTGGGGCCGGTCCATCCATTACTTGGTGGATTGGGAGGGATATGGGCCTGAAGAGCGCTCCTGGGTGCCGGCCCGACACATTTTGGACAAATCCCTTATCAGGGAGTTTCATCGGTCCAATCCTGACCAGCCAGGTGGTCCTTCTGGAGCCGGACCTTGAGGAGGGGGTACTGTTATGATTCATGTTTGGTCCTGCCCATGCTGTAATTAGTTTTCATTCTACTCACCTGTGTCACCTGATTGCTGATCTGTGCCACCTGGGCCCTGCTCTACTTAACTCCTCTCAGCCCCTGCCTCCCTGCCAGATTATCGACAGCCACGAGCCAGTAGAAATCCAGCGTTTCATGCCTTGTCTTGTTGTGTTTCTTCGACCCATTTCCGTCCACGGATCTTCCCCTCCTGCCAAGCCCGTTACGGATTCCTTTGGTTCTGGATTTCTGGACCCTGACTCAAGCTCCGCTTCACGACCACCGAGTATTGCCTGACCCTCAAGTTAAGTTTGCTCTCTCTGCCTCTCCGTGTATAACCTCTGCCTGATTATCGTCTAGCCCCTGGTGCTGCGTTGGATTCCCTTGTGGAGACCTTCATTGATTCTTCCTGAGCTGCTACCAGTTCCCGATACTAAATAAACTTGTTTTTCCTTTACGTACTTCTGTGTGTGGTTGAATTTCCGGGTCCTCCCAGTGAGTCCTTACACTTTGATTCAATTATGATCTAAATTTGGTGATAGTGGAGAAGAAAGACTGCAGGAGAAACCTCCGGGAGAAGCAGTACTGGAGACGTTTTTCTGGAGCATCTCTGGGTTGAAAACAGGAGGCAAACAACACTGAAGCAAAAATATAAAGAAAATATCATGAGAACGATAGCTCAGACAGCTGAAAACAGGAAAAAGGAAGAAATGATTGCTATATAAAAAAGCCAGGCTAGAAAAATTTATATTGTTTGACTTTAGCTTATTATGAAATCTTTTAATACACTTTTATTGCTCTTAATACTGCTGAAGCTTAGTTGTGTACACCAGAGGTTGTTTTGTCAAATCAATAGTTCTACATCCTTATAATTTCATTTGTAAAGCTTTCACATATCCTTGCCTACAAAAATCACAAATTTTAACTTTTTGCTCATTAAATTTCACATGAAAATTGAATGATGCTAGTAATGCTAATGTTATATTTAAATGTCAGAACAGCTAGTGGCCAGTTTTTCCTGTCAATCAGTTTCCTTTGACTTGGGATCAGAAGTTTGCCATGGTCTTGAAAATATATGAATACACTTTAAACTATTTCTCATTTTGTCACACTGAACATATACCTGCAAGTGTTACAGGACAAAAAAAATGTAGAATAGAATAGAATAGAATAGAAATTTGCTTGAATTCAGTTAAATTCAAAAACACTTTATTTCTCCCAAAGGGAACTTAAATTATTTACTGTCCAATCGTGGGATAATTCAGGTGTACCAGTACCAAGTCCACCTGAGTGTAATTTTGTCATAGTATAAATCCAGATGTTCTGAAGTTTAAAGTGGGTTTAACATATAAAATAATTATATTTGCTTTGAATATCTCACAGATCAATGTTCAGTACATTTTCAAAACTACAGTTATGTTTATGCATTCACATCCACTAGTCAGACACTGTCAAAGGTGACAACAGTGTTGAAATGCAGTGCAGGCATAGAGGAAAGTCCAGAAAGAGAAGGAGGTAGAGAAGTACAAAGTAGGTGCTGGCTCCTCAAGAATTTCTTGAACATAGACACCTTGCTCTGGTAGCGCTCGGTAGATCATTCCACTATTATGGAAGGACACGTGAAAAGAGTCGGGATTGTCTGAAGTGTGGTAAAGGCAGTCAAGTCAAGTTTTTTTGCATGGCACATTTCAGCAACAAGGCAGTTCAAAGTGCTTTACATCATGAAAACATAAAAACATCATCAACACATCAGTCACCGGTTGTGAAACCAGTGACAAACATTCCATTTTACATTTTGTCAGCGTAGTGCTAGCCAGCAATCCCTTGAAACCTGAGTTGTGACATGAGCCTTTGCCAGAGTATTCAAGTACATAGGAGCTTAAATTTAATGCAAGCGACTTAGCGTAGCCAGTGGAGCTCAACAGACAGGTGACATCTTCTTTTTTAGGCTGATTTAAGACCAGACACACCGGTTTATTCTGGACTGTTTCCAGAGTTTTCACAGCCTTGGAGACCAGTTAGGAGTACACTGCAGTACCCAAGGTAAGCAATGACCATAGACTTAGAGTTAGAGTTTGGTAGAGACTGATTTTTCTTATGTTTAATACTGCAAAGTTGCATGATCAGTTGACAAAGGCAGTAGGATTTTTAAAAGTCAGTCATCAATCATGACACACAATTTCCTAGGTACCTTTAATAGAGAAAGTGGTAGAGATTCAGTTTTGATGCAGATATTGTGCAGTATGGTCAGTTTGGCTGGGAAGACCAGCAGTTCAGTTTTAGAGATGTTTAGCTGGAGATGATAGGCTTATATCCATGTCAATATGTCTGAGAGATTTCTGCTGAGACTGTATAGGTGGGAATGACAGACAGACAGAGTTGGGTATCACCACCAAACAGAAGCCATCTGATCAGATGATCTGATCTATAGTGAATAGGTGTATATGGCAAAAAGAAGAGGTCTCAGTACTGGGCCTTGGGGAACCCCTGCGGTAGAAGTTTGATCAAGCAGCAAACTTACGAAGCCAACAGCAGCAATCTAAAATTCAGACAAGGAGAGCATCAATCACCTCTGGAGGAGCTGCAAATATCCCAAACTCAGATACCTATCTAAACACAGTGTGAACACACCCAAGCTTCTCACACCAACCAATGTCATATCCCCTTTATTTTAGGAAACACCTCGTTTTGAGGAAGAATCTAGCTCAATAGACCAAACTGTAACCTCCGTTGAGGTCAACTAAAACTTTGACTCATCCTCCAACTTTCCCTACGTCAACTCATCCCAACCCGTCTCTCTCTTTTCTCTCCTCTCACACACACCCTGCTCCCTCCCTTCAGTCAGTCTCTCATACACAAACACATCGAAGGAGACACACGTGGGCGGGTTGACGCCACACTGTCTGCAGTGCGTTGAGGAGTATTGTTATTAACTGCAGTGTGAATAGACGCAGCAGCACATCCCTCTGCTCTCCGGCTGCTGCAGAGCTGCAGGGCTCGTCTTTGTTCTGCACGCCATAATTACAGTCTTAGCAGAGAAGGCGCACAGGCAGCGTTGACCTCACCTCACAGGGTAAGAGAGGTGCAGCAGTTCAGTTTTTACATGTGATTTTTTTTTTGTTCATGTCAGTTGCTGTTTTGCATGTGACTCTCATTGAGCCATTCAAGCAGTTTCTGAAAGAATAGCATTGATGATGACATCACAAATATGGGCCAGAGGACATCTACTCTGTGTACACTGGTGACACAGAGTAGACAATGTTCACTCCTAACTCAGGCCCTGTTTACATAGAGCTAGTTTTCGAGGAAGCTGTACCATTTTAGTTGTGATCCAGACACTCATTTACATCTCTCCAGTGATTAGAGTCTCTGACATCAGCACTTTTTTAAAACCAGGAGTCAGAGTGGAACTTTTCAGGAACACCCCGCACATCAGCAGAATGCACAGCTGCAGGATTTGTTCTACACATGCACGGGCAGATAACATCAAAAACAATGACAGATATTGCCATATTGAACTGTGTGCTACTTAGTCTGTTCAGTTTAACACAACTTCTGATAAGAAATATATATGTGTTACATGAGCACTTGGTTTATCTTAGATGGGTTACTGTTTTCTAAATGAGGTGGAAGTTAAGGGTCAAAAGCACATGTGTGTTTCGACAACATGCTAAAATCACAGCGCCTTATAGTGGCCTGTCATGACAACTGCAGCGGATTCAAGGTGTCTTGGCAGTCTCATCTAAAGATGGAACTTTTCCCCAATCAACATCTGAAAATACCAGAGGTTCCAGACAGCGGTCTCGAGTAAACGTAGCTTCAGGTGGTCTCTGACCCATTCTGGACTCTGACTGTACCCCATGTTGTCAGACGACGTTTGAAGCACATCCTTGAATGGTAGAATATTACTCATTTAATATCTTTGCACAAAAAAACACAACATGCTTTTTAGGTCAGGTCAAACAGGGTTTAGCACAGAAATTTAAACTTTTTAGGATTGTGTCATATGCAACTATGAACTTTAATGTATTTTACTAAGATTTTGCAAGACAGATGAAAAAAAAGTTATGCATAACTGTAAAGTGGATGGAAGAATACATGGTTTTGACTTTGATCCACACCATTTGATTGTAGCTCTGGTTGCTCTGGTTGTACTGGTTATACTGCTGGAATGTGAACATTTGGCACTGTCACAAGTCTTTTGCAGCCTCTAACAGGTTTTCTTGCTTGTTTGCCTTGTATTTAGCTCCACCCATCATCCTATCAACTCTGACCAGCTTCCATGTCCCTACTTAAAGCATCCTCACAGCATGATGCTGTTACTACTATGTTTTGCAGTGGTAAAGGTCTTTTTTTTTTTAGGTGATTTGCTGTTAGTTTTCTTGTTCACATAATGTAGGACATAATGTTCTGAATGTAGGACAAAAAGTTCAGTTTTGGTCTCATCTGATCAGAACACTGTCTTCCTTCTTGGCTTGTGACAAACTGAAAACTGGACTTGAAAACATATAAGTGAAGTACTCAACTAATAGTCATCCTGTCAACAGATTCCTTGATCTGAGTTGTAGATTTCTCCTGCTCCACCAGTTAACCACATCCCTATTGGCTACTTGCCTGATTAATGTTCTCCGTGCCTGATTTTCATTGCACTTAATTGAACACTATTTTGTGTCAGTCTATCACATAAAATCATCAAATATACTGAGGTTTGTGGCTGGAGGCAGACAAAACCTGAAAAGGTTTAGTGGATGTTTTTGAAAAGAACTGTATTGTATTTACATCATCATTATCACACATTAGGAGATTAGTTTCTTTAGAATACTGTTTGCCTGCTGTCATACAACCTTCACTCTCTTTTCCTAAAGGTGTAAACTGACCCTCGACTGTTCCCACAAGCTGCACTATGTGAGCTCCATCTCTTGCGGTTCGACAGTATCTCATCTCCCCAGACTGACACCAGATGACAAATTACCTCCCTTCAGGCTAACAAGTAAGGGCTGCAGATATATCAAAGCCTAAACAAGTCTTCCTGCAATGTAACTGCTTTTAGCAAAAACATCATTTGAGAGAGGAATTATTTTTATGTTTAGTCTTTTTAACTTGGACTTGGAGGTGTAGTATTTGGCTAATAGACTTGCACAATTTAGTTTCAAGAGATGTATAATTTCCACCCATACTGGATGTCTCTGTCTGCTAACTTCTAAAAATTTCCAAAGTTGTTCAAATGAAAACAAAAGACAAAGTGAAACATCAGCAGTAAATAACAGCACTGGCACTGTAAAGGAGGGTTTGCCCAGCACATGTCGAGGTGAAGGAAGGGAGGGGAGGAATGCTGGCATCAGATAAAAGCCGGAGAGCACGCTGGGATGTGTAATAAGTCTCTACACATCAGCATGTTGGTATAATAAGCTGGATCTAGAGGCAAGAGACGAAAGCAGACGAAACATGCCATAACACTGCACAGTGTGTCAAATGTGCACACTCTCCTTCATTTCTTTCTCTTTTTCTCAACGGTTCCTTCAGGCACTAACAACGGTTATTTTCCAGTTAGTATGAGACACGCTACAGTAATAAATTTGCAGTGTCATTCAACGCAAAAGCTACCTCTACACTTTTCAAATCATTAATTTTGTCATATTTCTCTTTTACCCTGTAAAACAAATAATTTAAAAAAAGAATTTCATAACAAGCTTAATCAAGTTTTGGTTTAATATTTTGTTAATTCCACAAAATACTTTGTATTCAGAACCAATTATAAGACAGGCACTTTTATGTTGCTGAAGTACGTAGTGAAAAGAATCAAATAAAAACTTCGAAGGGTGGCAGCATGGAATAAAATTCGCAATGTAAAAATCAAAGAAAAACACAAGTTCGGGGTAGCAAAAAATTATTTGCATAATAAATAATAAAAGCAAACAAAATTACAATTTATCCAAATAAGATAAATATATTTCATTGCAAAAGTGTCCATACCCCTGTAGCTTTTCCACATTTTTCACATTACAACCACACTTACAATGTCTTTTATTAGGATTTTATGTGAGAGAGCAACATTCAATAGTGCACAATAGTGAAGCAGAAGGAAAATGGCACATAGATTTCAACATTTTGCACAAATAAAGATCTGAAGAGTGTCATGTATCTCCATAGGGAAACATGGTGGTGGCAGCATCATGCTCCGGGCGTTTTTTCTTCCACTAGGACAGGGAAGATGCAAGATTAAATGCAATTAAATGTGTGTGTTAGAATGGCCCTGATTCAACTGAGAATCTGTTGCAAGACTTTAAAATGTGATGTTTATCGGCATTCTCCATACAATCTGACTGAGCTGGAGCTATTTTGCAAAGAATGATGCAAAATTTCAACCTCTAGCCGTCCAAAGCTAATAAAAACATCCCCTAATTGACATGCAGTTGTAATCGCAGACAGATGATTTTACAAAATATTGTCTTGGAAGATGAATACAAATGAATCTCACACATTACACATTTTTGTCTGTAAAAATATTTGCTGAAACAATGTATTTTTCTTTTACCTCACAATATTGTCCTATATTTTGAGTTTGTCTGTCAAATAAAATTTAACTAAAATAATTTAAAGTTTGTGGTCGTAATGTGAAAAAATTCAAGGGATGTTTTGACAAGCCATGATAGGAATATGAAACTGAGCAAAAAAAAATTTTTATTTTTGATAACATGGTAATAATCCGCAAACTTTGCATGGGTCTGGCTGTGTCAAAAGCACAGAGGAGGCTTATGTCCTGTGTGGACACTGGGACCTGGTTCACAAGCCTACTCTAACCCTGGGATCTCTAGGAACAACAAGCAGACATGTCCTCTGAAGACTTTTTGGAATCAAAGAGGAATATTGACATTTTTATGTAAGCCAATGCTCATTTAATATGGGCTCCATATTTAACAGGCATTTTTAAATATACTTAAAATCTCATAAAAAGTCATTGAAGAGAAACGTGATCACTGTTGGCAATGATGTTCAGCTCTGGTGTAGTAACTCGAGTCTTCAAAAGATTTCCAGTGACTTAGTTGTACATCTATTATTGCAAGTTCTTGTACTGTGTTTTATGAGATTCATGTCATCTGTTGTATTAGATGTCATGCATATCATTAAACATCTTTTTAATGACATTTATGACAGACAGATCTGATAATGAGATGGAAAACAAGGTGGTACACCGAGAAATGTTCAGTATATAATTTAAAAGAAATTTCACAGTCAATAATGACAACACTGTCAAGAACAAAGTGATCCTGATCAACTGGAATACAAATCTTAAATTTTGTTAGAACCAAAAAAAGAAGACATTGAGATTGTCTTATTTTGAAAATAGACAACTGCATGTCATCCAGACTTTTACGACAACAAATCAACCTGTGACTTAAACATTTGAGTCATACCCTCAAGAAATATTGATAAATTGACTGAGAATCCTTTAAAATTGCAACAGTCCAAGTACAGGGCCCTGTGGAATACCATGATCAAATTACATTGGGCAACTTATTATTATTATTATATTATCTTATTTTTATATTATTGGACAACTACCATTGGAAAACAGTCTCTTCAGCCAGAGGCTTCTTCAGACTGGTTGTAAAACAGACTGCTGCAGGAGACCTTTCCTGCCCACAGCTATCACCATTTATAATAACTCCTTAATTAAATGAGTTACATCAACATTTAATTTCTCTTTGGGATAAATAAAGTATTTTTGAATTTCAATTTAATTTATATACAAGCTGGAGTCTCTCAGATAAATATGGTTTTAACTGATCCAATTTGTTCATTTGATCTTGATTATATCTTCAAGTTTTCAAGGCTATTTTCTCTGAAACATCCACAACATGCCAACAGAATTTTCTCTAGAAATGTATTGGATCAGGTACATTGTACTGTACATAAACATCAACTTCAAGGGATAATATATTTTTAATAACTTAAGCCATTTTGTATAAGTGCAATATTTGAATAAAATATTCAAATGTGTTGTAAAATCAATACATGTTATGTTTATCCCAAACAACTCACAGAACGATAACAGTATCTAAGTTTTTCTGTCGGTTACTAGTTTTTGCTTCTCTTTTGCTACAATATTTGCTATAAAACATGTCAGATATGTGTTGTTTGAATATTTATTTATTCAAATATTACATTTAGTCTCATTTATGCAACAAAAGAGACCAAAAATTAGAGGATTTCATTACAAAGGCTATCAAATTAGATATTATAAATAAGCTTTGCAGCTTTCATTAACTTCAAAAGAATCTCTGCATTCAAAATCAACTGAAAAAGTAAAAGAAGAAAAATGCTCTTAAAATAGTGAAGAGACTCAAATTGACACCAATCTAAAATTAAAATTACAATGTAAAAGATCAAGAAAAACAGAAATGGAAATAAAGAGCAGCAGCAATCTGTTTCCACAATAAATATTATTTAAAGCAAACAGTTAAAACAGTAACCAAATGGGTCAGGAGAAAAATACACCTACAAATAAAATTTGAAAGTGTGGAATGCATTAGTTTTCAGCCCCCTTTACCCTAATACCCATGAATTCATGGGCTTTTAGTGGAATTTTGGCTGAACTGTCAAGCCCAAAGCAAAGCATGTTATACTTTTCACTCCATGTTTTCTTTAAGCTTTCTATTGTTAACTGAATTCTACTGTGGTTGTACTTTGCATGCAACCTTTACTTCAAAAATGACATCAGAGTTTTTTTTTTACTCCCTGTACCTATATTTGTGTTTCCAGAGCTGCATGTTTCTGACTGGAAAGTATCAGCCCAAATAACCTGTTTTAAGTCGAGTTTCTTTTTTTTTGCCTCTGGTTAATGCCCGCAACCACTCACATCACCTCCTTGAGTTTTAGTTCTCTCTAAGACTTCGAAAGACTCTGCACGAACAGAGACATCAGTTATTTTACTCAAGGCTGCAAGAACAACAACAAAGTTCTCACTGGCTCACATTCCATGTTTCAGAAGAACTGAAGTGCTCAACTCCCAGGAACTCTTCAGAGGCATCTCCCATTGCAGCACAGCCCCTCATGTTTCTCAGAGGCCACACCAGAAAAAAGTTCTGCTCCAAATATAAATCCAGAATGAGCTACAAGAACAGAATGATAAGTTTATTGTTTGTTTGTTTGTTTTTGAAGCTCTGGCATGAATTTCCCTGTTATCCAGAGTATGTATTGGCGTTTAAATGTTTACATTTGCCTTTTCATGCGAAGACATTTTTTCCTTCCAAGTACAAAGAGAAAATCCTTCAATTTGGTCATTTCTTGGCTTGAAATGTTTTAATTAAAGCATTTTTATGATGTTAGACATGTCTTTTGTCTAAGATATTTTAGAATGGTGACCAACAGTTGGTTCTATTTTATTTATTTGCTGTTGATTTAAGCTTTACCTGCTGTGCACCTAAAATTATCATAATAATAACAGAATAATAGAAGTAATAGAAGGTAATAGAAGGATGAATAAAGCAAAGGGAAGCAAGGAAACTATTTCTTATTTTTCATGTCACAAAATAGACAGTTTTATTTTAACCATTTTATTAAAAACATTCATCATGCAAAATTCATGCATAAGCTATTTCTTCAGTTTAAAGATGCACTGAGGCGTGTTTTCACAACAAAAAGCCTCAAAATGGACCTTAACTGTTGAGAAAAAATACTAGGTGCAAAATTTCCTTACGCAATTTCAGCTGCTGGAACACTAGAATAATCTAATGTACAGCTTAAACACTGGTTTGAATTCAGCTCATTGTTTCGGGTGTCCTTTAGCTGTTTGATATTTCTTCTTAGCAACATTGATTCAAATAAACCTGAATAAAATGCCTTCAGATTGTTGCACTAATTTTAATTAGCTGGATGCTACCGGTTTGTTTCCAGGGCTCCATAATGGGCCCTTGTGGCCTATTATTGCTGTCTCCATTTTGGGGAATAAAATGTTAATAAATTTAATTAAAACCTAGGAAATCCAGGATGACACTAATATCAGGGGTAGAATAAGTTCATAATAAATTTGAATATTTTCCTAAAATAATTTGTGGAAATTTCCATGCACCTTCAGAAAAATGCGAAAGGGGATTTTTTTTTTTTTTTTTTTTTTTTTTTTTTAAAGCTGAGTTTAAGAGAAGGCCTGCAGTCCGAGGTTTCCTCTGTGACCTGAGGGAAATTACAGAGTTCGGGCTTTGATTTGAAAAAATCCCGAGCTGTGAGTTTCTCTCGGGGAGCAGTGCTTGTTGCAGTTACCCCACTCAGGGCAGCACCGAGCGTGTCTGCAGGGTTGCGTAGCCTCCTTATATCACAAGTATGTTTCTTTTGTTTGTTTGTTTGTTTGTTTGTTTTTGTTTTTTGCGCTACAAAACGATTACTGATTCAAAACAAAATTTCTATCGAAACATAAAATAAATGTGCTAAATGTATGTCAGTTGGATTTAATAACGCCTCTGATTTTTATATTCTTTATGGACTTAGGTAATAAGATTTTTTTTTTCTCTTCTTTTCCTAATTCTTTAAATTTTTGAAAAACGGACATGAAATAAGAAGTATGCCAAGAGATAGAATACAGAAAAATGATGGGCTACAAGTGCGAAATTCATTCATTCATTCATTTGCTTACTTACTTGAGTCAGTGTGCTGTGGACTGTGCATCACTGATCCGTGTAATAATTTACTGAACAATCACCGGATCTCAGCGCTCGGTGCGCCGCATCCAGCCAGTTCGGTGCTGCGTTTGATTTGTTCACTCCGGTGACGCGCTGCAGCCAATCAGTGCAGCGCATATCTGCGCGTACAGACTGTGTGTGTGTGTGTGTGTGTGTGTGTGTGTGTGTGTGTGTGTGTGTGTGCGCGCGCGCGCGTGGCGGACAGTGGGCTGTGATGAAGAAGAGGATCACACGCGCCAGTCCTCTGCGCTGCTTCAGTCCTGTTTACCACACCGGACGAAACGAACGTCAGTGCAGTAAAGTTAGATTGATTTTTTTCCCCCCCACCAGCTGAAAGAAATTTAAAAAGGATTGTTGGGAGCTCCTTTTCTGACTACCTGCTGCTGCTGGTTGCTGTGATTTAACTTTCACTTGCACGACGACTTGACAGGACTTCATGGCTTTCCAGCGCAGAAGGTCACTGAAGCCTTCAGCAGGGATGTAGCGGAGGACAGAGCCACCCAACCCCGCCGCTGCAACCGCCTTCTTCCCCGAGCAGCTCGGTTCCTGTCATCGTTAAACAGTTCGGCTGATGAAACTGCTGAACATCTGAGCGTTGGTGGGTCGTTTAGAATGACTGCCACCCGGAGGTAGCTTTTTGTTTTGATTTGTTTTGTTTTGTTTTTGTTTTGTTTTCGCACCGCATCACTGTCCCTCACATCAGCGATGACTATGAGCTCTATATCGGACGCGTTAGTCTCGGCTGACCCTTCAAAGTCGGCGTTTTTGGAGTTCGGGGGCCACGGCTACCCCGGACACCAGCAGCCCTCCTCGGGCCTGGCCCACAACCATTACCCGGTCCACGGCCTGCACGCTGTCGGGGGGCCCGCGCAGCACGACGGGCCCTTCTCGGCCGGAGCATCCTCGTACGGCCGCTCGCTGGGTTATCCGTCGTACCACGCTCCCGTGAGCGCGCACCATCACGGGACTTACCTGCCCTACCAGCACGGGGGCCACAGCGGCGCGCTGGGACACACGAGACTAGAAGACACTGGTAAGTTAAGTACACACACACACACACACACACACACACATATATATATATATATATATATATATATATATATATATATATATATATATATATATATATATATATATATATATATATTTACAGAGAGATAAATTTTATTTACATAAAAATTATATATCCCTCTAGATAGATAGATATAGATATATATTCAACCTGCGTTTTATATGAGCTATCCTATAAATATTTGGGCGCTCCAGCAGGTTGACGTTCAGCATGACCTGAGATGCCACCTTAAGATAAAAAAAATGTTGACAGGATAATTATTATTATAATAGTAATAATAGTAGGGGTGATAACAATGTGCCTGTAAATGAACAAACAAAAGGCTTGAGAGTCTGTAGTCTGAACACCATGAAAGCAAGCCGCAGTGGAGCCCAATAATTGGATCCACACACAGGTCGGCCACAGCACCGTGTTTAGGGCGCGTTCGGGCGGACAGAAGCTCTCCACACCGGTCTTGCGGTCTCCCGCAGCGGCAGTCATATTGCTGCGCCGTCATTCCAGCCATCATCTTCTGCCCGCTGGTCGGCATGGCCCGCTGTGTTCATTCGATTTAAATTAAAGCTGACAAAGATTTAAAAAAAAAAAAAAAAAAAAAAAAAAGGATTTTTAAAAAATTCATTTAATAGTTCTTCCACAATTTATGAACAGCTAGTAACCTGGCATTTTTATGAAAGTACCTTACATAATACCTAGGCTACAAGCCCTTGAGTAAAATTCAGCTGAATAGTCATCAAAAGACAGATTTCTTCCTTCTAAGCAACGTGAAATTAGACTAAACAGAGAAAAGTAAAAACAGGTCTCTATAAAGACATCTACTGATGCCTAAATGTGATTGAAACGTAGCTGGGTTTGATCAGATGGGCTCACCAAACCTGATCTCCCTTTGACATCGTTTTGGTCAAAACTGAACCTATTTATTAGACATGTCCTGTGTACAACATATTTTCTGGCCTAAATAAACACAAGGATGGTCCATCTGAAGCAGTCATTAGAGAGACGTCCATGGAAGTTCAGGGTTTGTAGTAAACAAGCTACATAAATGAGTAATTCTGCATTTGATAATATCCTATGACTCCCATAGCTTAAGTTGAAATTCAAAATAAAACAAAATGTAACTTTTATTTATTTGACTTTTTGACATGATATTACAAAGAAAAACAACAACCACAACAATAATGTGTTTAAAACATTTATAAATGTTAATTTAATTTATATTTTATGCATGGAGTCATTAACATCATATTTTGTAACCTTCAAAAATATAGAAAGGAACTGGAAATCCAAGGATATAAGTAAAGATATGAGATGGTTTGATAGAAATATTAAACAGAATAGAAATATTTACTCCTGAGTAGAAAGTGTCCAAATTTAATAAGATTTGCTACATTTGGCCTGATCAGTATTTTCTTCTCTTGGTGGAAGGTTCACAGCACAGTAAGACTGGTCATCTTTAACATTTACTATTATATGTGATGAGGCAGGGCTGTGGACTCTTGAGCAAAATCCCTAACCACACTAAGAAAGATCATTTTCAGTTAAATCTAACCGAAAATGATCTGTTTTAAGGCTTTCTTCTAAACACAAGAGTTTGTTGAAGATTTTGTGAGCCCGCTCTTTGTTTCGCCGTCTCCTGCCCATCTGTGCACTGCCGTCCCTCCCGGTTCAAGCAGCTCAGTTACTGAAGCTGACCTCTTTTTGGGGCCTTGGCTCTACCACAGCTGCCCTCTCCTGCCACTGCAGGCATGCAGTTGACGTCGTTGAACTGCCTTAGGAAAACCTACCCAGAGGATAACGTTTTAGGAGAAACTAAAAGAAAAGAAGAAAAGCCCTTTGAGCTAAACTATATGTACGCTGTGAATATTTGTACGACAGATTTTAAGAGGATTATCAGGATTCGTCATACATATGTTCTCATAAAAGTATTTATTTTACACTTTTAATATGGTACATTATATATTGTAAAAAGCAGCCTTGGTTTGAATCAACACTACTGTGTTGAGGACTAAGTTATGGTCTGGGCGAACACTACAAGATAACAGAATTTTTTTCCTCCCAGTGGTCGATTAAAATGATAAATATAGTTAAAATGCATGTAAGAATATGATGATGAGTGGATGTTTATTGAAATAGGACAATATAATACTGGATTAGGCATGGACTAGTTTGAGAACTTCATGATATAAATAAAAATACCTTGGTTTCAGGGTATTACAGTATTAACATAAAGATAAAAAAAATAAATGTTTAGGTTGCTCTAACTCTTCTAACTGAAAGCAACAGTTACTCCTATATAAAATACTGTGCTGATTATTACAGCTGTGATAACATTACCATATATCTTTGTTCATTTGATTGTGATAAATAGTAGGTATATAAAAAATCTGCTGAATGTTATTAGTTTTAAAGAGAGTTATAGCTTTTGTCTTTCTGAGTGATATTAACTTAAAATTGTATCATAATATTTTATTGAAATAATGATAAAAGGGACAAAAGTATTTACAAGTATTTACAGTCTTTTTTAGGTAACTTTATGACTGTGACTGCATGTCACAGAAACACAAAAAATGCGCATGACATAAAGAAGTGTGGTTTTTATCACTGAGCTCCACACAGTAAATGTATGTAATCATATTTTGGAGTTTGTTGGTATTTATTGATGGTCTCATGGAACTAACAGTGGAGAAAACAGTGAAAATAACAATTCTAAAAATACAGCCAGTTTTTGGAGTTTTCAAAACATCACTAATTGAAATATATTGTTTTCAAAATGAATCCAAAATTCTTATTATGATGAGAAACTTTCACGATAATGATGAATGGTGCAATAAATCCTCAACCTTACTGCTAGAGCAACACTTGACGTCTGACAAGCTTTTATCTACTTAATTAGTCAGAATATAAGAGACTGCAGTCGGCTGCCTAATAGTCATGCTGCGTTCGCAATATATTCACACATACCTGAATTTGTCTTTACGGAAGCAAGGGCTCAGGGTGGTAGCCTTCTTCCAACTGTCTAACTGAAGGTGTGCAGAAACAAGTGGGGGAGGGGCAGCACGACCTTACTTAAAACACACAAGTCATTCCAGCATTTCTCTGCCATGTCATTAAAAGGATTTCGAAACATAGGAACGGTATGATCAAAAAAGTAATTGTGAAACTATCTGTTCAAAGCCTTGATATACCTTCAAAGCCAACTCCTACTTATTGATGTTTGATAAACAGAACAGATACTAACAAAATACAGATAAACAGAATTTTTTTAAAAAGGTTTTTGTGGCGCTTCCTCCTATCCAGCTACTCATAGAACAGAACAGAAATAACCTTTATTGTCCCACAGTGGGAATATTCAGGCGTAACATCATCGATAGATACAGGTTCACACAAAAGATCAAAAAGTGTAAAAAAATATATAAAAACAAGATTAACAACAATAATAATAATATGTTGTACAAGATTAGAACATAAAAAAAATTCTCTGCAGTTATGAGACAGAAATATTGTACTCATGATTCAAGGAATGTGCAAATGAATAGGATGACTTTTTACACGTGTATAATGTGTATGTGTATTGAATATTAGGAAGACAGTAGGTTATTATATGTGCAAATGTTGGTTGTTGTGGTTCTTGGTTTTGTTTTTTCTCTTCCTGCAGGTCTGGAGGCAGACTTCAAGGGAGTTACCTGTGTTCTCTCTGTTCTTCTTTCTCTTCTCTGCTTCTATCTACTTCTTTCCCTTTAAACATGTTCCCACCTTGCTCCCTTTCTTTTCTTCTTTCTTTTTCGTTTCTGTGTCCATTACATTTGAAATAATCCCAAGGCAATTTCTAATAAAGTTTTTATGTATGTATCAAATGGAGCATAGTGAAAGCCGTAATGCTCCGCTTGTGAAAGTAAATCTGTTGGGCCTTACCTTGACACTCAGACAACAATTCTGAGTGCCACACTGCCGGACAGGACATGTTAAAAAAAAAGACAACAGAATACAGAAAAACAGATGTGCAATAACAGCAGAAATGTTATTAGAAATAAGTAAATACAGTTCAAATGATTGTGCAAATGCCAGCATATATGTCAACACTTATGAAGCAAATGGCCTGGAGTCGGGAATTGAACCAGGCGCAGCTGTGTTGAGGCTTCTGCTTGCGGCACCCCGAAACAGAATGTTTTAAGAAGAGATATATTTTGTGTAAGAAGGGCCGACGCCCAGCTGACACAAGCTGTGTCGGGCTCTAGGGAAAGATCTCTAGGATTACAAGGATACATTGTACGTCATCTAGTTTGAGATGTTTTCATCAGCAAGGACATTAAGACTTTGAATTTAAGTTTAACTAAATTTTTAGGCAGGGGATATCTAGCAACAATATTTTTAACTAGTATTCCTTTACATTTTCTACATCTCTAGAATAAATGTTTAATTGTTCAGTATATCTCAAATAATGCTGGGACATTTTAGCAACTTCATAAAATTTTGTTTGGAGACTTTTATTTTTTTAAAAATTAGAGAGCACATATTAATTTTTCTCCCTCTCCAAATTGTAAAATGTTCAGATTTCCATATTGTACTATTGTGCTTTAGTCAACTTTCTTTAAGCATTTATGTCATAAAACTGCTTGTCTCAAGAACTAGATTCAGTTCTCCTTTGAAGTAAGGCATATTAAGTAAACTGCTCTCTTCCCTTTTGCCTTTTAGAACACGAGAAGCCCACAGCGGTGATAGAGAACGGGGAGGTGAGGCTGAATGGGAAGGGGAAGAAGATAAGAAAGCCTCGGACCATCTACTCCAGCCTGCAGCTCCAGGCGCTCAACCAGCGCTTCCAGCAGACGCAGTACCTCGCCTTGCCCGAGAGGGCCGACCTTGCAGCCAAACTCGGCCTGACACAGACCCAGGTATGTATAGAACACGCATGGAAGCAGATGCAAACTATTTGTGCCTGTTTGTATTCGCTATTTTATTGTATTTTTAAAAAAGCACAGAAAATGAATATTAAATAATTCCACATAAGGAAGGAATGGTTTAGTTTCTAGAACAGCTGAGAAAATTCAAAATCATTTATGTTGTGAAGCTGCTCCTATTGAAACTGTCATCCAAATTAGAAACAAAAATAAATATGAAACTATTGAAACATTTTATCGCTGTCACCCAAATTAGAAACAAAAATAAATATGAAACAAGAGCTGTTGTTTGAGCACATATCAGTCACACCTTTAATTGTTTCCTTTGTTCATATTGAAGCAAATGAAATACCTAAACAGGCAGCAGCATATTCCTCACAGGTTCCTTCCTCCTGTAAATAGATACTGGTATTTTCACTTACAAAAATGTAAATGTCGTGAGACGTTCTTGTTCTGGCATAAACAAACTTAAAACATAGTTCTAAGTAGGTAGTTTTATTCAGTCGATCTTGTGTTCGTCCATCTCTGTGTGGTTTGGCTCATCCACAAAACAGGACAGGATCAAACTGCAACAAACAATTAGGTCTGCAGAGAGGATCATCAGGCTGACTTTCCCTCCGTCCAGGACAGGTCTGAAGTCAGGAAACGGGCAGTTCACATCTCTGCAGACCCCACACATCCTGGACACAAACTGCTTAGACTTTTACCTTCAGGTCAGCGCTACAGAACTAGGAAAAACATCTCCCAGGCCGTCTCTCTGATGAGCACTTCACAGCCAGGGTGCCCAGAGTTCCATGTATATTTGCACCAATTTAACCTTGCCTTCCTCCTTTCTGAAAACACTGTACATATACAAATTTGCAAGAAAGAAATAAAAAAAAAAATTGTCTATTTTTATTGATATTCCAAATGTCTTCATTGAGAGAAAGCAAAGTCAAATTCCTTGCACAAACTTGGTGAATAAAGCTGATTCTTCTTCTTTTAAATATGCTTTGAAACAGGTTATTTTCCTCTTAAAATCATATATTTATCTGTTTTTACTTTTTCTTAACATGAACTTCCACTCAAATGCTTTGTTACGTGTCAATGAGTCACTGAACCATAGTGACGCCTGGTTATCTTAGATAGCTTTTTTTTAAAAATTAGATATTCTAATATGTTAAAAAAAAAAAGTTTCCTCTAAATGTTAGCCACACCCAGGTCTAAATTAACAACTGGAATTTAATTGTGATGTTATTGGACAGTTGTCATACAAACTTTTGTACTAAGGTAGTGCTACCATTTATGCTGGATTATCTGCTAAAAGCATGGACCAATGTGAGATTCTCACTGTATGATAACCTTGAGTTTAAATAATTTTAAATAATACCACAATTTTATGGAGTCACCATATTAACACAAAAATTTAAATCAAAATATATAACATGATTTAATAACTTTTATTTAAAAAAGAAAAATAGTAGTTACTCCGACTGCTATCACATGTTGTTTATTACAGTTATAATAACGCTATTTAAAACTTGATTTTGATGCTCAAATATGATCAGAAATATAGAATAAACAGCTGGTAAATTGTGCAGAAGTTTTCAAGTGCTTCTTTGGCAGAATATGAAACCTTTTAGTACTTCTGTTCTTTATAGAGTAATACTGGGAGTGTAACCAGTCAGGAGTAGCTGGTTAATAAGTCGGTCTCTCTGCTTGGGTAGATCCTGCATCTGGCTGCCTGACAGCAGCTTGCCAGCTGTAGTTTTAAAACAGCATTACCTTAATAAGAGTGATAAAAGTTTCCGTGGCATGACTGTCCATGTTTTCAAGACTGAAAATATCTTTGAGCAGCTTACTGTGTCCTTCTTGTAAGCAATGAAAGGTGCTACTGCCTTTCTTTTAGCGAGCTGAGCCACTACATTAGTCTGTGCTCCCCCTAAATCTTCTCTGGCATCAGTTGAGAAAAGGTCTTTAAACCACCTGTTGAAATTTTTCATAGAATTTTTTGGGTGGTTTGGAAACCATAATTTTTTTAAATGTTGGTATACTTTGATACTAGTAACTGACCTGTGCATAATATGAAAAAAGCTCTCATGAGACATTGTAACCTTATTTCCAGAAAAAGCAACAAAAAGCAAAGTAAACAAACAAGAAAAATACTCTAAGGTAGTTAGTGTTTGCTTGGGAATTGACTGTTTACCCTAAATTACAGGGTCTTTGCTGCTTATTTTTTAAATCTCATTAGAAAAAACAATCTTTTCTATTAACTACTTTCTGATCATGGTCATAAAAAATAACATTTGTTGCTTATCAGCCTTGTATTTTTCAATATTTGTAATACCCCAATGGCCTAAAGTTTGTTTAAATTTATTGTAGAGTAATATCCCAACTTGATACAGTTGAGGCCATTTATGGTTCGCTGATCCCTCTAAAACTAATTCCATATGGTCAAAAGAGGAGATTAAAGCTAATGTGAATGGAAATTATTTAGGTGGCGCTTTCCTTTACTTTGACTGGGTTTGGCCACAATTGCATTTAATTGTTGAAAAAGATAAAAAGAATTACCAAGCAGAAGTTTTGTCAAAATAGTTTCTTCGTTTGAATGAAAAGCTGAAGACGTAAGATTTTTAACATGTAAATAAACCAGCCGTAGCTATCTTAATGGTGAGCTCTGTCTTGTCACAGATCTGGCAACTTGGTTTGTTTTATTATGGTGATTTTACCTGTTAAAAATTAAAAAAGCAAACTTAGTAAAGCACTTAGCAAAATGCATGAAACCCCAGACATAATTTGCTAATAACAGTCACAAGAGTCACAAGAGTGACTCACATTAAGAATATTTAGGTTATGTTATTTAAATGACACATCAAACCTACATCTACCCATGTTCCCTAGGAGGACTTTCAGAAGCAAATACATCATAAGGTCTCCAAAGTGCATTTAACCTACACAGATTCAACAGACTGCAAAGTTAGTATAAATATCTTTTAAAATGAATGATAATTTAACGAGTACTGAGAAGACTTTATATCTGCAGTTATTTGTTATTACGAGCTCCAAAATGGCAACAGCCACATGCGAAGCTGACGGGTTCAAATTCACAGCCTAAAAATCACCAGTTGTTAAGGTGTTGACAGTTTATGGGTGTGTCTCATCTCTTTGAAGAGTAACTGTATTTGAATATTACCTCCACTGGTAACAAACAACAATGGAGCTTCATTACAGACATGAAATAACATATTAAAGCCAAAAACTATATGGTTTTGTGACACGTGTGTAGCCCAATAGGTCTCTGTATACAGTCAAAAAGGATTCATTACACCAAGTCAGTAAAAGTGAAAAATCAGGTTCTAAACTGAGAGCAGGTGTAACATTATCTTGGACTGTTTGGGAATACTTTAGCTGCTATATGATCCATGCATGTGTTTATGTGTGTTAATGTACTGGGTACTCATTGCATCCTGTGTCATCAGTTGAATGGTTCTAATCCCCAATGAATTAACTGCTACAGATATGTTTACACTGAGATTATTAGATGAGCCATTGATTTGCCTGTATGGTAATAATACGCTGGAGAGGCAGCAGTTTGACTGTAGATGTTTACTGAGGAAGCAGACGTAGAAACTGGGCTGTACCTGACATTGACTAAGGTTTGGCAGGAGTTTAACTGCCATTTTGGTGAAAAGATTTATGAGGATTATGAAGAATACAGGCCCAGTTTCTTTGGAAATGTTTCTTAAATTGGCAACCAAGCAATTTTTTTGCCGTGTTTTTACACCTTGGTTTAAGAACATAGTGTATGATGTATTATCACTGAGCAGAAATTCTCAAATATGAACAAAAAATTATAGGAGGTGGAGGGCGAGGTATTCTTTGTGCGAGTTTATTACCGTGTGGTTCATGTTGAAAGGAAAAAAGTTTCCCACTAAAATCTTCAAAATGGATCTCGTGCTCAACAACAGACTGAAATCATCAGGCAAACCAAATCTCCTTCCCTGTTACTTTCCCAACAACACCCCATAATGAAGAACTGAATCAGTTGTGATCATCCAGAAGGTAAAACTGGGAGAGCTGAACATGACATGACAATTTGTGGCGGCTAGTTTATTTTGCTACATCTTTGACAAGCTGTTGTTTCTGTTATGCAGATGTGTGTAAAATTGTTCACCCGAATCGATAACCTTAATAGTAGCATGCTTCCTCTCTTTTTTGATATCTCTTCTTTAAGGCAGAAGACACACAGTTCAGCTCAGTTGTAAATGTTACTTTTAAACCAAATGAATTCAAGTAAAGCTGCTCTCACACTGTTTCTTAGCTTGCCTCGGACGCCTAAATGTGAAGATCAAGTCTTGTACCATCTAAGAACTAACAGAAAAGACTGTTTTTTGCTTGTTTTGTAAAGAGGGTTAAATGTTCAATGTTCAGCTCTGTCAGGACTGAGGAAGCTGCTTTTGAAATGACATCACCGTCTTATCTTTTGCACATACAGTGGACCCCTGCCAGTTCAGTAGTTCAGTATTCATGTATTCACCTATTTGCAGATTTTCTGTGGAAGGTAACTCTAAATTATTCACAGAAATTTTGCTTATTCATTGATTTTTTCTTAAATATTTGAAAAAAATGTAGCTTGAGAAACTAAAGAACAGAGGCATAATGTTAACTGACATGATATTGGCTGGGGTTTTCAAAGCAGCCAATCCAGGAGTTCCATTCTTTTTCCTTGGCATTAATTGACTGCAGCCCCAGGAGCAGAGATAGGAGATAGACATTAGCTTCTGCGGTAGTGCTAAGATGGTGCATATTCTTGCATATGAAGGTACATTTGCTGTTTGAACAATTAAAATAGGCAGTTAGCAGCATGTTTGTTTTTGCTATTCACAGGCAGCTGTAGTCTTAACCCTTACAAATACCAAGGGTCCACCATTTATAATGATCACCTGACTGTCTGGGGATGAATGTTCAAAGTTCCAACAGAGTTTACGAGTGCCCCCAAGTGCTCAAATTAGCTGAATTTGCCAGAAAATATGTCAGGTTTACATGGAGGAGGAAGAGGCTATTGGGTTGCATGGTTCAAACAGTAATGCAGTGTGAGAGCTAGTTGTATTCCCTTACGAACTTAAGATACATAACTTTTAATTCCTCTTCTATATGGTACCATGTTTATGAATTAAGTCGTTGTTGAGATCCGGTTAGATACAGTTCTCCATAGAGATACCAGGTTCCTTGGGGAACTTTAAACTGCATATTTTCCAGCTGATTTTTTATTTTATTTATTTATTTATTTATTTTGCTGGAAAGACTCCCTAAATTTTCTTGGAATTTTAAGTGCATTTACAAACCTGTCCAGAAACTTCTGCTTGTTCCATGTTCATTTTTGCCACACAGCATGACCAAGTACGTGGACTAACCTACTGCAGACTGCCACCTGTTGTCCAGCTTGCTGAAGGAACTATTCAGTTTCACAGGTCTTTTCCGAAGACACTTTTAACCTCGAGTCTTGATGTGTTCAGAATGCCTCCGAGTGTGTTGTTTAAGGTTTGATGTGGAATTGTAGTCCCTGCTGTAAGGGAGACATTCACAGATCAGAGTTTGCAGAAAGGTATGAAGCAGACTCCTTTTTAATTAATCATTTGCTTCCATGATAGTTTTACTTTTGTGAGCAAAGTCACAGGCTGGAGATAAAGTCAAGCTTGTGTTCAGGGGCTTATTGTGTAACTTTATTTTGAAAGGTGCATCTGCTTTTATCCAATGTTTTTCAGTTGCTTGTTTTTTGTGTTTCTTTCTACAGACTGATCAAACATTTCTGTTCTGCGGTTTTTGTGAATGTTGTACTTCTTGACAAATTTTAACTAAGTCTAATTCCCTTTTCAGAACTATATTACAAGAGAATCCAAGAACAGTTAAAAATACTATTTTTAGCTACCCTGCCACAAGGGGTAATTAATTATTCATTCAAGCATTCTCTACCACAGAGGTGACATCACCTCACCACTGTGTTAAAGAGCAGGAAACAGGATGAGGCTATCATTTTATAACAAAGCGCAAAATAATTAGTTGTAAATATAATGTTATTAACTGTCTTTAGCATTATGTATCAGCAATTAGTATAGCTAATTTCTCAAAGGCTGCTAACATTTCCAAACCTAATATGTTCCATAACAGGCTGAGCTCAAAACATAAAACCAAGCAGTTTTACTGAGCTTGGTTTAGTCTTCCAGACACAGAAAATACAGATTCTTTTCAAATAACTTCTTACTCCTCTGACTTCGTTTTTAGACACTGATACTGAAAAGAGCTAAATGCAGCTTTAGTCGTCTTCTCTCAGTAACAACTTCCACAATAAAGGCTGTTGTGGTTAATGCCACCTGGTAATGCCTATTTACGGTATTATAAGGGCCGGTTAAGCTGCCACCTGCTGGTCACCAGGGATTTCAGAGCTGGATGAATCCCAGTAGTGCTTAATGTTACCAACTGTTTGAGCAACACAGATGCATGAAAGTTGCATTCAACCAAATTGTCCTTATGTATGGTACTATATACACAACTAGCATTGTGCATCTCTAGTCAGTTTCCAGTACTATCGCAATAAACTGCCAACAATCTCATTCATTTTAAATACACAGATAGACAGTGTGTTGCTGTCTCTTGTTTGGAATGGTTGTGCTAACTTATAGGTAGCTGTTGTGTGCATTATTATCTCCTCTGCCATCTTTACCTCCTTGTTGTTTGGTGCGGTTTGAACATATATCTGAATGCCAAGTGGACCAGAGACCACTCCAGAAGAAAGAAGCGGACTGTAGTACAGGGCATTCTGGGTAAATACAATCAAAACAAAGTCTAGTCCTAGTGGAAGAAATGGCACGTGGTCTTTTATCAAAGACAAAAGAGAAATCCTACAAGCACTAAAATTTGACCCCACTTCATGTTTGTTTACGTTTCGTGAAGAAGGAAGTTGTTCTCGTGTCTAGTTCACAGGTTCTTGTGTTGTTTCATTCCATGATTCTTTGTTCAACACCACCACAGGAAGGTAGGGGAACAGGTTTTTAGAAGGGTTTGGTTCGTTTGATACAGTGGAGTGTGAAGGGAACCGCACCAACTGAAAATGTAACTAATGTTGCAATTTCGATCCCAATCAAATCACTTGTACTGGACTATCAGGTGTGAAAACAACCTTAGAGGTGACCAGACATGAAACACAAACGCATCTCAATTTAAAACTGCACAGCTGCTCCACCTGTGCACTTGAACCATATGTGCACATCCGCAGATCAGTCAATCTTAACATTTCCTAGTACAAACTCTTTCCTCTACTTGTGGTCACACGGGTAACTGTAATTAGCCCCAGTCTGTGAATGTTAATACTGTATGTGCATTATGGTCTGGCCCGTGCACATTCTTTTCATACGTCAGTACCCTGGAGCCCACACAGTAACACACTAATACACACATATGCATCTACTTAAATACATTTAGCCCAAATGGGTGCTTTCATACACATAAAGAAACACACACACTTAAAGATAGTGATCATACACCCCATCACCATCCCTCCTCCATGCCATTAGGCTGCCTGCCAAACACTGACCACTTTCCACTGAAATCGCAACTGTTCCCAGACGCTGCTGAGAAATGGCACGTAGCACATTTTTGATGGGGTTTTTTCTCAAAAACGTATTCAACACACACACACACACACACACACACACACACACACACACACACATAGAGAGAGAGGCAAGCTAAATTAAAGTGTGTAAATGAATTCCTTTTATAATGAAGATTGAGGAATATTTGGAATTTAGCATAATTCATTGATGTTCATACACACTGCGAGGGACCTGAAATGCCTCTTAGCTGCATTCCTCCAATAAAGTGGTGTTGTTAGTAGTGGTTAGTAGTTAAGCTTTCCTGAAAGCTGCCAGTTGTATGTTGCTTTTGGAATATGAGAACCAGTAATTACTATAGAAATCCTCTCACCTAAGCTGTATTCACTTAACGTGCTGTTGATTGACTCCTGGCTCAATGAACTTTGTGCTGCACACTTACTTTCGGTGTTCATTCACTGCAGTACTTAATAAACTGTTGACACCAATTAGTTTCACTTTTTAATTGCAGTATTGTGATTATTATGCAAACACATAGTGAGCTGGAAAAATAGGTCGAGAATTGCGTAGCTTAGCATCACTTGAATCGGCAAAATACAGAATTTGATTAATTTTAGAGATGAATTTTGAAAAGCAGATAAAAGGTTGTTTTTCAATAACACCATGTGCTTAAATCAAATTGAGTTTCTATTTTTACGATGGTGGTTATTATATTTTATGTGTTTCCCGCCATGCAGTTTGACTTCAAAAGGACAGTGAGGTCAGCAGATATTCTTGGAGATTAGGGATCTGTCTCAGTTTTACTGTCCGTGATTTTGTGGCTATTTAGCTTAAACGCTGGGTGTGTGAGTATTGTTCTTTTTTGATCATCAAATAAAGGGATCATTTTTTCCAGATATTCAAGTCAATTTAGGTTGGATTGGATTTTTTATTTTATAGGATTAAATATGTGCTATAAAAGCAATTCAGACTTCTATATAAATACCCATAAACTCCCACTGTAATAATAGCATGCATAATGAAGAAAACAATTCCACTGCCAAGACTGTTATCAACTTTATTCCTTTGCACTTTTATCTTTTTCTCTTTACTGCTTGCCAGAATATTTTCTCTCTGAAAAAAGTTTAATTTTCAAATGCTGAAATCAGTTGTAGACAAATATTTGAACTGTGCTATAATTGGCGATATGTTTATTTGCTGAAAGAGGTGATTGTAATTTGATACTTCACTGGCAGGCATCCTGGAAAAAGACCATGCCAATTATGTTAATGACAGTATGACTGAATAATATTTGATCACAGAAAAAATTAATGAAGTAATAATCATCTTCATTTTTGAAGACACTGTGCTGATATTCTATCTGATTCTATCACTAGCCATACTTTTCTTTGTTTTAGTTCAAACCAGTGCATTTCATAAACCCCAGTACCAGCATGATTTAAAGCTTGGGTGTCCAAAGTGCCGCTGTTTGCGGCCCTCTGAAGAATTTTGGGCGGCCCCCCGAGCTCAATTCTAGAATGAAGCAAATCTGGCCTGCAAGCTTAGGTGGCTGATGCAGATGGGCACTTTTTCATCTTTTAGGGTAACAGTTTTTACAGATAAATAACATCTTCTTAAAAAATATATTGGGTACATAAAAATGATTCCCATTTATTGACAAAGTGTTGCATTCATCTTAATTTTGGAGTAACCAGAACCACAAACATTGACCTGCTGTTTCTCAAAAGCAAATCTTACTTCTCAAATAAGAAAACAATCAACCCAAAGAGTGTAGAAACTTTGGCCTGTCTGAAAACACAATCGTGTTAAACCTTTTCTAGGTTCTGATCTGTTTTCTTCAGAAATTAGACTATTTTGTTCATTTTAATAAAACTGAAATTATGTAGTTTATTATTGAGCAGAAAGAATTTAAAAAACTACCAACAGTTTGTTTTAAAAATTGGATAAAAACTTTACAATTTTTTGGCCCCCTGTGCTTTCAACTTAACAACTTTGGCCCCCATAGCAAAACGTTTGGACACCACTGCTTTAAAGTCAAATGTTATCAATTTTGACTTCTTGACATTTGTAAGTCCAAGTGTTTAATACAAATACTTAATATTATACTTATAAACTAAATATACTAATCAAGTACCTGGGTCCTATATTTTGTCTCAGAATAATTCCTTTTGATCCTTTTCTCCTCACAGAAGTGGAGTTACTGAGTCAGGTGTGGCGGTGACTCAGACTTTCTCCTTTCTGTGGTACTGAGATAAGGGCTTTGTAACGGCCACTCCAGAATACTGACTTTGTTAACGGTAAACCACTTGGTCACTAATTTGGTGGCAGAAGTCGGGTCATTATCTGGTTGGAAGCTGTGACTTCCTGGTTGATCTCTTGAGATGTTTCAATATTTACATACAATTTTCTGTCCTTATGATGGCTTATGTTTTGTGAAGTGATCCCCTGGATCAAAACACTCCGACAACACGATGCTCCCACCCCCGTTACTTACATTCAGGACGGTTTTCTCACGTTTGCAAGCTTTCCCTTTTTCATCCAAATGTCATTATCACGGTCATTATGGCCAAACACTTCAATTTTTGTTTCATTAGACAACAGGACATGTTTCCAGAATTGAGGATCGTTGCCTCTGTGTGTGTTTGAAAACAGCAGTCTGGCTGATCTGACTAAAGGTGGCTACTGCTCAAATTAAAGACAGTCCTATTACCAAGTAATAGTAAAAAAAAAAAGGCAAATTAGAACAGTGCACTGGAACACTTCTGTTCAAAGTAATCCTTTTTTGAAGCAGGATATCTGTGGTGTTTTTCATTTATTCAAAGAGGTTTAGTGTTGCTTCAGCATTGAATAACTGCATGTAAAATGATGCTTTGCTACACTTTTTGTCTACAACAGTAAAATAATTTTGATGGTTATCCCTTTCCCCTCTCAGCTGCTGCTGAGCGGGGTTCTCAGTGGCTTTGAGTGCACACGAGTAGGAGGAGAGGTAAACAGGAGGAGGAGAGAGAGTGTGATTATCCTCCTGCTGTTTCTTCATTTTCTCTGTTCTGCCCCCGACTCCTGATGCTTTTTCAAGGCCATGTCCAAACACAGGTGTCTGCCAAATTTGAGATTGAGGTATAACTGAACAGACCGAGGTGGGGGAAGGGGCCACCATGGAGGAGACTGGAATAAGGGCTGCGCAAGAGATTCATCTTTTTCTCAAACAAAAATGTTACTTTTTTGTAACTTATATCTGTTGACATGCTTTACATATTTTTATTTAAATACGCCATCACTATGAGTACTATAATTACGAGGATTTTTCACGAGCCTGATTTTTTGGTGCCCCCTTGGCCACTTGGTGCCGTACGCACAGCGGGTAATTCACGTGGGCACTGGACTTTAGTAAGAAAATAATTTTCCCAATTTGACTCTATGCTGAAGTGAAGAAGTTTATTTAGTTTCATCTTTATCTGCCTTTAGTTATGTAAACACACAGTTTCATGAAATATTAAATTAAAGGGATATGAATGCTGAACAAGAAAGGAAGCATATTATTAACTGGTTGATAGCACAATAGCCATTAAACTGTGAAAAAATGGAAGATAAATAAACAGGGGTATTTTAATAACCTACATTTTAAGTCTTTGGTCTTACCCTATTTCTTTTTCCCTTTCCCTCAGGTGAAAATATGGTTCCAAAACAAACGGTCAAAGTACAAAAAGATAATGAAGAACGGGCCTTGTGGACCTGAGGGAGATCACCTCGCCCCGCCGCCACCAGCTGCCTCCTCTCCATGCTCTCTGTGGGACATCAGTATGGCTGCCAAAGGTCCACCAGTGCACTCAGGAGGATACATGAACAATTTTGGACATTGGTACTCTGGACACCAGCAGGACACCATGCCAAGGACTCAGATGATGTGACAGACTGAAGGTTACAAGACCTCTTGGATCAGTTGTGGACATGTATCAGCAAGCTGAACTGGAAAGTACATGGTTACATGTACATGACATTGCTTACAGTCTGAGCCACTTTGGAGGTAAAAATAGGACTGAGTGGCACATTATGCTGTGCCTAAAAAGTCACATTGTGCAACTTTCCTGAACACCGCAGTCCTGCCAACATGGGACAATTAAAGGAGTACAGGAACTGCTGAAGTGTGCCTTTATAGTTGTTGCTGAAATAAACTTGGGGACATGCAATGTGTTTTTCCACAAAAACATGTAAAAAATAATTGTTTTTTTAGGGCTTTGTAATATTTTTTAAAGAACTGTAATAATTCAGAGAACGTACTTGTTGCGGGTGTGAATGGTTTGAAGAACTGAATAAAATAAAAAGTTCATGGGGAGCTGATGTTTGAGCATGTTTTGTTTGCGTGAAGCAGGCAGTAAAAAATCAGATCAATAAATTAAATACAGGCCCAGTCAATCAATTAGAATATGATCGAAAAGTCCATTTATTTCCATAATTTTATCATTAAGTGAAACACATATAGATTAATTACACACAGACTGGCGTGTGTAAATGATCTGATTCTGTTTAAGATGAGTTAATAAAAGCATGATATTTAAAATTAGAATATTACATCAGACCAATAAAAAACATGTTATAAAACATAAATGTGTATTTACTGAAAAGTATGTTTAATACCTGCTTAAAGGTTGTTAATTTCAATTTTGTTTAATCTGACAGAAGAGCCTCATCAGAAAGCATATTCCAGTTTATTGAAAATGACTGCAATCTACCAACATCTGGCCTTTTGCCTCTGTATTCTAATGGGACTTGTTTGATAGGAGCCTTGTTTTCTTTTAATTCTGCAAGGAATTTTAACTTCTGTTAATGTTTTACAAATCAGTTGTTCAGGTTTCTTTTCACATACTGCAAAGTATAATATTTCTCTCGGTGTTTCCAGTTATATATAAACCTCACGACCTGTTCAGTAGAAGTTGTTCTACAGCCTTTGAAAAAAAATTATTTTTTGCCATCGAAGAAATGAAATAGCTCTTGTAGCGTAACCACGAATTATGCCTTTTCATCTAAACAGTTTCCTCTCCTGCCTAATTCCACTAGTCAGAGAACAAAAGTTGATTATAGTTCAGTCAGTTTAAGCTGTTTTCTTAAAATAACATGTTTTTAATACTTTTAATTATTGTGTTGCCATTCAGTTTATAATAAAATATTGATATTAGATAAAACAAGAGATAATGAAGGTTAACCATTTTATTTCCTTTGAATTAAAATGATAATTAGTGATAAATTTTTATCCTAAATGATACCTTGTGTTAAAATCCTGAATGAAATTGTGAAGCTGTTTTTATCCTGGATATTGATTATATGCAAATGCCTTGAATGCACAAAGCAGTGCTTAGCAGATAATACGAGTACATCTCAAAAAATTAGAATATTGCATAAAAGAGCAATATTTCTTGCCAGTCATCTCAGAAAGTGAAATAGTTATTTTAAAGAGATTCATTACACATAGAGTAAAATATTTCAAGCTTTTATTTGTGCAATTGTAATGATTATGGTTTGTAGGTCAAGAAAACCCAAAATTCAGTGTCTCAGAAAATTAGAATGTCACATTAGACCAATTAAAAATGAATGTTTGAAGCGCAAATGTCAGGCTTCTGAAAAGTATGTACTCTTTATGCACTCAGTACTTGGTTGGCCTCCTCTTGCATGAATTCCTGCATGAATGCGCCGTGGCATGGAAGCGATCAGCCTGTGGTTCTGTGTAGGTGTAATGGAAGCCCAGGTTGCTTTGATAGCCTTCGGGTCATCAGCCTTGTTGGGTCTGGTGTCTCTCATCTTTCTCTTGACAACAGCCCAGAGATTTTCTATGGGGTTAAAGGTCAGAGGAGGAGTTTGCTGGCCAATCAAAAACAGGAACACCATGGTCACTGAACCAGCTACTGGTACATCTGGCAGTGTGGGCAGGAGCCAAGTCCTGCTGGACTTTGGACCATTGTGCAACAGTCCAGTTCCTTTTCTCCTCAGCCCAGGTAGGATGCATCTGACATTGTCTCTGGTTCAGGAGTGGACATGGGGGTATGCGACATTTGTAGCCTTCTGTTACTGGTGCACCTTTTCCAACCACACTTCTTCTTTCCACTCAATTTTCTGTTGATATGCTTGGACCCAGAACTCCATGAACAACCAACTTCTTCAGCAATGACCATTTGTGGCTTCCCCTCCTAGTCTTCTGGACATCTGTCCAGTCAGCAGTCGTCCCCATGACTGTGTCCTACTGACCCAGAGTGAGAGACCGTTTAAAGGCTCAGGAAAGCTTTGCAGGTGTTTTGAGTTATTTGGCTGATTCGGGTGTGACACCAGGAGTTTCTATTAATGTCCTTATTCACAATATTCTAATTTTCTGAAGCATTGAATTCTGGGTTTTCACTATCTGTAAGCCATGATCATCAAAATTATCAGTCTATGTGTGATGATTCTTTATAATATATGAGTTTGGTAAAATGGGGAAGACTATGTCATTAGTCAATGTAACTTAAACTCGGCTCAATGATGTGACAAAATACCAGGGGCGGACTGGCATATGGGGACACCGGGGATTTTCCATGGGTTAGTAGGCCGGTGGTTTTGCCCGTGGAGAAACTGCCGCACTGGTCCAGTAGCCTCGCAGAACGGTTTTGTTTTGCGGCGCCTCTATGCCTCAAACTGCGGCATAATAAATGTCTTCTTCACTTCGCTCCAGTCAGGCGGATCTCTGCGCGCGGCCGTGCAGCGGGCCTGTGAACGCATGAACGAGCGCCACAGGGCCAGCCAGCTGACAATGAGGAGTGCAGGTCAGAAAAACTCGTCGCATAAAGCCCGAGCTACGAAAACAATTAGCCTCGGTGGCGCTTTTTCAAAGCTCAACAGTCACGAAACAGAAAAGCCTTAAATTGCCTCCAGCAGAGAGCTGCGCAGTGTGGCTCCAGCTCGTCATGCAAGGCTGGCCCAAGGTGGTAGGGGACCAGAATATGATTTAGGGGCCCCTCTTCCTGTTAGGAACCAGAAGAAGAATCATCACCACCAACAGCATTTCAATGTGAATTATCTGGGGGTTGGGGGGGGCAAGTTTCATTGACCGAGCTTAAAAACAGTCACTGATAATCAGTTATTATTTACTGAGATGAATTTGTGAACAAACTGAGCTCAAAAACAAATATTAAACTCATAGCATCAGATTGAAGCTATGGTAACACAAGAATCAAAATATGATGATTATTCAAATTCAAAAACTATTTTATTAATCCCAAAGGAAAATTAAAGTAAAAATAAATTTCAAAAAATTAAATTAAATATTCTTTTTACCTTTACAAAGTAAACTTGCCAATTAAATCTTAAATTAAAATGTTAAGCAATTTAAAATCTTTTAATTTAAAATTGTTAAATCAAATGTAACGGTATTCTTATTCTCAAACAACTGTTAAAATTTTAAATATATGTCTGTATTAAAATTCAAGTATTTATTTGGAAGGTCTGGGGGCCCTAAGCAGCTGCTTAGGTCACTTTGCCTTGGGCTGGCTTTGTTGTCATGTCATTCCCCCAGGGAATAATACCAGTCAATCACTGACATTATAGCAGCATTAAGTAAGTCCACATTATCTTTGAAGATGGAGCAGCGAAAGCAAACTGCAATACATAAAGGTGGTACTGAAAAGCTGCGAAATAAAACAGAAAGCCCACCAGGAAAATGCAGAAACAAATGTAAAAACTTCTGACCTGTTTTGTGGTCTTTCCTCTCGATCTGGGTCTGGTATCTCCACCAGACATGATAAGATGTCAGATGACACTGCTTGCAGCAGCTTAAACAAGGTTAGGTTGTTTTATTTTTCTAACTTCAAAATGTTTTTGTTGTTATGGCTGTTGCACATCATTTACACAGCCCTTTACACATTAGCAATACTGATTTCTTGCATAGATGGTGGCTGATGATGTGATGAGCCAGAGGAGGCATTAGACAGCATGAGAGTCCACAGCTCAGAGTTTATAGTTCGTTTTATAGTTAGAGTTTATGTAATAGTTTACCTTATAGGCTATGTATGTTTACATGTATATTGTTGCTGTAGATTACATTGGGCATCTGAGAATAAAAATTGTCACATTACCTCAGTAAGTATCTACACACACACACACACACACACACATATATGTATATATATATATATACACACACACATATATATATATATATATATATATATATATATATATATATATATATATATATATATATATATATATATATATATATGTGTGTGTGTGTGTGTGTGTGTGTGTGTGTGTGTGTGTGTGTGTGTGTGTATATATATATATATATATATAGATAGATAGATAGATAGATAGATAGATAGATAGATAGATAGATAGATAGATAGAATTTTTATTTTTATTTTTTAAATTAAAACTCCAGTTGAAGGTGCAGTCTGTCAGGAACTCTCGGGCCACTTTTCTTCCCATTTCCCCCCTGCATGATACCCCTACCTAAAAACTGGCTCCTGTTTTCTGTTTGTTTTGCATCGTATGTTATGCTGAGTTCCTCAAATTTTTGTGTGAGGTTCCTGCAAATAATTTCCTTCCAAAAAATCACCCAGTTCTAAAATCATAAAATAGCAGAGGCCAACCCCGCCTGCTTTTTTAGAAGAGACATCGGAGCAGAGAAGGATGGAGGAGGCATAACCCTGGAGCACCCTGAAACGCAAGTGGTACCACAAAGTAAACAGTCCTGTCTGAGACACAATAGGCACCATCTGTTCCTTTTCTATCAGGTTCTGGTCCAGTTCTTTGGATGTCCAGGCTGATTCTGGAATGTTAAGTCTCTATTATGTCCCAGGTATTAGGTATAAGGACATTTTGGTCCTGATTTTTTTTTTTTTTTATCTTGAATAACTATGAATAAATCTCTTCTTTTAGATGAAGTACATATTTAAATGATAACATCAGTTTATGGAACTTATTTAACTTGTGTTAATTAATCAGACAACATTCAATCAGATAACATGAAAGTCATTTAAAGTAGCTGATATTTGTTGTACTCCAGTGATCAGTGTCATTTTCTTTGTCTTTGCATGTTTAACGTATATCAAACAGTGGACATAATTCTTCTTTTACATTTAGATACACAATTCAGACATGAGAAAGGTATTGCTCCTCGGTGTAAGCTCTGTTTGTACTCCAGTGGCCTGAGGCAATTTTGTCTGAAGTCATAAATCAGAAGACAGAGGTCATGGCTTTTCACCCTGGAAAACATCTGGAAATGCACAAAGACTTGTCAGACACTGCCAATGATTTTTTTTTAAAATGACCGCATCAATTAAAGGTAATTTAGGATACAGCTTGTTAAATAAAGCTTTCACTCTGACGGCCTAATTATCAATAATTGTTAGTCAAGGGAATATGTTCCTGCCGTAGGTCCCGAAGGAGAAGCCATGGAAGCTGTGGACTGCATCAATTTGGATTACTGAAAGCTAATCCTGTCACTGTTAACCGAGCTGTTAAATTATTAGTACAGAGATTGATGAATTTTGCTGCTTGTTGTTTTCTTCATTCAACAAATAGTTTATACATTTTTTTTGTTCTTCATTTTTTAATATTTTGTAGAGGAAAAAAACATTCAACCATTCCAATTTATTTTTAACTCTTACATATTTCTGTGATGTAGAATAATTCAGCAGTGGCTAAACAGGCAGACTGTACTGTGAACAATTTAAAGTAATATAAAAAAGAAAGTTTACAGATGGAGTGTGGAATTTTCTTAAAAATGTTGGACTCTTCAGTTTCAACTGGTTGTAAAGGGAAGCAACAAATTTAAATGGCATTTTGTGTCAAATAAAGTTAGAAAGTTATATATTTGATTCAGCTAGATGTGTGTTGTCATGAACCTAGTGGCTTCTCCAAGTACACTGAAAATTTGACATTATTAGGTATTCTAGCGGAATAATGATCTAAAACATACAAACATATCAACAGAGAAATGGTTCATCAGACAAAAAAAAAATCTGCCTTCTGTCATGGCCATCTTGGACCCCAAACCTAAATCTTACAGGAAACCTGAATAAACAGAGATGAGCTGAAGGGCAGAAAGCCCAAAAGCATAATCTTGCTGTGAGATTATATACTATGGCGAGTGCCCTCCCCCAAAGACATCTCACAAACTTTTACTTTTCATATAAAGATCTCCTTATTCTTTTTGTTTCCTTAAAAGGTTGTTTTAAAAAGTCATAGGAAACCCTGACTTTCTGAAATATTATAAATCATACTCTCTGTTATATTGTAGGTTTTGGTCCTGTGTTATAAAGTTGTACTGATAACATACCCTGACAGAATTTCTGAATCTGTTAGCTGTTTTCAGAGACTATAACCAACCATCCATCTATTTTCTTTCACTTATATGGGGGTCAGGTCGCGGGGGGAGCAGTCTAAGTAGGGAGACCCTGACTTCCATCTCCCTAGCCAGTTAGACCAGCTCCTCCGGGGGAATCTCAAGGCATTCCTAGGCCAGTCGAGAAACATAGTCCCTCCAGCATGCCATGGGTCTTCCTCTGGGTTTCTCCCCCAGTGGGATGTACCTGGAATACATCACCAGGGAGGCATCCAGAAGGCATCCTCACTAGATGCCTGAGTCACCTCAACTGGCTCCTCTCAACATGAGGAAGCAGTGACTCTACTCTGAGTCCATCCTGGATGGCTTCTCACCCTATCTCTAAGGGAGAGCCCAGACATCATACGGAGGAAACTCATTTCGGCTGCTTGTATCCATGATCTCGTTCTTTCGGTCACGACCCAAAGCTCATGACCATAGATGATGGTAGGGAGATAGATCAACCAGTAAATGGAGAGCTTCAATTTTTGAATCAGCTCTCTCTTCACCACAACAGACCAGTACAGCGCCCACATCACTGCAGACACAGCACCAATCCATCTATCAATCTCCCACTCCATTTTTCCTTCATTCATTAACAAGACCCTCAGATACATCAACTCCTCCACTTGGGGCAGGACCTTTCCCCCGATCTGGAGAAGGCACTCAACGTTTTTCTGGCTCAAGACCATGGCTTTGGATTTGGAGGCACTGATCCTTATCCTGGCTACTTCACACTCGGCTGCGAACTACTCCAGTGAAAGCTGTAGATCACAACCTAATGAAGCCAATAGGACAACATCATCTGCAAAAAGCAGAGGTACAATCCTAAGGCCACCAAAACGGATCCCCTCTACACTTTGGCTGTGCCTAGAAATTCTGTCCATAAAAGTTATCAATAGAGTCTGTGACAAATGAAAACCTTGGTGGAGTCTAACTTTCACCGGAAACGAGCCCAACTTACTTCTCGCAATGCGGCCCAAGCTCTGCCCCCCTTTTTGAATAGGGGCACCACCACCCCAGTCTGCCAGTCCAGTGGAACTGCCCCTGATGTCCATGCAATATTGCAGAGTTGTCCCAACTAACACAACCTCACAACATCCAGAGCCTTAAGGAACTCTCATCCACCTCCCAGGACCCTACCATCCAGGAGCTTTTGAACCACCTCAGTGACCTCAGTGCCAGAGACTGGAGAGCCTGACCCAAGGTCCCCAGGCCTCGCTTCCTCAGTGGAAGATGTGCTGGTGGTATTGAGGAGGTCTTTGAAGTATTCCGCCCACCGACCCTCAACGTCCCAAGTTGAGGTCAACAGTGCACCATCCCCACTATAAATAGTGTTGCTGGTGCTACCCCTCACCCCCATGGCTGCTCACCGCCTCTCAACAGGCAACTCCAGAGTGGAAGAGTGTCCAACCCCTCTCAAAGAGACTGGTTCCAGAGCCAGAGCCGTGCATCGAAGCGAGTCCAGCTATGTCTACCTGGAACCTCTCAACCTCACACATCAGCTCAAGCTCCTTCCCCACAAGAGGTGACAATACATGTCCCAACAGCCAGCTCCTGTAGCCGAGGATCAGACAGCCAAGGTTCCCACCTTTAGCCACCACCCATCCCACATTGCACTCAGCCCCTTTAGCCCCTCCCACAGGTGGTGAACGCACAGAATGGGGGACCCCCATTTCCTTTTTGGGCTGTACCTGGCCAGGCTCCATGGGTAAAAGCCTGGCCAGCAGGTGCTCGCCAGTGTCCCCCACCTCCAGGCCTGGCTCCTGAGTGTGACCCCTCCATCACGGTAAGGTGGCAGCCCGGGGGGGGGGAGAGAATATAACCAATTGTCTAAATCCTTTCTGTCACTCATACTTAGTGGTTGGGGACAGCCATTAATCATCAAACAATAGAAAACAAAAGAAATACAAATTTTGCTCTGGGAACATAAACAACAGTTGATATACTAGGCTACTAAAGATAACCATCCTCACCTGTGATCTTTAAAAATTCACTGAGTTTCTGGGTTCCTCAGAGACTCATGCATGTTTCATCCAGTGCTGTGCTGATGTTACTGGATTCCAAGGGAAAGGAAAACAATTATCAAAGGCTTTGCAGGGGAAGATATTTGAGCTTTATAAAACAGGAAAGGGATATAAAAAGGAATTGGGAATGCCAACCACCAGTATTCAAACTCTAATTAGAAAGTGGAAAGTGAGGAATTCTGTTCTAATTAAGTCACGGTCAGGTAGACCAACAAAACATTCTGCCACAATAGTCAGTATGCAAAAGAAAAACCCACTGAAATTTTAACTGATATACAGGACTCTCTGAAAATAGTGATATAGCTGTTTCTAGATGCATAATAAGGAGCTGTTTAATGAAAAACAGGATGAATAATCATATCACTAGAAGAAGGCATTACCAAGCCAAACAGCACAGAGTCAAACCTGAAAAGCTCTGGAGCAAAGTTATTTGGAGATATAAGATCAAAATTCAAATGTATGGCCACATTCATCAAAGTTATATTTGGAGAGGAGTCAACAAGGCCTATGATGAAAAGTATACTAGTCCAACTGTGAAACACGGAGGAGGAATGCTGATGTTTTTAGGATGTGTAAGCTAGAAAAGTACAGGATGCTCGGTCAGAAGTGATGGCAAGATGAATGCTGCAGGTTAGATTACGATACTGGAGGAAAATTTGGACTCTTCAATCCCAAAGCTGCACATGGGGCATAATTTAAAATCCTGACATAAGAAACACAAGCTCATGTCATCTTGTCATTGGCTAAAACAGTAAAGTAGGAAGGTTCTCGAAGGGCCATCACTCTTTCCTAACATCAATACCATCAAGCCATTTTGAGATCTCGGATATGCAGTTTGAGCAACACAACCCAAGAATTTACAGGAACTGAAGGTCTTTCCCAAGAAGAATGAGGAAATCTGCCATCTGAAAAAACAAAGTCAAGTCAAGCACATTTCAACAGCAAGGCAATTCAAAGTGCTTTACATTGTAAAAACGTCAGTCAAATATACATCAAAATCATCAAAATATTGGAGCAAGTATACATCAAAATCATGAGAATCATCAGGCAAATATCAATTCATTAAAATCATAAAAATTATCAAGCAAATATCACGCAAATATAACTTGAAAATATTGATCAATGTTCCACTTACTACTAATCAAAGGTAGCTTTAAACAGGTAGGTTTTTAGGCTTGATTTAAAGGACCACAGTGTGTTGGCTGTTTTGCAGTTTTCTGGATGTTTTAGATTAGTAGAGCATTAAAAACTGAATGCTGCTTCTTCATGTTTGGTTCTGGTTCTAGGGACGGAGAGTAGACCAGAAACAGAAGACCTGAGTGGTCTCAAAGGTTGATACAATGACAACAGGTCCTTAATGTATTTTTGTGCTAAGCCATTCAGTGATTTATAAACTAACAGAAGTATTTTAAAGTCTATTCTCTGAGCTACAGGGAGCCAGTATAGGGACTTTAGAACTGGGGTGATATGCTGTATTTTCCTGGTTTTAGTGAGAACGCAAGCCACAGCGTTCTGGATCAGCTGCAGCTGTCTGGCTGACTTTTTAGGCAGACCTGTGAAAACACTGTTACAGTAATCAGTGTGACTAAAGGTAAACGCATGGATGAGTTTCTCTAGATCTAGTCCTTTAATGGAAATGTTCTTCAGGTGATCGAAGGCTGACTTTGTAACTGTGTTTATAAGGTTCAGGTCTGAGTCCATCACTACACTTAGATTTTGGGCCTGATCACTAGTATGTAATTGTAATAACTGAAGCTGCATGCTGACTCTAGATCGTTCCTCTTTAGGTCCATAGATAACTTCAGCTTTGTTTCTATTCAGCTGGAGAAAATTATGGCACATACACGCATTGTGCCTCACCTGCTACAAAAGACTTCAAGCTGTCATTAATGTTGAATAGTAATACACAATATTAAAAGCTGGGGTATGTAAACTTTTAATAAGGGTGACTGGGGTAGTTTCTGTTGTCATTATGATATAAACATAGTTGCTGGACAATAAAGGGCTTCGCTGATCCACTAATGATGAGATGCAAACAATTCTGAGGTATTACTCCCATTGTCTGAACAATGACAATAAAATCAGAGGGTATGTAAATTTACGACTGGGTACTGATCAACACATTGATCCTTGTGTTGTTTTGTGCCCTTTGCAATGTAGCTGTAAGTGTGTATATTTTCAGTTATATTTGCACTTCAATGGAATGTTATTAACTACGGTGTGTTTATTCAGATTTCTCTGTAACCGTTATGCTCCATATGCATGAGTGATGGATTTTCCTTTGTCTTCCTTGGTGGATTTTTAATGTTTGCTTCCTGTTTGATCTGCTTCCTTAGAATGGAATCTATCATCTATTTGTTAGAGTAGGTGCTGTTTTTATAGTACTCGCAATCAAGAAACAGTAACAATGCATGCTTTGTCTTCATGAGGCCCTCATGATCAGAAAAACTGAGGTTATGCTTGTCATACAGGAAGCTTTGAAATTACAAATTTTTTTTGTGCCATTGCTATGATATTTTGAGCACAACAAAACATTATGTAGTACACAGATATCTTTAGAGCATGAAAAAAATATTAGGAAAATGCCTTACATGGCTTGCTTTCAAAACTTAGTAAATTGAGTGTCCCATTAAAAATTACCTCTGTCAGAACAATGTTTTTCTTTTGGACTGAGGTTCAGTAGAAAAGCTCCATTTGATGCTGCTTTGTTTGGCCTTGGAACCAAATCCCAGCTGGACTGAAGCTCATCCAAATGTGGTTCAACAATCATAAGAAATCTATTGTTCTTAAGTGTCGATAAAATTACTTATCTAGAAACTGGAATGGGCATACATTTTGGAAGGTTTTATAAAGTTATTTTTCATAATCAAGAAAATGGATAACAATTTTGATCATTGGTCCCTTTGATATTTGTATATAAGTTAGTGACATTCCAACTGTGACAGACCTATCTCCAAAGACTATTCTTCAGAAACAAAGTACCAAATGGAACTCCCAAGCCAAGGAAAACCCTGAAGCTCAGATTCGCTTGCTTATACTGAATGCTATAATTCCTAAAAGACAAAAGCAACAGGTTTTAAGACCCTAAATCTAAAACACTGCTCACTATGATGTGTGGAGTTCCTTATGGCTCCAGGCACCAGAGGGCGGGCTGACCTGCCCATTCAGGTATTCCACCCACCCACCCACCAAGACAGGCTATAATGAGGACGTCTTCCACACTTTATTCTGTCTTTACAACTATTTAATATGTCGTTAACATGCCATAACGTGCTTTTCCGAGCCGTCTTTAAATGCACCATGAGCCTTCACACACTCACAGCGGTTTTACACCTGTCAGTCAGCGACAGGAGAGATGCTGCTGGGCAGAGCTGCATGCTGGTGTGTGTTAGAATCATGGCAGCAAAAGGCAAAAAACGTTACCGTTTTCCTAAACAAACTGAGTAATGTTAGGTAGATGATGACTAGTTAATCCATGTCATAATATCATGTTAAGCTTGTTAACAAGACTACCAATTTTATTTTTACTTATGTTCAGATGTGATAGTAACTAGTTACTCAATTACATTTATTTGAGTAACTTTTTTGAAAAAATGTACTTTTAAGGATTGTTTTACTGCACTGTACATTTTACTTGAGTAATATAAGGAACTATTGCTACACTACTTCAGATAAATTAGTGGATATTGTATCCAATACAAGCAACTTCAACAAAGAAAGAACAAACTTTTTAACCAAAAATCTATGAGCCAGAGAAACACACCTACAGACCTTTTGTTTTTACACCAGCTTTGTTGTTCTAATGTTATTTTCTATCGGCTGAGCCTTTTGGGCCATTTTAAGATTAATAAGATACAGTAAACACTATATGTTGTCACTAGAAGCACATTACCTTGTTCTGACATGAACACATCACTTACTGCAAGTATTAATTTTATGTAAAGTTTAATATTGAAAAAACAAACAAAAAAATGTTTTGAAACAGTGTGACTTCTGCCTGAATCCCTTCTTGAGTATTTATTTGTAGTTTTCTTATTTTAGTGTCTAAAATGCCAGAATTTGCACATAACTTTATATTTTGTCTGTTTGATGACATCATTCTAAAATATTTAATCAGATTATATGATCTGTTACTCAGTACTTGAGTTGCATTTTTACCAAATACTTTTTTACTCTTACTTGAGTAATTTCTTGGAAAGCTACTTTTTCTTGTACTCGAGTACATTTTGGCTACTCTGCCCACCTCTGCTTATGTTCCATCCCTTGCTGGTTGTTTAATGCCAGGAATAAACCCAGTCCTCTTTCATTTCTGTGCAGAAGTTGTGCTCACTATTGGTTTTCATATATTTAAAATAAATCAAACAACAAAATAAGACATAGCCCGTCCATCTAAATTCCTTTGGAGCCGGGTCAATTATGGATCATGTTTTATTTTTACTGTGCATGTAGCCTACTATTGTTGCATTTTTATGACCCTTTTTTATTATTAAACTAATTTTGATATCATACAAAAGTTATCAAACCAATACAATAAGCCATTTTCAAATAATTATTACATTTTTCACAGGGAAATTACACAGCTTTTCTTCAAGTTAGTATGACTTTAAGTGGGTTGGGTATAGTGTTGGAAAGGATGCTGTTTTTTGCAAATGCTGCAGACATTTTCCTGGGATTCGTGCAGAGCAGAGGTTGCCCTCGACTTTCTCGGTGTCCGTCATTGTGACAGAAAGCATTAAAAAAACCCAGTCATGATGTATTTTTATCTGTCAGATTTTAAGTGGTAGTATTAAATTGCATTTCATTTTCATTCAGTTTAATTAATACTCAACAAGCTGAACGGAAAATCCACAGCATGCCATCACACATCAAGCAGAGAAATGCATGTAACTTTTTCTCCTCAGTGACTGAAACCACTGACTGGGCCCAGTAACTATATCAATAAAATGAAACGGTTGCGCTTAAATGATAAACATGGACCTGATTGTGCCCGCTTGGGTGTAATCAAAATGTCCTCAGGGTTTTGATGTTGATCTGCAGGCTGAATCCGAACTTTGTTGCTGCACTGGAAGTACTGGAATTATAAGCGCCACTTAAGCCAAAGTTTTGAAGTCAGGGAACATTTCTCCATTTGAAGCGATCAGATGTCGGCATCACTCTCTGAACGAGGGGCAGCAAGAGGAAATGCTGCAAAATGCGCCTCTTCACCAGACCTAACCCAAAGCGTCGTGTCCAAAATTGTCTCGCTCAGACGCAGGAGCGTCAGTCAAGGCAGACAAAGAGAGAGAGAAATGGAGGAAAAAATATTAATTTTGGAAATTTGAGAACTAAAGTATTTTATATGACACCACTCATCCCTTTTGTCACTGGTGTTTTCATGTGATCTATCATCTCTGCTTCTCGGAGCATTTCTGGAGCTCAGCCCTAAACAGTGATTAGGGTGATCAGGAACAGCTCCACTACGCCAGCGCAGCGGAGCAGGGCAGAGATGCGTGCAGTGTAAAAACCTCTCCAACTCGCTGTCAGCTCCAGGAGAGAAAGATGCATTTAGTTCGTTGTTCAGATCAGAGATGATACTCTAATGGAAATTGTGCTTTTATTGATTGAATTAGTTACCTCCGCAATGTACTCTGTGCATAAAGTTGAAACTGCAGGTGAGCGCCAAGTAGTCAGGTGTATGTAATCTGTCAGAATGATTTCTTTTATTAGTCTGTGGGATAAGAGTCAAGTGATCCAAAATAAAAAATTAAAGTTCTGCATGATTTAAAATAAATATTTATGTTTGTGATTTATCTTTATACCACTACCTAACAACAGAAATAAACATATTGACAATGGTGCATGGAGGTGAATTGGAAGTAGTGATACCTTGCTGTAACATAGAGGACAGTAGTAGTGAAGGAGCAATGTCACCTGGCACCACCATCAAAACAATATTAATATTGCTGGGCCACTATAAAATGTAAGTTATTTCGGCCAAATAGCTGATTTTTAAATGTGCTATAGGCTAACACATTCCTAATCTGACATGGATAAATGTTTCCAAATGTACTCATATATGTTCATAACATCTTACTAAATTGTAATTAGGAGGGAACAGTAATTTATTTGTTGATTCTTCCATCAATGCTCTGTTGGTATTGCGTGAGCTACAAGCTTTGGATCTGAATATGAAGAAATTCATCTATAACGATAACTCTTTATGCCTTTATTAAGTTCTCCCTGTAAATTGTCTTCCTCTTCCTCTCAGATCAAGAGACAATTGACTGTTTCTTTTACAGTGAGGAACTACAGGTGGACAAAACACAGACTGGGTAACACACAATGTTAATAAAGAAAGCACTGTGTTAGTGGCTCATCTGTTCAGTTTTACTTATGTTTGTTTCTTGTTTTTTTAAGGATCAAAGAACTCTTCTAAACAAAGGGAAAAAAGAGGGGCTAGACAGCGGAATTTTTAAAGGTCTTTTATTCTGCCACCAGGAGCTGCTTCCTGTTGCTTCAGGGAGAGTTCACAACAGAGAGTTTTATAGAAAATTTAAAGTCCTAATGAACTGATGAAACCCTGGTAGAGGTTTAGTAAACATAACAACCAGATGATGCAGAAGCAGAAAGAAAGCTACACAGAGACATACAGTTTTGATAGCTGTCAAACCAAATTACAGTGCCTTGCAAAAGGACTCCTTTCCCTTGAAATGTTTTACATTTTCTCACATTTCAACAAGTTCCCAGGTATTTTAATGAAATGAAATTCATTACCATTATTCACAGACACTACAATCCAGTCTAACTGAGGTTGACCTTTTTTGCAATGAAGAATGTTTGAAAAATGTGAGTCTTTAGATGTGTAAATCTGGTAGAAACATATCCTAAAAGACTTGCAGCTGTAATTGTAATGAAAGGTGATTCTCTAAAGTATTGACTCAGGGAGGCTGAATACAAATGGACACCACAGCTTTCAGATTTTTGAACCTTCAGTTGGTCGGCTTTGCATTAGCACTCAGGACCTGGTCCCAGCCTGGTCTCTGGAATCCCAAGAGTTGTGGTTTCATTTGGGCCGATCAGACAGGGCTGGTGTGAAGTCAGCTGTTGATTGGTTCATTGGCTGCGGCGGGTACAGAGATGAGTCATCTTCCAGCCACCCATGATCCATAACCCATGGCCTTAGATGTGGGTTGAAATATAAGAAGGGAGTACCTTTGAGTTGCTCTTAGGACACAAAGATACTTAATACTCCTCTATTTGAGAAAGAGCATGACCCCAGACCTGGAGCAAGGACTCCACTTTCTTACATTCAAAAACCAGGGCCTTAAACTTAGAGGAACCACCTTACACTCCGCTACAAACCATTCAACTGTACGTTAAAGGGCTTCCCTAGAAAACTCCAACTGAACCACTAAATAAAGCAAAGATGAAACCTTGAAGTATCCAAGTCATCACCCTCCTCTTCATAATGCCTTGAGATTCTGTCCATAAGCAATACAAACAGGATCGAAGACAGTGGGCATCCTCGATGGATTTTATTCTGCACTGTGAATAAACTTGACTTTGTGCCAATAAAGTAGAAACTGCTGTGAATGGATAGTCTTCAAAAGCAGTGGTCCCCAACCCTGGTCTGGACTCTGCTTTTGATGTGTCCCTGCTTCAGCACAACTAATTCAAATGATTAGATTACTTCCTCAGCATGCCATCACATGTCTGATTGCCTTTTCAGCATGCAGTCAACTTTGGCACTTCTACTGAGTAAGAAGATCTGAGAAAAAGTCACAAGTATTCACATTTCATGACCAGGTTGTAAGCAGAGCTTCAAAATGCAAAATAAATAAATTAAATTAAATTAAATTAAATAAATAAATAAAAATGAAACTGAGGAAACAAAACATAAAGTAGAAAAATTTTTGAGAATGACTTTTAAACTCAGACAGTAAATTAACAGATCATAAGTTTAGAACCAAAACCCCCCAAAGAATTAAACTAAAATAACACCAAAAGTGCCAACAAAGGACTCAGTAGAGAGTATCCCACCATTATTTTTGATCAGGAAAAAAAAAAGTTGGCTGGTGAGAATATTACTGAATTTGTTGATGGTGGTTTTACGAAGGGTATCTTGGTTCTGGAACTGACATCTGGATGATGCATGATTGTCCAAAAGAATGGGAACAATTCCTTTTTCAAATAGGTGTTATTGGTTTTTCTGTTGAAAGACCCTGTGATTACCCCACAGATGTGGACTACATAGCCAGCCACAGTTTGACACCCCTGCAAAACCTAAAATTACATTTGTTCCTTTGAAGGAAACTGCTGCATACAAAAGTGGGATTTCTTTGTCATACCATTAGACAATAAATGTCTTCCAGCCTGTAATGTCTTTTGTGCTGTCTTGACAGTTAAAATGACCACCTTATGCCTAGTTCACACAATAAGATTTTTATGCCAATTTTTGTCTTGCTTTTCCCCTTTTGACAATCTTAAGGATGTCCAGAATATCAGGATGACTCTTAAGATAATCTTAAGAGATATTCCTGAGTGAACTGGTCCACTCAGAAGGACGTCGGGACCGCTCCAATCTAAAATTGGGGACATTCAACATGTTGGATCGTCTTGGCCTGATACCACAGCATGTGTGGTGTTCCCTGAGGACAAAACAGCACGCAGCCTGTTGAATGTGACGTGTACCCAATCTGAAAGTGAGGTGACAGAAATACAGAGAGGAGTACAAAATATCCAGAAGACAAAACAACCGCCATGCCACACCAGAAAGTCTGGTGGATGTTGAAGACATCTTTGTATTGTTTTTTTCTCTGTTAAATATAGTCCAAAAACTATTGTCATTGCTTCTTCCCAGTCAACCATGTTTGTTTACTCTGAATTCATGTTTGGTCTCGGGAGGTTTTGCAAGATTTTTCATCGAATATCTCAATGTTGGTGATTGAAATCGGTTCGTGTGGTGTGTTGCTCCTGCCATGTGGCTGGACATCACACACTGTACAACCAAAACTGTTATACCTGTGGTTTTCTATCATCATATGTGTGGTCTCTCTGGCTTTGAAAATCTGCTGACAATTTTAAAATCTTGCAGTGTGAACTAGGCATTAGTGCATCGACTCCTCAGTAAAACTGAAATACTACAAGAAGCTTTGATTGTGCAGCTGTCAATGTCAATCTGTCTGTCTGACAGACATTTATGTGGAAGCCAGATTAAAAATTTATTTTTGACTTTTTTTTCTAAGGCAGGGGTGTCCAAAGTGCAGCCCAGGGGCTATTTGTTGCCCTCTGAATGCCTTTGTGCAGGACCCATGGTGGGGTGGCAACAAGGTTTGTTGTCCTAGGACCAGAGTGGATTGGGGGGGCCCTTCAACTATCAACCTATAGTCAATCTATAGTCAACATTATTGTTTTCAAAGCAGGTCTGTCGGTGAAGACAAATCTAAGCCTAATATTTAGGTTACATAAAACCTTTCTGTTATTTTTCTTCTTCGTTGCCCTTGTAGTAGAAGGAAATAACATCACACACCCACCGCAAACAGAAGAATGTTTGGCTGCCAACAGAAGACGCAAGCAGCAAATTAATTATTCTATCTGTATCCTAGATTTCTTTCAAATATTTGTCTTTAGTAACTATTTCATCCATCCATTATTTAGCTTGTCCTTTTAGGGTTGCGAGGGTTGCTGGTGCCTATCTCCAGCGGTCATTGGGTGAGAGGTGGGGTACACCCTGGACAGGTCACCAGTCCATCACAGGCAACACAGAGACAAACAGAACAAACAGGACAAACAGGAACCAGGAACCCCCTGCTCCCCGGATCGATGGACAGAATACTTCAAAGACCTCCTCAATCCCACCAGCACGTCTTCAACTAACGAAGCAGAGCCTGGGGACCTGGGTCAGGCTCTCCAATCTCTGGTGTTGAGGTCACTGACGTGGTTAAACTTCTTGATGGCAAGACCCGAGGGGTCGATGAGATTCGCCAAGAGTTCCTTAAGGCATCTTTAGTTAACAAAGTGAATTTTTGCGGCCCCCAAATGCTTTCAACTTGGCCCTCATGGCACATTTGGACACCACAGTTTTGAGCTCAGTTGTCCTGAATTTGCTGTTTAACTTTTGAACAACTTGTTTAAGCTTGAATTAAATTTTAAAGAACTTGTACGCTTTATTTGTTTTGTTTCTTGTTTCTGTTTCTTCTTTTTGCATTTTTAAGCTCTTCTTAAAACCTGGTTACTATCCAGCTACACAAAATGCAAATAATTTATTTCCCGGTCTTAAGATCTTGTTCAGAATATTTCACATTGGCACAACATGCCCTTAGGCGGCTGTCTTTGATGTTGGAGAACATATCTATTCAACTTGGCTGAACAGGTCAATTGAGCATGCAGGGAAATGAAATCCAAGTCAGCTCCAAATTTTTGTGCCACTGTTAGAGGTTTTTCCGTTGCTGAGTTTTTCTGTCAGCTCTGCTTGCAGAGACTGATGTCATCACCTTGTCTCGCCATCTTCAGTTTACCTGCAGATCCATAATACTGTGATGATTTTTATTATCTCCAGGTGAATGAAAAACATTTGAATCACATCATTTAAGAACAAACAACAATGTCCTTTAACTTCACACTCCCCCGGCATATTTGCTTTTGGTTACGAGTATTCAACCTACCAATGGGTCATGAAAACTGTTACCTGACAAGTAGAAACTCACAATGGCTTGTTTTCCCAGTGAAGTATCAGTCACAGGTTGCTACAAGTCCTTGTTTGCCCTCACTGTCTGCCTTCCTGTGATGTTCAGATGCATTCCTCTCTGACACCTGGAAGCTGAGGGATCAGCACAGGAAGCCAAGAGCCTCAACACACGTCGGTGGTTTCTCAGGGGATCTGTAGGCCATACTTGTAGGCTCCAGTAAACCATTACATAATGATGCAAATGTGCACTGTGTTTTTTGTTGTCTTCAGAGCTTTTATTGAGCTTAGCTTGGGCCTTTATATGTGGAATTTGCACGTCCTCCTAGTGCATGAGTCGATTTTTGCTGAGTATTTGCAACTTTAAATTGCACTGAAGTACAAATGTTTGTGTGGATCATTGTCTGGCTCAACCCTCCAGAGTTTACTCCACCACTCACCCTTTAATTATGGGTCAGCCTCCAGCCCCCAAACCTGCAACCCTGAACAGGATTAATATGGTAAGGAGAATGGTAAGATGGATGGACAGATGGCTAAATACAATCAAAATTTATAACAAATTTTATTATAAATAACTGTTAAAAATCAGAAAAGTGTGTTGTGCAGTTTTATTCAGCCACGCTGAGTCAATACTTCTGCAATGATTACAGCTGGAAGTCTTTTTGGGGTATGTCTCAAAAACCTTTGCACATCTAGATACTAACATTTTTGCACATTTCTATTTACCAAAGCAGCTCAAGCTCTCTCAGATTAGATGGAGAGAATCCATGAACCTCGATTTTTGAATCTTGCCACAGATTCTGTTTAGTCTCTAGGTCTGAAATTTAACTGGACCATTCTAACACATGAATATGCGTTGATCTAAATCATTCCACTGTAGCTCTGTCTGTGTGTTTTAGGGTTGTTGTACTTCTGGAACCTCTCAGGTCTTTAACAGGTTTTCCTCCAGTGCTGGCCAGTGTTTGGCTTCATTCATCTCCCCAATTACTCTGACCAGCTTTCCTGTCCCTGATAATGAAAAGTATCCCCACAGAATGATGCTGCCACTTTCATATTTCAACACAGGGATTGTGTGGATGGTTTGCATTGTTGTTTTTTGCCACGGACAAGAGCACCTTCCTCTGTGTTTGCTGTGTCTTCTACATGGCTTGTTGCAAATTGTAAACAGGAATTCTTTCACCAGTATTTTTTGTTCTTGCCACTCAACATAGTAAACTCGAGAGTTGACTTATTGCCTTGTCAACAAATGTTGCCAACAATGCTGGTTGTCCTCTGCAGCTTATTCAGAGTTCAACTGCTTCATGATGCTGTTTGTACATTAGTGTTCTCTATGACAAACCTCTGAAGCGTTCACTGAACGGATGGATTACTGGGATTGAAGTACATGCAGGTGGACTCTATTTTCTGGTTACTGGTGGCAATGGACTTCATTTAGGGATCTCAAAGTAAAGGGGGGTAAATGGCACACTTTTCAGGTTTTCATCTTCAAAAATGATTCCTTCTGCTTCCCAATCATGCAGTACCTTATGTTGGTCTATCACAGAAATGTAAACAAAATTAAAAAAAACTGAACAACATACATTACCTTGCTCTGTTTATTGGTCAGAGTAATGTTTAATCTCTGCACTTTGGGTCAAAAGTAATTATCTGCAGACAACTTTCACAATTTCACTCTGAAAAACAAGATCATGCTTTCAGGACTTGAAAGTTGCATAGAATATTTCAAACTGTCTGTCTACATTTCCACCTTGTCACACCCTTTTTCTGTCAAGTGTTTGCAAGTTATATACACAAAACCTCCCCTCCTTTCCAACTGGATCCCACATGAAAGCATTCGACACCCATCTCTCTCAGTGTCAGCGGTGTGTTATTAGCATCTCCAGACTCCAGCGTGTCTGCAGCATCGTCACCTCCCACAGCCTTCTTTACACGAACTCTGTATGTGAATGTAAAATATAAAGCTGGCTGCAACCTGCGTCTGTTGTCTGACTCACTTCAACAGGTTTACCAGGAAAGCACTGTCAGCACCACACCACTGTGTGTGTGTGTTGCATTTGCATGTGAATGCATCCAGAAATAAACACACAAGTAAGTGAAGAACATGAAATGTTTGTTTTATTAAATGAAAAACATAAAACACTTAAAAGGCACTTAGGATTGTACTTCTTTATATCTACAACTTAAAGTATAAATAAAAAACCTGAGAACAGAACAGGATTTTAGTTTTAAAGTAGATTTTCTAGCACCGCGTTCCAGCTTTTATTTACTTTTTTAGTAGCCTGAGCCTGTTTCCACTGATAAGGACAAATGGGGGCAGTTCAGTGACAAAATACATGGTAATAAGTGTATGATGTATGATTTCCTCCAGAGGTTGTTAATCAAAGGTAGGAAAGAAAATGTCATCGTGATCTCATCAAGGTAATTGTGATGTAATATATCTCAGTTTAGAAGTTCCAAATTGGAAATGAACATAATGACATTTCATTGGATTGGGGTTTACCCCTGAGAGAAATAAGTCCTGTAAAAATAAGCCATAACCAGCTCTGTTTATCTTCTGCTGATACTAATGTCATACAAATATTCTACCAATGCTGCAACATCTTAAAGTCTGAGATACATGCTTTGGTATTCAGTATTGCATGCATGAAAACCTTTGAAGTTCTTCAGCTGTGAAACTAGTTGATAAAGGAACAGGACAGACAACAGGATATTGTTTCTCTTGCAGAAGGAACTTAGGAGGTGTCTAAGTCTTAGGTTCTGTTTGCTCCCAAATCCACAAATGCTTAAATGTAACTTTTACACTTTACACTTTTTTTTCAATTGGAGTTTTGAGATGTCATGAGTAGATAACTCTCCTGGCATCTGCATGTAGTGCAGCAACAGATATACATCTCTACTATCCTAAAATAACTCTAGTCTGTAAATGTCACGACTCATGTTGATGCTTTTCTGTAAACTTTCAAACATTACTGCTTTAGATTGAAAATGATTATATCTAGCCAGAGAAACAATGCAATAAACAAAAGCTATGTCACATTTGTAGAAATCAAAAATGTTGTTCAAAGAGGAGTGTTATGACACACCCAGCTCACTGCAATTTATAATACTGGACTCACAATGAAAAGAAGAATCAGATTTATTATTATTTTTACAAATATAATTGGGGTTTCACAAATCACAAACAGTTTTAAAGAATCTGTAAACAGTGCAGGATGATTTGACTAAGCTATTTTGGGGGTTTTTAGGCCTGTCCAAGTGCCTGAAAAGGACTAAAATGTCTTTTTGTTTCTTTTTTTCACAAATGAAATAGCAGTATCATAAATCTAGGGTTGTGTTTTAAGCTATTTCTGTTTAGTGTACCATCATCCAGTTCGGGTTTGATCTGGTCAAGTGGTTTTCACACAACTGGTAAATTAATGCAGTCCAACTGTAAACAACATTCTAGAAAATTCTGGAATTTGATTTGACCATGATTATTATTCTTGTTCTTATTATTAGTATGAGAAAGTATTATTATAGAGTCTTATAAAGTATTATGATAGTATTATTAAGTATGGGAAACATAATACTGAGAATCGAAAGCGCTGGCTTTTCCAGACTTTATTCTTTGTCTCATTATGTAATTTCCAAAATATATTAATACAAATTTATTTGGACAAAAACATGTATATTTTTTTAATAAACTATACAAAAAGACAAAAGAAAAAAAAAGAATAAAACATGAAATTATTTATGTTTGTCACATCTGGACTTAAGTTTTTCTCCGAGTCAATTATCGTTTTGATTCGTGATTGACTGCCCTAGAACCTACAGATAGAAGTCCATGCTTTCTTGTTTTCTCGAGCCTCTTAGTTCAGGGTTTTAAACCGGATCAGGGGCAAGCAAAACCATAAACCGCTTATTCTGGGGATTTTTAAGCACATTTATCGTATAGATCACATCCTGAGGTTCATGCACCAAAAGCAGGATAACTGGGTCCAGATTTTACAGGTTGAAGTACATATCTGGAAATAAAGCTAGTCTGAGGTGGTCAGAAGGCAATGCAATAGACCTTCACTTATAAACAGAATCTAACTGAATGTGTGCATAATTTTAGCATAAATGTTCAAAAGGTTATTAAAAAGTGCAAGAAAAATATTTGAATCTGGAATTTTTAAATGGGAATATCTATTGCAAATTTGTGTGAAAGCCCTTCAGTTTCTCTCAGAGTAAGAAGCTGATGTCATTAGTGGCTAACGGTTAGCCAGTTGTATTCTCACAGTACTTACAAATTATTCTTGTCTTGTCTGTCGTTCTGTTCTTGTTTTCTTATTTTCAACTGCCCAAAATGTTGCCACAAAGATGTTTTAAAAGTGGTCATGGTTTTTTTAAATACGTTTCTAACCTGGTGTCATGAGCCAGTCTTGATCAGTCGACTATGTTGAACACAACTAGGAAACTCAAGAACGACTTCCTTTTTCAATTTAAAATACAGACCTCAAACAACTTAAAGAAATCTGAAATTAGATTAAAAAATAATTCAGATGTCACATCAGTTAAAAATAATTATAAAACAGTGTTGCATGAACCACTGTGGCACTTTTGTGATGGAGGTTTTTTTTTTGACATGGCCGAAATCTGCTTTAGGTTTGTCCTGTAGAAAAATTAACTGTGACTTTTAAACTGATCTGTATTTTTCAAAATGAGAACACTATGAGAGTTATCAACTATAGGTTAGATAATAACTCAATTCAACTGAAAGCTGATTTGAAAAATCTGAGTTGTATTTTAAAGGGATGGACCATTTAGCAGGCTTAACACACTACTTCCTGCACTATCGAAACAAAAAGTAACAAATTGCTCTGACTACTTACCTAGTCATAAATAAATCAGTCCTGATAAAAGATTTTGTGATCATGACCTGAACCATCTCATCAATGCTAACTCTGAACAATAATAGCACAGAAAGAGGTCTCGAAAGGACATGTTTGATAGTTGAGTAAAATCTGAAAAGAATAGATTTTAAGCTTTTAAACATTAATATTTGCTCATCTGTTATTCCTGGGATGAACCGAATGAACACTGACTTCTGGCTTTTATTCAGCCAGATATATTCCTTAGATTGAAATACACAAGAAGAGAATGTCCTAACTGGAAAACAAATGTCTAAGAAGGTTTTTTATTATCCAAGACTTGCAATTAAACAAAACAATGAATGAAAAGAAAGCAACTCAGTTCATTGCAGTAAAGCAAAACTAACCATTTTTACACCATTTATGATAATTAAGGATGCACCAATCAGATATTTGGTGCCAATTTACAGTCTCAGGTTTTTGCAAAGATTCATTAGGACTATTTTTTCATCCCTTCCTGCCATGAAAGGGTGCAAATTATTGAAATTGGGAGCAAAGGTGAAGAAACATGGAGTGAGCTGTCAATTTAAACCAGGGTTTTACTATTATAAAACACACTAAATGATTTCAGAGATGACATTTTAATCAGTCTTTAGCATTTTATCTCAGTAATAAGCACAGCTAACATCACTAAAACATCTCGGTGGGTATTGACGAGAGAACATAGAGCCTAGACTTATGTTAAGATTGCCAAAAAGCTGCCAGCATGTTCCATGACAGACAGAGGTTGAAAGCTCAAAAGATAAAACAGAACAACTGTGCTGTCACAAGTTCAGCCTTCCTGTTATCTGCTGAAGTCTCTCTCTCTGTCTCGCAGCCTGAATGATCTACAGACAAGTCTCAGCATGTTGTAAAAAAAAAAAAAAAACAGCTCCCTTTAAAACAGTTTCTTACAGCTCAGTAGCATTTCTCATTGATACTGAGAATAACTAGCTTTGAGTCTTCTTCCCTCAGTATCAACCTCCACACCAAAGAGAGTTGTTGTTGTGGCTGTTCACCGATAGGGAAACATTGGATTTTTGAGTGTTTGATGAAGAGTTAAAAGATGAAAATTGACCGGTACTGCTCAGCATTAGTCAATGTTCATGCAGAGAGCAACAAAAAACCATCAGTACAGGTGCCTCTACCCTATCTGTTGCTGTAGTTGCTGTTGGGTCCACTGTATTATTTAACTTTGTAGCAATTACAAGTATTTATATCATTGTCTAATTTTTGCAATTGAAAGATCTTTTCCTTAATTAATCAACCTTTTAATATTGTGACAGTACTTCTATTTAATTGCAGCGTTTTTATACATGATAATATATTAAAAAAAATAAATAAGGAAATCTTACACCAGTTTGGAAGAGGTTTTTGCAACATTTAAGCATTGCTTCAGTCTTAGCTCAGCTTAACACAAAGATGAGTCCATCAAACTGTACTCAGTTAGTTTTTTTAAACCAATAGGAAAAGGGTTTACCTTGATAGTCTTTATGTTTGGTAACCTCCAGCAATGATTTTCAGTAGCATGTTGTTTCAGTAGGGAAAAGACGGAGGACATGTCCAGAACATAATTTATTGGAATGACCAAATAATTAAAGGTTTTTACGTTAAATATGGAGAAATTTCAAACAGAAAAAAAATTCACAAAATATTATCAGAATAAGCAGTGCAAAACACTTCAATCCATGTAATCTCCCACAAAATTGTGAGTCCGATTTGGGAGAAATGGAGGAAATATTTAAAGCGGCCACTGTTTATCAGCCCCCATTTACTTTTTTCAAGTCATTGCTTGTCTCTGTTTTCTGTCACGTCATTTGAGTTACAGCAATTCTGAAATTCCTCTGAAAAGGAAAAAAAAATTCCCTCTGGCTTTTCAGCACAAGGTTTCAAGCAAAATGCTGTTGAATGTCCAGATTGGTGGGCTCAGTAGATAGCTCGCATACTCTGTGCATCTGATGGGGCTGTTGGTGGAGTGTGGTGAATCTGGCCTGACTGTGCCAAACCTAAATGCGCCCCCTGCTGCTGGTACCAGTTGTGCTGCGTAAACTCATCCATGTAAGCAGGAGAGGAATTGATCGGAGGCTGATATGGCCCCTGGCCCCTGCTGGCAGGATCCAGCATCGTGTTATTCTTGAGGCCACTGCTATTTGTGTCATTCATGTTGCTTATGCCGTTGCCGTTTGTATTGTTGTTGCCGGTAGCGTTGTCCCACACCGCTGGGGATGGGGGAGAGTTGCAGGCCATGGAATCGCTGGCATCTGGGCTATGTTCGCAAGGCATGTCCCCGAGTGGAAACTCTCCATTCTTGTAGAGCTTCTTAAACTTTGAGCGTCGGTTCTGGAACCAGATTTTGACCTGAAACAAAAAACATTTAACTCGTAAGCACATAGGAAGAAGGAAAATCATTTGTGTAAAGTTCCTTTTTTATGCAAATTTATTCCTCATTATTTTGAGCTAAATTCACATTTAACTGTGACTTCAACCTCCTCTTCAGTCTCAAGTATGCTGCAGTTTCTAACAGGGTTTATTCCAATAGTGGATTATATTGAGCTCTGCCTATCTTTCAGTCTACTCTGTTCAGCTTCCCTGACCCTGCAAAAGAAAGCATCTCCAAAGCATGATGCTGCCACCACCATGTTTCTCTGTGGAGATGGTGTGCTCAGGGTCATGTGTTACTTTTCAACTACACATACGATTTTGCATGCAGGTTAATAGGTTCCATTTTGTTCTCATTTGACCAGAGCTCCTTCTTCTACATGTATTATAATAGTGAAAATTATATGCTTAACAAATCAAAAATAGCTTCCCAATTGATATGGAGAAAGAGGTTCTTTACATTTGTTCTTATGTGATGATTTCTGAGATTTTTTTATTCATAAGAATTTGTGTCATTATTTTACCTACAGTAGATATCTTTTTTTCGCATCTTCACATTAAACAAACACAGATTAGTGTTTTTATAATAAAACGATCAGGGATTTCTTAGTGATTTCCAATTTCAGCAGATTCTGATTTCCCCTTAGGGGATTCAAAATAAGAAAGTGCAGTTTCATTTTTAAGAGGTTCCTGCATCTTTTCTTCCTGCTCTGACATTATTTTAAACCCCTTAAAAATAGCTAGCTTTAAGTCATCTTCCCACAGTTACAACTTCCACACTGAAGAGTTGTAGAACTCTGACATGATGGGTTTACAGACTGAGAAAAGATCACACATTTTGAATTCCCAAGCATCTTGTTACTGGTGAGACCTGATCAAGCTCAAAAATCAGTTGATTCAAGTTACCTGTCGAATTCTCTGTATTTCAGCATTAATCTGTGCTCTTAACTCCTTTAGCTGCCTTCCTCAAATATATCAACTATCTCTTTCAGAAAAATCTACACTCAAAGATTTTGTAACCCCTAATTTAAGTTAAAACCCCATACAAGCAAGAATCATTTAGGGACTCAAAAAGATTGATAAGATCAAAATTGTAACACTTCTTAGTCTTTTTTAACATATACTACAAAACGTTTAATAATGTGCTCAATTCCAATGTTGGCTTACTGACCTAACGTAAGCCAACGTAAACCAACGTAAGCCAACCATTGGATAACGTACCCAGGTACGTTATCCAATGGTTGCTTTCTACATATGTAAAACCGATTTGATATGCTTGTGAGAGTCACTCAAGGATAACAATGAACAATGATCTACAACAGCTCAATAAAACAAACCATGCCTCCAGTTTGGGCGTTATCACTCCAGCAGAGATGACTGGTTGTAAACCATTGGTGTAAAGATTATGACTTTAGATAACAAGGCACAACAACAAATGACAATAATCATCAACTACTGACAAACCTTCCTTGCATTTTGTATCTTGGAGATTGTAATGTAGTTTTGTTAAATGTATCTTATGTATACTCGAAATAATATATTTCATACTTTTTATCATTATTATAAAATGTTATTTTAACTACTGTAACTGGGCTTGTCATGATAAATTTTACTGGGCAATAAACTGTCTCAGAAATTATTGCGATAAACGATGATATTGTTGTTTTCAGACCATTTTCAAGTAATATATTGAAAATGGCATAATAATGCCCAATTCGCCCTCTCTAATAAACTTGAAATTTGTACAGAACACTCCACACTGGAACTGGAAGACATTTTACATATCCAAAATAACACAACCAAAAACAATAAATAAAAAGAAAATAAAAACCACACACATCCGAAATCATAAATAAAATTGATTACGAAGTCTCTGTAAACAAAACTGCCCTTCAAAAAATATTGCTCATCAAAAAAGAAATCATCGACCTCATCTGAATTTATCATGCGATTAACTGCTTATTGTGACAGGTTTAACTGTACCTTTAACTTTTTTATTGTGCCAGTTTCATCTTTTTAGCTGCAACAAAGCAACTGAAAGTCCAAGACTGCGACGAATTCTTGAATTTGAACTGAAAGCAGAACTTGGCAATAAAATTGCATAAAATCCATCTTAAGTTAGATTTTCTTCCCTTTGAGCCATTCAGTAAATATCCCAATAATTTTTAAGACTTAAACCTTTGTCTTCTTTAGTTCGTTTATTAATCGATGTTCTTAAGTACTAAGCCTGACAGTCAGTCTGGTCATCTTGACATTTCAACTGAACAGTTCCAGTTTTGCGATGTCTCAGATCCTTTCAATAAACCAGATTAAAAACGTCGTTAGGTGCTCATCTGGAAGCTATTGTTGCATCGTTTTCTTCAGAAGCATCTACAAAGATCTGGGCAGAACAAGATGGTTGACTTCTAAGCTTACCTGGGTTTGGGTGAGGCCCAGTTGCGCAGCCAGCTCAGCCCGCTCTGGCAGGGCCAGGTACTGGGCCGACTGGAATCTCCTCTGCAGCACGGCCAACTGGTAGCTGGAGTAGATGGTCCGTGGTTTGCGGACCTTCTTGGGTTTCCCATTGACCATCCGGACTTCTAGGTCCGGTTCCTCTTTCACTGTGGCGGGGGAAAAAACAAAAATAAACGACAGTCCTCCGTCTCCTGCTTTGTCAGAGGATGTTTTTATTAGAGCTTTCTGGAGGAAAGTCTGCGCTGAGAAGATGTAGCACAAAAATAGTTGTGGCTTCTGTAACACAGAACTTTCAAAGAAATTCCTCCAGCGCTGTGAACTTATAATTTGGTCTCAGAGTTTCCCACAACTGGGGGAAGGAGACAGAGATTTATAGGTACTTTTGCTGTAGCCTGAAGGCCTGCTTGTGTAGAACACTCCCAATTTGTTCTGGTATTCTAGCAGCAAATGTTCCATGAAAAACAAATTCTTCAGTAAATTTCAGCAAAATTCTTTTAAATTATATCAACAATATATCTGCTTTATGGGGAAGAAACTCTTTAGCAGGAAACTGAATGTATTAGACGACAATATCACATTTCTGCTCATAGTAAACATTTAAATATGCTGATGAAAGCTAATCTTATTTCCTAATATGACTGGTTAAAGACAATTATAAGATTATAAATATAATTTTATTATAATCTTGAAAAGTGACATTTACACAAGAGACCTTAAAAGACAAGTCAAGACTGTGCAACATTCTTACAACAGCTGTCTTTTTACACATCATCATTTCCTGTTCACTCATACAAGACAGTAGGCATGAGACATTCACTGGTTTCAAACATACGCTTTCTTTCCTGGTAAAATGTTCCAACACATTGCTCCCACAGTTTGGAGTCTTAATGAGGTGCCAGAGAAAGTGCTGGAATTAGAGATTTTTTTAAACAGCTTTATAAAGCATAAAGTAACATTTCTTCCCCTTCCCCACCTGTTGCTGCACACAGCTGGTGGTTTTTTTCTAACACTTCTAGAGACAAAAAGACAAACAATCAAATTATGGAAACTGTGGACGCGACACCTGTCCCTGTCCCTCCTTTTAAGGTCATGCTGTTGCTACAATTAGCAAGCTTGGAGTAGTACGTGTGCAAAGCAGCTAAAGTTTTTCTCTTGTACTATTCCATGGTCTTTCGACTGGCCTGGGAACGCCTCAGGCTTCCCCCTGCGACACGGTTCCGGATAAGTGGATGATGATGACAACATTCCATGGTTCTGCCTAGATTCAGGTGTTTGTCAGATACACACTCAGTTGGGCTGTGGTTGCCACGAAATACATCTAGCACTACCTCATACTGTGTACTTTCCATTGAAGTTATAACTGTTATTGTAATATATTCATATGTTGTTTGTTGTTGTGGATTCTCAGTTTTGTTTTTTCTCTTTCTCGAGGCAGACTTCAAAGGTGTTGACTTCTTTTTTGTTTTTATCTCTATGCTTTTTTCTCTCCTCTACGTCTATCTCCTTTTCTCTTTAAACCTTCCCTCCATCTTTCTCTCTTTCCTTTCACCTTTTTTCGTCTTTGTGTCCATTACATTTGAAATAAACCCAAAGCAGTTTTTAATAAAGTTTGATATGTATACCAAGGGGACCATCATGGCGAAAGATGTAATGCTCCACTTGTGAAAGCAAATCTGTGGGGCCTTGCCTTGACACTCAGTGTCCTGACATGTCAAAATAAAAAAAGAAAAAAAACATTCCACGGTTCAATTTTTTTTTTTTTTTTTTTTTAATGTCAGAGAATGTGCCGGAATCATTGCTGTTTTCTCCGACTGTATGGAGCATAACATAACACCACGCCTCCCCCACTGTTCACTGTTTGTATTTGACTTTTTTTCACTTCCAAGTAGGTCTGGGCGACATGGCTTACAAATAAAATCAACAATTATTCTAACAATTATTTGTATTCAGTTTCAAAGTTTAATCTATACTTTTCTGTTTCTTTTCTTAAAAAGAAATTATAAATGATGGAAAATATTTTCAAAAACTGGCTTTTATTTCAGTCATCCCTTCTATGAGTTGACTTTGAATTCAAGGTCCAAATAACTGGAAGCTGTAAAACACACTTGTCAAACAAGATGGTTTACATTGAGCTGACATCACTCTGAACTATGGAAAACCAAGGAATGCATTGGTGGGGGAAAAAAAATCCAGATTTTCCTAAAATGAAATCTTCAAAGACAAAAAATTTGATTCATCAATAAAATCACTTTATCACCCAGCCTTACTTCTAAGAAAGACCAAAAAGGTTATTTTGAAGCCAAAAGAACACAACACATCACTCTTATTAAGGTAATGCTGTTTAAAACTCCAGTTAGCTATGAGCAGCATGTCAGCAAAACAGCTAAAAATGTCCTGCTCTAATGTGTAAAGTCCTTTTAACATGATTTTAGTGTTAGCGTTAGAATGACCAGCGTTTTCTCTGACTCTTTAAAGCCATGCAGCACTACCCCACATACCACCACATGTTGCTGTTCACCGCCAGTCAGCTGGCTAAAAGGAGGTCTTTTTTCCTGGCTTGCAAGGACAAGTTGGGCCGTTTGTGCATTTCAGGACCAAAAATACTAACAGAGATTCATGGTGTGGTAAGTGCAGGAGCCCCACTCATCACTCTTATTGAGGTAACACTGTTTAAACACACTGTTGACAAGCTGTGGACGGGCTATCCGAGCAGATAGCCAGACGAATAGGCCTGTTTATGCCAGACACCCGGTGTTACTCTGTAAGAGCAGAACAACAAAAAATTATATTTGGTGCCCCAGGATCTTGAAAACTACTATTACATTTATATTTCTGTGCAAATCTGTGCATCAGAATTAACATGATCATAAATACATAGCATTATTACAACAGTAATATTATATACATTGCAATATTTTAACAGGATTAGTAAATCTGTTTTTTCGCCCTTTTAAAGAAAAGCAGTTGGTTTACAGTATACATTTTTGTTTTCTTATGGATAATGTTCCAATGGCTCAGAAGGAAAAGAAACATTTCAAGATAAATAACAAATAAGAGTGTCAAGTAAATATTTATTTAAATATCAAAATAGTAATAAAAAAAGAAAAGTTCGATTATGTACCTTGCATGTGTAAGAAATATTACACTTCAGAGTAGCGGTGGGCATTTATCGTAACATTTATCATTTATCGTGAAAAATTTCTTATGATAAGAATTTTCATTTATCATTGTCTTTATAAATTCCAATTAATTATATTGAATAAAAAACAAAACAAAAATGTTATTTTTACGATTTTCTCCACTGCTTGTTCCACAAGAGTATCAATAAATATCAGTAAATTCTAAAATATAATTAAATCCAGTTACTGTGTGCAGTTTAATGATATAAATCACACTTCCTTCAGTAACTGGCGTCCTGATTTCAAACGCAAATGTTTTTCAAGAACAGTATTTATGTTTGTGGCACTATGAACGCTGTGCCATGCATTTGCCACCATAAATGTACCTAAAAATGAAGTACTAAATAGTTTTTATCATAATTTTTTCATAATCACAATAGTACCGCAAAATATCGCAATAAAATTCAAAGTCCATATCGACCCCCCCGATACTGCAGAGGGTATTTGGCAGTCAGACTTCCTGTACATCTTAAAGTGGTATTAGAGCAATAGTTGGCCAGGGTTACTGAAAGTGTTTTCATTAAGCATTAACTTATTTTTTTCCCCCTATTTAAGTCCAGTCCTCTGAGCCAAAAACAGGGCGAATCTCAGCTTTAGATACATACAGATTTAAGTCACTTAAATAAGCAACCAAAAAGCAAATTAAAAAAAGATTAGGTACCGGAAAACAACGGCTGTGAGAAAGGAGACCTTTAGGAAAGCCTGCAGTCTGGATCCTTTCAAGCAAAAGATACAGAAAGAGAGTCGGCTTAAGATGATTGTATAGCTTTGTATGACAGAATACCTCTGAGAGAACAGATATATTTTGGAACCTGAATTTTATGTCAAGCTGTAAAGTAAAAGCTCATTTTAAAACATGGAGTGATAAAGCTGTCAAATTAAAAATGCTGTACATTTCCTCAAAACCAATGTTGGATTTTAATCCAAATAAATGTGGACATAGGACATTAAACGGCTCTCTCATCGGCATCCTTGTTTGTTTATTTATTTGTTTGGGCGTGACTCCAGAGCCTTGCGTGATAAGGAACTTTTCGAAGGTGGATGATTCAAAGGCCAAGGCTGGCTGACATGCCGTGACACCTGATGTGCTGTGGCTATGGGCCAAAGTCCCCCGGGGCCAGTTTCAGGAGTCAACTCCCAACTGGAATGCCAAAAACAGAACACCAGTCTGTCTAGTTTGTTTTCCCCTCTCCCGTGTGCTTCGGTGCCGTACAAACCTTGAGGAAGAGACAAATAAAACAGCTTTTGGGGGGAAAACTGAGGAGCCTTGTTTGTATTCTTGTATATTTATACAATATTTTAGCTTACATGAAACATTTTTAAATCTGTCTTTGGTTGACATCAATTGTTTTCTGACAAATGTAAACTAGTTGTGTGGCATTCTGTGGATCACCCCTCAGGGTAATGTTTTCCCCTAAGTGCTAAATAGTCTAAAAGGGTGTAATCAATACAGCAGCAAACAGTCTTATGCCTGGCCTTTCATCTTTCCTCCAATTATCGGATTTATCAGCATCAACAATGAACTACAAGCAGCTACTAACTCCTAATTAGTTAATGAAGAGACCATGCAGCTCAAATCTGGCATACTTAAATGCTGTACGTTTGGATAGTGCAAATTATGGGAGGATCGGTGGGCCATCAATCAAAACTTTTACATGTTAAATAACATCCACTCTCAATAGACAACACAGCTTACTTGGTGTGAGAGAATGAAATGAGAGTTTAACCATACTTTAGAGAAAACTAAGATAAAGCACCTTTACTTCTTTTCTTAAAGAAGTAAAGGTTTTATAAATCACAACCTAATAAAAAACAAAAATATTACAGCTTTTATGCTTGTTTTATTCTTAATGCCAAGAGGAAACTGAAAATACTCAATTTTTGTCTTTTCTGAAAGAGAATAAATCTCAGACTGTGTTTTAAATGATCTCTGTCCAGTGTAGAAGACCAAACTCCATTAAAAACTGAGAAACAGCCCTTCAGGATAGCGTTGTGATGAAGCTGTTATGAAGGAGGAGACAACTTTAGCTGCCAATGGTTAACCAGACGCGGTTTAATCACAGTACGTAGAAATCACTTTCTATTCTTTCTGTCAGTCTCTCATAATTTCTTCTTGCTACCACGTATCCAAAGTGCTGCCAGATCATTTGAAAGTGGTGTGTTGGGGGGTGGGCGAGTACGGGGGTTCTTCTGAGCTTTTTTTACATTGTATTTTTGTTTATCTGATGGAGAGTTTGTGAGCAGACTGCATAGCAATCCAACAACTACTTCCTTTCTTGCTTCAAAATAAGAGTCTCAAACAGACACCGATATTTTAAGCACACAAAGTCCCAGCAACGGAGATTTGACAAACCTTCACGGGAAATACTTGGCTTTCAAATATATTTTATTTTTTTTTACTGTGTCCTGTCCAGCAGTGTGGCACTCAGAATGGCTGTCTGAATGTCAAGGTGAGGCCCAACAGATTTGCTTTCACAAGTGGAGCATTACGGCTTTCGTCATGATGTTCCCCTGGTGTATATATATATATATATATATATATATATATATATATATATATATATATATATATATATATATATATATGGAACTTTATTAGAAATTGCTTTGGGTTTATTTCAAATGTAATGGACACAAAGATGAAAAAGATAGAAAAAGCATAGCGATAACACAAGTCAACATCCTCGAAGTCTGCCTCGAGACCTGTGGAAAGAGAAAAAAATACAAAACCGAGAATCCACAACAACAAACAACATATGCATATATAATAATAACAGTTATCACTTCAATGGAAAGTACACAGTACAAAGTAATGCAAGATATATTTAGTGGCAATCGCAGCCCAACTGAGAGTGTATCTGACAAACACCTGAATCTAAACTATGGCATTTTAATAATGCAAAGTCTCTAGCTGCTTATTGACTATTATTATATATTTTATTGTTATTTTATTGCATTTAAGAACAGGAGATCCCTGTATTATAATTTTAGACGCAGTTACAGTGGAACATTTCTGAGCCTTGTTGTTACCAGACACGGCTCTTAAATTACCCACAGCTCAAAGGAATGATGTGCGATGCATTCCGTTTGTTTTCAAAAGTCAACATTTTGGAGTATTTTGGAAACGCTTCCTGAACGTCAGATTTCACCTTAAAGAGTTGGAAGTCCCCCAACATCCCCAAGTTCAAAATCCAAAATGGCTGCTGCACATATAAAACGCAGCAATAACTGTGATAATAACTAGCTTATTTATATTTCCAATAGTTGTTATCTCATCAAATCAGCAACACAAACAGCACAGAAAAAGTTCTTTGCAAATGTGTTATTACAAACTTTAAATCCACAAAGTACTGAATAATGCATTGTTATTCATTTGGATTGCTATTTGCAGTTAGCCTGGCCTCCGGGGAGAGCAAATCTCACTGGTTTCCCAACTGTTTTTAGTTCAACATCTAAAATACTTACAGTGGTCAAATCTTTGTGAATAGACCCAATACAGATTCTTTATGTGGCCACTTGTGATTGTTTAAATTTTATTTGTAAGAAACAGAAAAAGAGCTCTTTTTTTGGATGAAGACCACTTTTAGAATAAAAGCATTAAAACAACATTTACTCATCAAACCTGCTGAAACATTCTACACTGAATACAGAATCTTTAAAATAGTTTCTAATATGTATGTCAAGACAAAAAAAATTCCTACAATTCTTCGTTTTAGAATTTCGCAAAGATCTTGTTTCTTCTTGTTCTCCTGAACCAAATGTCGTGAATAGTCTCACCTTGTAAACTGGCTGTATTGCTAACCCACAACTTGTAATCTCATAAAACTTCATTGCTCTAAATTGCAGCTAAACTCAACCAATCTTAACAAATCGAAGTGGCGTTTAGATTCTGAAACATTTCTCAAGTGAAATGAGGAGTTTTTGTGAGTGGGAGCAATGCTTCCTGAACACCACCAAGGCCAGCAGGACTGCAGAGGATCACAAACAACTACAGTACAGTACAGTACATTACTGCAACCAAATTACTCCTGACTCTTAGCAATCTCAAGCTTCCATGAAATAAAAACAAAAGCAAAAGCTGGGTTTTTTTATTTTTATTATTATTTAAACTGTAATAAAGACACTTATTAGACATGACGTATTGAAAAGTAATTTTTTTCCCAAGTTATACACCGGTTTTTTTCCTTTATTTTATTTTTTTATTTTATTTTATTTTTTTTTTTTTTTATTTTTTTTTTTTTTTTTTTTTTTTTTGCATTATTAATGTAACATATTTCAAAATGAGTATTTTGTACAGTTAAGAATTACAATAAATTACACGATGATCTCTCTTTAAAAGATGTTGAGCAAAAATATTAGTATGCAAAGGCTCTGATTGAAAATGACTTGAAAGAACGGATTTGATTTCGTAATAACTAGTCATGACTGATGGTAAACATTGTGTAAAACATGCAAAACACACTTTATTGAATGAAGCAGAAGTTTTGTCTCACCACCTTCTTGCAGCGCAGACTGCGCCTCCCTGCCGAACGCTCCGTGATCTCTGTACGCCGCATGCGGGTAGGGGTATTCCGCCTTGCCCACAGCGTAGGCGCCGCTGGGAGCCATGCCGTTCAGGTTGTAGTGGTGGTGGTAGGTGTATGGGTTCATGTGCGGAGCTCCGTACGGCTGCTGCGCTGCGTAAAAGTCCTGCGAGCCGTGCAGCGAGCTCTGCCCGCTGTAGAAGCCCGCGTCAGCGGAGGAGGACTCCTGCAGGGTCGGGGGGGAGTCCTTGGTGGAGATGGAGCTCCCCGCCACCCCGGCCAGGGAAGGTTTCTTCTCCTCAAAGACAGGTGACGACTGACCGTTCATTTTAAACTGATATCTTCAGCTCTTTTAACTTCCTTTGGAGTTGGCCCCGTTCGCTCTAAACTCCTACTGCCCTCACTCTGAGTGGAGCTGGCGTTCCCAAACTCCCTTGACGCAGCAGCCAGCCAGGCTGTCCACCGTGGCGGGCGGCGCCCAACCCAGCAAGAGCTCCTAATTACAGGGCGCGCCGAGCTGAGCCAAGCCAGGCAGGACAGAGAGGAGTGGATGTCTGCTTCTTATTGGCTCCCGAGCCAGTGCCCTAAAGCCAAGACCGTGTTCACTGTCGCCTGTCTGGCTCCCTTCTCCTCCCCGCAGATACGCACATAAGCCTCTTCATGAGCTTGAAGCCCGGCGCATGAAGCGCTGGCAAGACTTGCAGAGAAGTTTCTTACCGGCTCAAGACATGCAGTGTTATGCAAAATCACCGAGACTTGAACCTTTCTACACTTGACACTTGACATCTTTTATGCATAAAAAGTTGAAGTCTGTGTTGTTGTTGAGCCCTCTTTACCCCAACAGCCCTAAATTAAGTCTTTACAAGTAACCTCATTACTGTGATAACTAGTGAACAAACAGCATTTAGACAGAGGAGCACAGCAGACAGGTCAGGGAGAAAGCTATGGAAAAGTTCAGAGCAGGATTAGATCATAAAGCAATATCCCAAGCTTTGAACGTCTGACAGGGCTCTGTTCGATGCATCATCTGAAACTGAAAACAGCATGGCACAAGCCAAAGCTACCAAGACATGGTGGTCCACTTTAAATAACAGGCTTGACAAAACAGAAACAGCCAAAAGGCCAATATTAACTCCAGAGTTGCAGAGATTCACCATGCAGGTGAGAGAATCTGTTGTCAGGACAACTTTTATACATGCATTCCACAAACATGGCCTCCATAGTCATTGTTGTTCTGTTTATAGTTTGTCACAGCATGTGGGAAGAAGATGCTCTGTTCAAATGAGACAAAAATTCAACCTTTTGGCTGACACGTAAAACGCTGTGGTTGAAAACTAACACCGCACATGACCCTGAACACACCATCCCTATGGTGAACCACAATGGGGGGAACATCATGCTTCAGCAGGGACAGGGAAGCTGGTTAGAGTCGATGGAAGGATAGTGACATTTAACATGCAGCCATTTGTGGAAAGACTTGAAAATAACAGTTTATTAACATTTTTCATCTAATCTGACCTAATCTAAGTTATTTTGCATGAAGAATGAGAAAAGCTTTCTGACCCTATATGGGCAAACTGGTAGAAACACCTCCCAAAATAATGGCAGCAGTAAATGCAGTGAAAGGTGGTTCTACAAAGTACTGACTCAGTGGGGTGAAGACAAATATTTTCAGATTTTTATTTGTAAAAAATGTCAAAACCACATTTTCCTTCCACTCAACAACTATGCACTGCTTTGTGTTCATCTGTCACCTACAGCTACTGAAGTTTGTGACAGTAAATTGTGAAAAAGTCATTTGGTGTCATTGGGTTCTTGGGTGTGAATACTTTAGCAAGGAACTTTATATTAAAACCCCGCCTCGCAGAACCTCAGTGAGACAGATAAAGGTTTACTGATAACGAGTGTTTGCACACTGGGCTTAAGGTGATGCCTCTCATTCACATGCAAATCCAGCACACAGTTAATCAAGACACTTTAATGGGCTTTTCTTCTTTATGTGTAGGTCCATCCACCCCTAAGTGGATGGACCTACACATCCATACACTTAGGGGGTTTTGTTGCATTTTGTTCCAACAGGCCAATATAGGAACACAATAGCTTGATAGAACTTTGAGAAATTATCTTCACCTCACCAACCGCAATATAAGCTCGGACGCCAGAGGAAACCTTTTCTGATAACTATCTACCGATGTAGCACTAAGGTTTCCTATGCACTCTGAAAAAGTGAGGTATTTTCCAGGTCCGGATAGAGTGGAAAAGGAAAATAAAATCAGGAAAACTAATGACCACAGACTTTATCCGCATCATGTTCTATCCTCAGTCACCCAGAACTTTGGATAGGAGGTGAAACAAAATAAGAAATCTGATTACAACTGAGGATATTCCATTCCATATCTATCCATCAATCTATCCATCTCAAGACTTCATTACAGTCTCTGATTTTTTTTTGCAGGTTCTATATTTAAAATCTGAACGTTGCAGAAACATTTGACTTTATCATGAACTCTAAAATATATTCTTTTCAACGTGTGTTAAATACATGACTGAGAACTCTGGAAATTCTTCAATCTCTTCAATGCATGTTTCTCAAAGCTTATGTCAGTTTAGTAAGGCACCTCCAGGTGTCACTGTTTCTATCTGGGACACATGGACAGAAGTGTCAAACCTGAAAGTTCTGGGGCCTCATGAATAAACCGAGTGAATGCACAAAAAATGTGCTGCACCACATTTTACGCACAAATAGGCATGTATACAATTGCACATGGCATGAAAGTTTGCATAAATATATGAACATATAAGGGTGTTTGAAAAGAGAGAGAGCAGGCAAAATGGTGAAGACTCAGCAAGTAATCAGCTCCTGGGGAAAATAAGAATGTCTAGAATTACCTGACAGTACTGGAACATCTACAACGTGCCTATATGAACCAAAGCGACTGGAAGAAGACCCCAGAAAGACCCACTGTTGGAACAATGATGTGATGAGGAACATACAGTTTGCCAAAGAACACAATGACTGGCCTAAGGAGATATGATTCAACAATCTATGGATCAAAAGCAAGATTTTTTTGTTTGCTTGATAGTGTACTCTAATTGAGAATATGAATTACGGAGAGAGATAACCTACGTAGAAAGATAAACTGTTCTCAGATTCGTCCGTTTTTGAGCAACTAATCTGACTGCCAATGAGCAGGGCTTTTGATACCAACTGTTGACATTCACACAGCCTCATCGGTGCACAACAGATCATATTATACCCCCAAAACCACAGAAAAATCAAATTTGTTGTCATGACCCCTTTAAATCATTTGTTTGGCACTATTTTGGGTTTCCGGTCAGAACGATAAAAGGCAACAGAGTGATGGACAAGACACGAACAATGCGTAAGCACCGCAAGATGTTCAGATGCGGTGTTGCGATACCGGATGGCTATGTGTCCAGGGGTACGTTGAGCTACATCACAATCAGCCACATCAATAGCAACTGGGAAATAGTCAGTCTTGTACTGCAGACCATGCATAGTTGAAGCACAGTCCTCAGGTCTGAAGAGAGAAAAAAAAAATTAGAAATCATGAATTTGATTTTTGAGGTTTTCTTGAAAGTAATATTAAAATCTAGTCCCGTCTCATCATATTAGTTTTAGGTATTGTTACATCCTTGCTGTACACTGTGAAGGATGATGGCTCACCATTCATGCTATAGGGATTTGGGGTGTTTCTTAAATGGTGTTGGATCTACTTCTCACATACCAGCAATCATGGACCACTTCAAAGACATCAAAATATTTTGAAGAGGCCATATTATCTTGACGAAATTGAAAAGCCCTGAAATAGGCGTTTCAACCAGTCAATGAGCCAAGTACAAAAGCAAATGAACAGTATCTTGGTTCCAGGCAAGCAAGGTTAATGTTATGGAGAGGCTAGACCAGTCCCTGGACCGAAAGCCTGTGGGGTGACATCACACCTGCTGTTTCTAAGGAGAAACCAAGAGCAACAAATGTGGAACCATTCTGGGCCGAATTACCTGTTCACATGTGGCTGAAGCTGGTCGACTCTATGTGACACAGATGTAAAGCATTTCTCAGAAATAGTACAATATACAGCAAATATTGGAATTGTTTCCGCTCTTGGGGGTTCAGCCACCAAGGAAAATGAATGGAGCTTCTGGATTGGCTGCTTTGCAAATGCCAGACAATACCATGTCATGCACCATTGCTCCAAGGTATTTCAGCTTCCCAAGCTGCATTTTCTTTAGAATATGTTAGATATGCTCTATGAAAAAATCTGGGAAAAGGCACATTTTTTGTGTTTCAAGTTACAGTCAGAAAAATTTGCAAACAGTTTGAATCCATGAATACTGAACCAGTGGATCCCCACCTATTTGTGATTCAGTTTCGCAGATCTAAATTTTGTGTTTGAGCTTTTAAAATAGGCAGCTAGGTCTGGAAGGTCTGGAGTGGCAGAGAAGTATATTAGAGTGGGGCAGGACATATTTGAAAACCGTGAGGCAGCAGTGAGGTGTGCTGTAGGAGTGACAGAGGAGTTCAAGGTGGAGGTGGGACTGCGTCAAGGATTGGCTCTAAGCCCCTTATTGTTTTGGTGATGGACAGGCTAACAGATGAGGTTAGACAGGAGTCTCTGTGAGCTATGATGTTTGCAGATATTGTGATCTGTAGTGAGAGCAGGGTACAAACAGAGGAAAAGCTAGAGGTGAAGGTATATACTGGAAAAGAGAGGAATGAAGAGTAATTGCAAGAAAGAAGACATTTGTATAAATGAGAGGGGCACAAGTGGAATGGTGACGTTAGTGTGTAGAAGTAAAGAAGGTAGAGGAGTTCAAGTAATTATGGTCAATGGTCCAGAGCAGCAAAGTGTGGGGAAATGAGGTGCAAGCAGGTTTAAATGGGTAGAACAAAGTGTCAGGAGTGATGTGTGATAAAAGGGTATCAGCAAGAATGAAAGGTGTACACGACAGTAGTGAGGCCAGCGATGTAAAGCTTAAGGGACAGTGCCAATAAGAAAGGGACATGAGGCAGAACTGCAGGTTGCAGAGCTGAAGATGTTGAGGTTGTCTTTGACTCTTTGGGAGTGACGAGGATGGATATACCCAGGAATGAGTACATGAGAGGAAAAGCTCATGTTAGATGTTTTGGACAAAAAACTGAGAGGCCAGACTGAGATGGTTTAGACATGTTCAGAGGAGCAATGATGATTACACTGGTGGAAAGATGCTGAGGTTAGAGGCCCCGGGCAGGAGGCTGAGAACAAAGAGGAGATTTATGGATGTGGTGAAAGAGGACATGAAGTTAGCTGGCGTGAGGGTTGAAGATGCAGAGGACAGGCGTGAATGGATACAGATGAGTCGCTGTGGCGAACACTGAAAGGAAAAGCTAAAAGAGAACAAGAAAAGGACACTCCATCACTGGATGTTTAAGTTTTACTTTAGCTGTTCCAACGCTATGGTGTTTTGTTATAGTTTAGTTATTTTTGTACATAAAGAAAAGCACTTTGTTGGTGAAAAGTATTGAATGTTCATGTTCAGATTTCTTATAAAATTAAGAGTGCTTGTCATGCTTTATTGTCAAACATTTGTGCAGCTCAAGATCATAGATGCATTAAGTGCCTTTTTCAGTTTTAAGTTCAAGGTTTAACAAACTTGAGTTTTTATTTTAGAATTTAATTTTTTTTTTCCTTTAGTTGATACCGCTCTATTCTTTCCTCTCATTTATTGATCTGGCACGTTTTTACCAATTGAAGATATTTGTAGGTCTTACATTATATTAATTTTGTCTCCATTTGGTCCTTAATATTCATCTTCTTTCTGTTTTTATCACATCTCCTGTGTCTCCCCATTTCAGACAGTTGCCATAGATACTATGCCATCCACAACTCTGCATGTGCTAATCTGAAATCTTTTGATCATGGAGTTAAAACCCTTAACTGTTAACGCTTATCAAGTGCTTTTTACCAATTTATGGACAGTAGCATGCATTCAGGATTTCTCAAAACATTTTTTTGCCACATTTTCTAACTCTGGAATCAGTTTTTTAAATTAGATGAGCCACAGTTATCATTGATTTGGACTCTTTTGGCAAATGAAAACAAGATTAGCAGTTTCAGAGCTCTTAACATCTCAGAATATAAGATACAAAAGTGTAGTTAAAACTAGAGATCAGTTAAAAACACGGTATGTTTGCAGTATCTTAAACTGACACAACTTGCAGGTTTCCTTTTTTATTAGCATTTGTCTTTCTCTAATTCATACAAGGTGAACCCATAAGTCTTTGCAAAATTCAGTTCCCAAAAAATTTACAGCTCAATTTTCTCCAGCACAGCCAATGTATCCCTCAGAACCAGAAAAGTTCTTTGAGGGAGCATCTGAGCTTTCAGAGGCAAGGTTTATTCTGTTCTTACACATTATAAAAAAGAAAAAAAAAAAAAAAAGTAAGAGTGGGCGGAGTGAATATATCCAGCCTTGAATGAACAGAGGCGCTTGGAAATTGAAAATTTTATATACAAACAGGTAGTGGAAGTACATGGCAAAGGGAAGGAAGTTCTGTGGTCTTGAGTGGACAGAAGAGCAGCTCCCTGTGTTTTTCCACAACCCCACTATTCCTTGTGAATGAATGAGTGACAGCGGTCAGCTAAGTACAGGGAGGGGGCGGGGGGTGTCAGGGTTTGCTCTGATGCCCTGCAGATTCAGACAGATTTATCGGTTGGCCTGTAGTTGGTGTTCCACAACTATAGAAAAATGCAAACATTCAGTTTCAGCGCCGGTTGGCAAATAAAACCATACAGACAAACCAAGCGCCGTTTCTCCCGCTCTCAGAACAAACGGAACATCTTTTTTTTCATTGTTTATCATACATGTATGTATAAGTACTGTATATTTATCCTCTACTGTTATGTTACAAGATTCCCTGATGGCCAGCACAGACATAAACTGGGAGGGAAAAAAAGGAAAAAAGTGAGGTTTGTCCAATTGTACATACAGTAGAAACCAGCCATGGGAGGAGAGGAGAAAAATGCAGTGCTGTGATTGGTCCACTAGGAGGAGCACTGTGTGCCCTGATCAACCCCAATCAGATAAAGAAGGAAGAGACAGTGAGAAGAAGCAGGGAGAACAGAGGGCTGATAGAGGAGTAAGGGGAACAGAGTCCACCCTGTTCCATTCTTCTTCCGTGTTGGGGGTCGTCTTTATCTTGGTTGGTTTGCTTGCTGGGTTGAATGTTAGTAATCTCCTCGTCCTCCTCCCCCCCGTCCCTTCCATACTGAGGTGGGAGAACGAAGGAGATCTGACTGGCCCAAATCCCTCCCAACAGGAGGACAGACGCTTTCATTCTCTCTGAGAAGACAAAGACATGAACTTTATTGTTGGTAAATCTCATCACATCATGCAAATGCAAAACAACATTTTTATTTATGTTAACCTGCTGATCCTTTCAGTTGCTTTCTGATTAGCTTTTAATGCTACACATATATAAAGTGGCAAAACTTTACCAAAATATTTTAATATATACAGTAGAAGTATCACCTTTATTGCTCTAGCTGCAACAAGTCATAACATTTTTCAGGTATGGATGTTAGAGGTGATGTATAACACCATGTGTAACTTCTAGGGAGATGTTTTGAAAGACAGATTAGGTGCGTCTGTTGGTAGAATGAACAGACAGCTGCTGGCTCACTACCAGGGCAGCTAAACTGGCTACTTAACAAGCTAGCAACAACTTGTCAAAATAACTCTACAGCAGAATGATAAGAAAAGGAATAATCTTCAGCAAAGTAGACACCTTTAATGTGGAACTAAATATGGGAAGTGTTTCTTTAGTAGTATCTTGCAAAACAATTCAAATTTTCCACATTTTTCATTGTTACACAAAGCTTAATATATTTTATAGGAATTTTATGCATTAGACATTATTAGGTGATCATTGTGAAAGTAGAAGGAAGTGATACATGGCTTTCTAAAAACATTCAGGATAAATATCTGAAGAACAAGGGGTGCATTTATGGCTGGGTGATAGCTCAATATCTGTAAAAGTAAAAAAATAAAGACATTTATGCCATGGAAGGCATGCAAATGGCTATCGCTAGTACAGCTATAAAGTTCCGCAAAAGTCTTAAACATTCTGTAACAACGAAGCCTGTCGCAATAAGCAAATAATGAATTAATTGCATGAGCAATTAAAATGAGCTTGATCATTTCCATTCTGATGATTAATATTTTTTGAAGGGCAATTTTGTTTAATGAGACTTCATAATCCATTTTATTTATGGTTTCTGTTGTGTGTGGATTTTATTTCCTTTTTATCTATCTTTTTTGAGTTTAATTTTGGATATTTAAAATCTCTTCCAGTTCCAGAGTGGAGTGTTCTGTACAAAAAGTTTATTAGTCTTTGAGAGGCCAGACTTGCATTCTTATGCCATTATCTATACATCACTTGTAACTGGTCTCAAAACAACAATATTATCGTTTATCGCAATCATTTCTGAGACAATTTATCATACAGTAACAGCCTAGTGACACCGTGACAGGCCTAGTGACAACTAGGAGTCAGGAGGTTGTTGGAGGCTGCACGACTGAAGCCAGACGGACGCATCAGGGCATCAAACAGATCCGCAGATGAGCAATCTAATAATAAAAGTCATCATTGTTTGTCAATAAACAATGATGAAGGGTGAATACTTTGGCTTTCATCCTGACGTCTTTTACGCTACATCTGACGTCATCTTGATAACTTTTTGCTTTTAAATATTGATTGTTTATCTAATTTCCTGGAAGCATTGTGCTTAAAACTATTTTTAAACAACTGTCTGTACACAATTCTTGCTCAGTCATAATGTGAAGTCAGTTTAAAGATCCACTTAGAGACTACTAGTCTAATGTCTCAGCACCGAGCGCTCATATTCTGTTCGGTTTTCTGCCTGTCGTATCAGTAGCATCTCCCTTTGTGGTCAGGTTATTGCTCACTGGGATGGCTATTTCTAAAAAATATGTTGCTTATTGGTTACTTTTTGCCAATAAGCTTGCTCGGCTAATCTACTGTTTTCAGACTGAGGAGCAAAACAGCACCAGAAGTTTTGTTTTGGAGCTGGACAGGTTAAAGGTCAGGTCTTTGGTTAGACTATTGGAGGACGGTTATCCAGTAGTTTTTAAGAAGGATCAGCGTCTGAGTCGTGGTTCAGCGCTGCATAAGACGGCTGAACATTAATACTGCGGCCGAGCTGCTGAAACCAGTTCTCATTGTTGTCTCATGATAAAAGTTGCGTTAATTTCTTCTCACCGTCATGTCGTCCAGCCCTTCGAGTCACAACCCCCCAGGTGAACTTTCGCTCCCCTCTGCATACAGAACCGTTGTGTGACTGGTCAGAACTTCACGGGTGTGTTTGTTAATGCAGAAAACAGCTCCAACTACTCAACTTCCAGAAGCCGGTTTTTCCAGCCAGAGAGCAGGATGGATAGTTTTGAGGAGCAACTGTCTGATGGCGCGAGGAAGTACGAACTGTTGGAGCGCAACGTTAAACTCGCCCTGCTCGGTTCTGGTCCGATGCAGCGGGCCAACGCTCCCCCGATGACATGGAAAATAAAATGAGATGTTGCAGCTTGTCACTCATCATTTCCTCCCCCTCTGAACTGGTGAACTCTTAACAGTTGATCCTCCCTCAGGAGTTTGGTCGGTGTGTCTCGTGGACCTTGGAGGGTGTGTGAAAAACGAACGTCCTGCAGCCTCGTGCCCACGCGTTCCCTCTGACCATGCTGGGCACTTAAATAGCTTAAGAAAAGCATCCCAACCGCATGATGCTGCTAAAACGGTGTGTCGCCGTGGCGATGGTCAGTACATGCAGATGGGCAGTATCAGTTTCAGTCAGTGACCAAAAAAAAAAAAAAATCTAATTTCTGTTTCATCCGACCAGATGCATCATTTGGTCTTGATGCCTTCCTAAATGACTAATTAAAGGTTATTAGTTCCAATGGATTATCTTTGGGGCATAAGCACAGCTCAATACAGTAGCCACGAGTTTTACTTTCATAACTGTAAGACTTTTAAAAAATATTTATTGAACATATTTATGTAAGTTAAGGGTTGTGATGTGATGAAATGTGAAGAAGTCCAAGGGGTATGAATACTTTTGCAAGGCGCGACAGTACAGGGGCTGACCTTATGTAAGTTTCTTTGCTTTGTTGTAAAGAGAGTCGACCACTTTGCTCATATTCTGAATGGTCTCCAGAGCTGCCTCGTACGTCTTGTCCACCACCGGCTCATCGAAGACGATCAGCACGCCTTCACCTTGGTCCAAAATCCCTGTCACAGCACGAGAGAAGGGCTGTTACAGCTGACAGAAACCCTGATCGGCATTTCTATAACAAAGCAGAATCCTACCATGAAACTTCTGATCCAGAATCATCTGAGATAGCTTCCTCTCTACGTCTCCCTGCAAGGTACACAAACTTACTGCAGCCATTTCTCAGCCGAAACCACAGGAAACAGAAAACAGAGATATCTGGAGATGGAATCCTAAAGACTAGCAGCAGCAGCAAAGGTTACCTTGGGGAGTTTGATGAGTGAGGAGATGTGTGTGATCTGTTAAAAAGAAGACAAACCCACAGGTTCAACACACTTGGTGATAATGAATTTATTAGAAGCTGCAAATTTCAGATGTCAGTGACAAAGTCTACCTGCACCCTGGAGAAGGGCTCGATGACCCTGATGAGGTTCTGCTCCAGCAGGTTGTCATACAGCTTCGTCAGGTGGGTGCTGATGATGGGGTCATCCCTTAACTCTGCTTTGTACTCTGTTAGCGCCTTCAAGTTGAGGAGAAAAAAGATGCCACAAATGATCAGAATCATGACAGCAGTACCACAGTCCGATCAGACTCCAGTTTTTCACAGAGAAAAAAACACCAAAGACACTGCAAGAAACGAACCTTTTCAAAGTCTGCGAGCGACCGGTTCTTACTAGCTTGTGCCACACATTTCAGGGAGTCTGTCTATTGGGGAAAAAACAGGAATGAATCAAAGCATATGGAAAGAAAGCAATTTATACACAAAGCTTAAAACAAAACAAACAAAAGATTCTTCTTTTATGCAAATGTATATTGATTATAATTGCAACTATACCAAACATGACAAGTACTGCTAAGAATACTCTACCGACAAACCTGCACAGGTACTGCATTCTCTAAACAAACGCATGCACTCACACAAGATAACTGCATTTTACCGTCATGGAGGTAATTAACAACGGTCACAGAGAGATTAAATGAGATTACCAGGAAACAAAGTAAATACAGAACTAAGACTCCTCCGATAAAGCGGTGACAGAATAAGACTTATCGAGCTGTTTTCACAGAGAATAGAACAGAAATATTCTTTTTGTGCTACAATGGGGGAAATTCCGTGGGACAGTGGTGAATTTGCTTGATGTAAATCCCTAAAAACAACAAAAAGGTCTGATTTTACAGAGGAAACTGACCAATATAATCACTACAGGTTTTGTTTTTCCTGAGGAAGTTTCATTAGGAGGAGCTTATTAAAACTAAAAAACCTCAAAATCTGCAGAACGTCTATAAATAAAGTTACATATTAGCTTAGATCAACAGACTTTAACACATGTTCAACATAAATCATTTTTGAAACAGGACAGATGTAACAGGCTGAACATGGGATCATTTCTCAGCTCTGTGCTGCTTTTGTATTTATTATTTTTCATTTGTTCATAAAAGTTGAGTGTTTCTTCAGTAGTGAATAGCTATGTAAAACGATGCTTTGCTATGTTTTCTTTTGTCTACAACAATGAAATACTTCATTTTCAGAGACGACGGGAGATTAGCCCCATAGAGAAACAGATGAAACAGAGAAGGAAAAACGTTCATACAGCACCAGCGTGGTGGAGAAGTACAGAAGCTGCTGCGTTAATCGCTCATTAAAAAAAGATTAAGAAAGAATGTACATTAACTATGACAGCCCTCGTTTAGATACATACCACAGACTGTTTTGTTAAATCTGAAAACCCCTTCAAAACTTAGAGCTGCTTTGTGTTGGTCTATCAAATAAAATCCTAATGCATTTAAGGCTGTGGTTGTACTATGAAGAAATGTAAAAGAAAAAAGTTCTGGCAGTATGAATACTTTTGCAAGACACTAAAGATAATTGGGAAAAGGTTTTAATGAAAACTGTGAAATAAACTTTTTGAAATGAGTCCTACCTGTCTGCCTGCGTATCGCAGAGCAAGTTTGCCACTGATGAGGGCTTGGACATCCTCTGGGCTAAAAAAAAAAAAAAAAAAAAAAAAAAAGAAAGAAAGAAAGAAAAAAGAAAGAAAAGAAAAATGACATATTCTGAATACATTCTCTTTTCCACTAAAACTTCATCTCAATTACTTCTGACAACTTCACATTAAGCCAAAAAGCTTTCATTAGCTTTATATGACTCATAAAATGCCCTCTGTTTAAAAGTTGGATTCCGTCTGCTATGAGGTGCAGCACTCACGCATTGAGCATGATTTTGCAGAGCAGCATGTATTTGAGCGCTGTGATGGCTCGGGGGCTATCAATAGAGTCGTAGCCCTCAAAGGCCTCATAAAAGTACGAGTACGCCGTCTTCCAGTCTTTCTCCTCTGCTGCATGAATGATCCCTGGAATCACAAGGAAGGACAAACAAATACATATTAGGTTACTGTTTGACAGAAAATGCTGAATTAGATCAGTTCCATTAGGAACTTTGCGGGTGTTCCACAGGGTACCTGACTGCATGTCTAAAGCTGCTTGGAGTTTGGGTGGGCAGTAGATGGCGTTGGCAGTCGTCCTGGCAGAGGTGAGGGCGGCGCGGGCCTTCGGCAGGTTACTGAGCGCGTGGTACGTCTTACTCTCCAGCAGCTGGACCTCCACCAGCAGGGCCTTGTCGTCCATCTTCTTGAGCTCCTGTAGCAACTGGGAGCCTGCACAGGCAACACACTGGGGTCAGCGGTCTGTGTTTCCAATCATTCTTTCTTTCCTGGAATGAGGAACTGAATTCAAAGCTTAAGTTGAGACTGCGTTGCTTTAAACTTCATACACAAGTTTCCCTTCGTCCTGTAAATATACAGAAGTTGCCAAACACTGTACAGGATGCAGCTGACTTGCCACTTACCAAGTTGTAGTGCTTCCTGGTAGCATTTCGTGTCGAAATACAGAGAGATGAGTCGAGCCTGAGGGGTGAGGAAATGGAGAGGTCACCTCAAAACCTGGTGATGCCTTCTGTTTAAAAACTGACCGCAGAGACAGATATAAACAGGAACTTCACCATGTTGATTCCACAGCTTGCTTCATTTACCAGTACACAACTGCATTCTGGCATTAACCTGGCCCTCAAAAATCCTATTTTGCTCAGCCACTGGATGCACCCTACCAGCGCTACCAGGTCACACTGACAACACTCTTCAGGGGGAAAGGGATGTCAGCTCATTAAAGTGACGTGTTCAAAGCCCTGAAACCCATTCAGGATTCAATTAGAGCAAGAGAGAGCGAAACTTTCACCAGACAACAGAAAGGATGAACACATCACAGCAAACTTGCTCTTATATCCTTTTCAGCTTTTGACATCTGTTTGTTATGAAACATGCTGGATTTGGAAATATAGCAGTTCGTGTAAAGATCATGTTGTCCAGGGCAATCTCTCTGAACTGGTGAGTCCAAACCCAAAAGTGGGTCACAGACCCCTTTTCATGCCAAGAGAGGAAAAAAAAGGCCATTAGAGTCTCGCCTATATCTGTAATGCGAACAGGGACCCATCATTTTCACACCATAGAAGAGGTGAAGACCTAAAGTTTGTTCACATAAGCTGATTAAGCATCACAAAACGCAGCCTATATAATACAGTATTCTCCTGAGCAACAAAGTGATGACCACTGGTTGCGCGACCACCTCAGAATCTACGCAGAAATCATCACTTCGCTAAGCAATAAGAGTGTCACTGGTGGGGCAGTCATGTGACCATGTGCTGAACTTCTCTCAGTTCTAGCGGCGCACCATGATGAACGAGCGTCATCCTCTTGCTAGTCGAGCAGGAAAGGTCTCCAACCGCTGAACACCACCCATCTCTGTCAGTGTGGCTTCTCAGCTCTGGCTCGGCTGAAGACGAAACACAGAGATGGAGTGGAGTTCGACCTCAAAGCTCCTGAGAGGAGCCTCCAGACTCTGAGGCTCCTCTCAGGAGGAAAGAAGGTGACACCTGCCGCATTCGCTTCCAAAGGATTTGCTTTAGCAAAACGTTACACACATTATTACTTCAGTAATTTGGCTGTTACTGGTAATCTGAATAATACTTTTCAGAACTCTTTATTTGTGTTTTTACTTTGGAGCTAACATTTTAGACTTATCTTTTCAAATGGCAATAAAAACATGAAGCCTGTCTGATGACTTCATTCCTGATCCTCACCTCATTTTTCTGTTAAGTTTGCCAAAGTCAGAGCAAAATACATGGAGGCCAGAATTTATAACATTCTGGTTCTACATAATACTACCACACAGAACAAAGGATATAATACCAAAACCTTCAAATAAGTAGCTGAACACATCAGCTGGAGCAAGCCTTACCTCGAGTGCCTGTCGGAGGAAGGTCCTCTTCTCAACCTTGGCCCACTCAATGCACTCCAGACAAAGCTCTACCTCCTGGCCTGTGGCGGCTTCCATATCCAGGAACAAGTCCAGCAGAGAGCGGACCAGCCGGGCTGCTTTTGCCTTGGAGATGGAGTTGAGGAAAGGGCGCACATACTTCAGGAGGCCTCCAAGCTCTGGAAAGACAGTCAGGAGAGGAAAAAACTCTGTCACAGTTCTCAGTTCTTTTTAAGCTAATTTTACAGAAATTGCATGATGGATGGACAAACTGAAGGATGAACACATAGGGAGTCTGATGAACAGACGAATGGCTAGCTATGTGGTGGGATGAGCAAACAGATGGACAACAAGCAAATGAATGGATGGCTGGACAAAAAAAATATTTGTATGGACGGATGGACAGACAGATTTCAAACTGACTGACAACTGGATAAAAGACCAATGGACGCATGGATGAACTGATGGAAAATGAATACAGACTGTAGACAATGAGATAGAATTAAATACATCCATAAACAAATATTTTTCAAAAATGTTTTCTTTTTTCCACACCAGGGAAAACACTAACTCTATATTTTTCGACTCGTATGAAGCCTGTGTTTGTCTTTTATTTTAATAGGAGGATGGTAACAAATGCGGCTGTTGTGTGGAACATTACAAGCACAACATCCAGACAGAATGTGTATGAAATGCCAAAGTCTTTGAATCATGTACAAAAAACATCTACACCAATCTGACGTTTCTTTTCATGGTGTTTAACTGCATTGAGGAAACTAACTAAACAGCTGAAATCCAAACTTCTGAGGCAAACTGAAAGAAAACACTTTGTGTTCTGGTTGAACTGTGATCAAAACAGCCAAACTCAAATGAGCCAGCAATCTAACAAAGCTGCCATGCTGCTTTCACTTCCCCAGTGTGACTGAATAAGAAAGTGTTTTGGAATCTGACCACCATGCTCCGGTTACCTGCTGCTTGCCCAGTCTTCGCCAGCAGCCCACCCAGCTCCAAGATGCTCTGCTCCTTAACACGCACCGCTTCCTCATCGCTGTCCTGGATGTCCCGTTTCACTAAAACACACACACACACACACACACACACACACACACACACGTTTAAACAGCAATTATATAATGTGTTCTGTTTCAACATGAAGCACCAGTATATCCCAACGCTGGGGTTAGATTTTGTCATACAACAGTGAAAAATGAAAGTATTCTTTCCCGTACTGACTGGGATATATGGCAAAGAGCCAAACGGCTAACAAAGCTGCGAAATATCACAGAAGCCAAATTAGGAAAAAACATATATATAATCAAGTGGAAGATAATAAGCAATGCCCGTTAGCCAATTACACAGTAACTAAACCTGAAATGAACTTAGTTTTGTAATCCTAGAAGAATGACAAGGAGTGTTTGTAATTTTCCTGACGGCCCTGCCATCTGACAGACATGGGAGAAGTAGCTGCTAACAACATTAGCTGTCAGCTAACGTAACTAGCCGGCTGTCAGCGAACTTCCAGCCAAGTCAATGAGACCGGCTAGCTAGCGTTAGCTTATGCACAAAGCTAGCCGGTATGGAGCTAACCGGCTAGCCAGCTGCTGCTGACTCACTGTCCAAACAGTACAGAAAGGGTGACGGTCTACACTGAGCTAACTCGTGTAGCTTAGCTTTGCTGCTAACTAAACAGCTTACGGCTGATGGACAAAAGTATAGACTTTGCGTCGAATCCTCCAATTAACGTATCCCTACTGCCCAAGAGTGTCCGTTCTATTTACCTATAGAGTGTAAAATATCGATAGAAGCGTTCCGGTCAGTTCCAATAAGAGACCGAGCTCTCTGAAACTCAGCCACAGCCGCGGCTGCCATCTCTCAGCTGCCAGCCTCCTCTCTGCGCGATTGTCTTCCGGTTCGGTGGGTCACATGTTTGGTACGCTGCTGCCCTCTAAAGGACGTTTGTGGAATATTGGGCTGCTAGTCATTTTGAAAAGAAAACACATTCTTTCGAATCCATATTTTGTAAACAGAATAGAAGAGCCACTTATTTTAAACATTGTTTCTATCGTTTTTTCCTTTTTTTTGGTTTTTCATAATTGTTTAATCTGCATTCTGTAGGTTGAAAAGTCTTCGAAATTATATCCAATACAAGCTGCCTTTCAGGTGTCATTACAGAGTAATACATTTAGGCCAACAGACATTTGAGACTGATGATTATGTCTATTAGCTGCTGTTTTCTAGGTGTTGTCAAAAGAAATTAATAAAAAAGTATGTTTAGCAATTATTAATATTAGCTCATTGGTTCCTAGGCTGAAACTGACATGCAGGATTCTGGCATAAGTGTCAGTCTTGTCCAGATGAGAGAGACAACCATCCTTAAAATTTGCAACAAACTGTGGTGGCTAGTTTCAGACTCCCTAAACTCAAGGCTGGTGAACTCTTCCATTCATCTTCTGTACCTACCTAATCCTGTTATAGCTGGAGGTGAGATGGAACCTACGCCAGCCAATGATAGGCTCGAGGTGGGACACAGCCTGGGCAGATCTTCACTTCCATCTCCTTCTGCAATCCCAAATTGAACCTTTAGATTTTTCCAGATTCCTAAACTTGACAGACAGCTTAGAGAAACTGGCTCTGCTGATGTGCTTTAAAACACTGGTTTAGTGGTCCAGGAGAGGGGTTTAATATTAGGCTACTCACTATTTATTCACCAAATTACAGTCCATAATAGGACATTTCAAATGATCATTCTCACTGGACATTAAAGCAGTTCAGTTCACTTGTAATCAATTTCTTTTCATGTAATCTTGTAATTTGGCATTTTTCACTCCACCTCACATTAAGTTGTTGTAAGACAACAAAATGTGGAAAGGCTCAAGGGGAACGGACTCTTGCAAGGTACTGTAGGTAGCTAAACGAGTCAAAGCTTTAGACGTACAGTACAGGACAGCAGAATTTAATTTAAAGATGCGTTTATTCCACAAAATATTTACAGAGAACAAAATGAAACTGAAAATGAAATATCAGACAAATGGATTCCTGACAGCAGCGCTCCTACAAGACGACAGACAGGTAGTCACAAGCCTGAAAGCAGAAGAAAAATATTTTAACATTTGAAATTAATTCAAACTTATGGAAATCCATTTCCAGAAAGAAGGAAAAATAAAGGCCCAACCTGAAGTTCTAATTTTGAGTTTTAAAGTCAGAATTATGAGTTACAAAGGCAGAATTTTGAGATTCAAAGTCATAATTATGAGACAGAAAGTCATGTGGTTTCTCATAATCATGACTTTGAATCTCATAATTATGACTTAAAGTCAAAATTATGACTTTGTAACTCATAATTTTGAGTTTGAATATCAAAATTATGAATTATTCTGGTAATTATTACTTTAAAACTCATAACTATGACTTTAAAACTCGTAATTATGACTTCCTGCTGGCTTTTATTTTTCATTTCATGGCAGAAAAATGGCTTCCATACAAACTGCAAGCATCACAGGATAAAATCATCAAAACTTTTTAAAAAAAAACAGAAATAAAAATTCTGCCATAGTAAATTAAGTTCATGGAGACTCTGTAACAGCTACCTGGCAGCTGATCATCAGGGAGGGATGGCTGTCTGTGTCGTGCGCCAGAGAGAAAACTGGGTTGTTCAGGCAGTCCTCCATGTGCTCCGACACCCTGGCCTCCAGGAGGCGCTGCAGGACATCTGGGGTGATGTTCCGCTTCTAATCAGAGGAGGAAACTGAGGAGAGTTCTTCACTGCTTTAGCCACAGTGGTGTCCCCACACCTCACATCCCACAAAGTGTTTAAAACTACAAAATCCATTCAACCTTTATATACAGTCATGGACGAAGGTTTTTTGCTGGGACAGAAATGTCTTTGGATTTTTATTTTTTTTTTAATGTGTGTGTTTTATAAGAAGAAACAAAAAAATCTTTAAAAATATATATTTTCAAAACCTATTTTAGGAAATACCTTGAACTTATCCTAAGAATCATTATATAATGACCTTTCTCTCCAACAGGCTGGATCTTGAATTCTGGGCCAAGCGCTGGCTGATGCTGACCCGCTCTAGTCTCAACGCATTTAGTTGATCAGTTTTATAGTTTCTATTTCTCTACACACGTTAAGAACCGTCCACAGGCTCTCAGTGAGGGTAGACTATATCGATAAGCCACTTTGTAATACAGGGTTCCAGCTCATTTCTCTTGTTTTATCCATTTTTCCAATGTAAATGCATACCTTCACTATGATGGATTGATGGATTCATTTTGTGGACAGATGACAGGGAATAAAGTTCGGGAATGCAATTAGCTTTTTTGCATGCTTAACTGCAGCTAGAAAATCCTCAAATCGAATTCCAGTCTTTAGGAACTCTGGGTCATAATTTCTGCCTTCTGACACGTCGCTCCATAGTGCTGTCAAACCCACAGATCCTGACCGAGCTCTGCCTGGATCGTTGGAAGAACCTGTTCTCAAGGACGTTTTGATCCCACTCTTATAGTCAGGGTTTCTGCAGGTTTCACCAACTCAAATTTAAGACTTTTTCCGGCCGTTTAAGGACGCGGACACCCTGTATAGTGGTATTCTTTAGCAGAACTTGGAGTAAGCGCACTCCTTTGGTTGAGAAGCGACCCCACACATGGACTGTATGAGGATAGCTCACTGTTTAACTGAGAGGACTCATGGTGGCTCTCACCTTTGGTCCTCCAGACAATGGATTTTCCAAAAGACTCAAACCATCAGAAGGAGGACCTCTCAAATCGAGCTTTGCACCGGTTTCTGCATTCAATTTTTGCACCACGTTGTCCAAAAAGGTACTGTAACTATTTTAAGGTGATAAAGCCGTAACAAGTGACTTTTTATTTCCCTTTTGATTCCCCTCCTTTTTAATGATGTTTCTACAGATTAAAACCAGGCTTAGGTTGGGTTATCTGCTTGCCGTCAGCACAGGATCATAGAGTGACATCCTGCTAAATGGTGCTTGGCATCAGCCAAACAAGAATATTGGAGGATTCTTAAATGTAAACCTTTATCAGATCAAGCCTGTGTGGGTCTACCACGGAACTTTTTTATTTGCAGATCTGTGGTGTAGGGTGGGTGGGGATTTGTTGTGTAAACTAAAAAACATAAAACCCATAAAATGTTTCAGTAAAAAAAAAAAAAAAAAAAAAAAAAAAAAAAAAAAATTAAAGTCGTTATCAATAAGTTATTATAGACAAAAAAATCATTTTGGACCCCACCTGTAAGGGCAAAAACTAAAGCTTTCAAATTTGCCAAACAACATTTACTATGTCACTGCTAAAACTGCAGTCCACAATTGCACATCGCCAAATTCCCATGACGACCACAAATTTGAAAAAATATTTTAAAAATGAAAAGGAATAAATAAGTGACTGACACAAACCTTAGTGTTTATATAAAGTCCACAAGGGCAGGAGATGAAATAGCTGTTGATGCTCAAGTTGTTCCTGCAAGACGAACAAACATGCTAAAAATCGTCTTTACAATTCAGAGGAAAACAAATGAATTCTCAGATACACCAACTGTCTGGCATGAAAACTGGATTATGCAAATATCGATAACCAGCTCTTCTTGTCAGTTTTCTGCCTTCATAGCTCTCAATATTCAGACTTACATGTGACATATGGGGCAAATAATATGCATCTCATCCATTCCCTCCACAGCAGATGATATGTACTGCTGTTCAAACTGCAGGTTCCTCTCATACTGTTCAATTATAGACATCTCTGCAGAGGAAAGAAAAGCACACACAGCTCTGATCAGCCTTACGCCGCCCCAAAGTACCAATCTCTCTATAATGGGTTGTGAAAGTGTTTATTCCCCCAAAACCTTTCAACATTTTGTCCTGTTAAAACCACAAACTTTAATTTACGTTATGATTCCAAGGCCAACACCAAGTAGTTCCGAACTGTATGGTTTTCAACGTCTTTTCCAGATAAAAATCTGAAGTGTGATTCGCATTTCAACTCCCTTTACCCCATCTCATCCGTCAATCATAATGAGCAAGGCTCATATCCCCTACGCTAACATCCCTCTGCTCGGCTTTCTAACCATACGGCCAAACAGAGATTTTAAAGAGGGGCGGCAAAAGCAAATGAGGTGGATTAGCAGTGTTTGTCAACAACTGACGGAGTCATTCAGGACATGTTACGGTACATTTTTATGTTTTTCTTTAATTTTAAACCTAAATTTAGAGATAAAATGGTGGTTCTTTGAACTACAGCAATAATGATTCAAAACAAATTGAAGCTGCCCCTTTCAAAAGGTCAGGTAACACGACTTTGATTATTGGAGTTACAACATTTAATTTTCCTTTGGAGTAAATAAAGTATGCTTGACTTGGATTTACTCTGATACCCCTAAATAAAACCCAGTGCAGTGATCACCTTGAGACATTAGTTCCTGATGGATTTCCTCCAGCACCGCCAGTTCATCATACTCCTTCCCAGAACTGGATATCTGTTAGAAAGTAAAGAAGTCAGCACAGCTGTACATGTTCTTACAGAGACAGGTCAGCTGTTTGCGGCATGGCCGACCTCTGGCATGCCGTGGGGGCTCCACAGTGAGGGCAGCCTCTGGTCCTCTGACTGCAGGGCGCTCCATTCCTCCTCCATCACCTCCTGGACGATAATGGACGCCCCTGAGCTGCTCCGCGGCTCATCGGCTCCCATCTGCCGGTATCTGTCCAGCAGCTTGGAACGGCTGTTCTTCAGCCTCTCCACACACCGCTTTTAAAAATACAACAGAAAAAAAAAAATAACAGCCAAACAACTGAAAACAGCATGTCAACATGCTAACTGAAGCTAATGTTAACATTTCACTGCGAACCTTCCGGTAAGTTTCCTTCCATGGCGGAGTGGTTCCTTTGTAAAGCGAGCGGTGTCTCTCCACAGTGTCCATGGACAGCCTTATAACAACTGGACACACGCTTACATTTTAAATACGGGGAAACTTATTCTAAAACAAAACATTTTACCTATTTAGCCTCCTGTCCCGGAAGTAGATGTGCACTACCGCGAAAGACATGATGGGATATGTAGTTCTTTGTAGTCTAACACAAACTTTTTTTTATTGACATTTCAAATAGAACATAGACTACTCTCAAAATAAAACTGGCATTATAAATGATACACCTCCACCAAATATGGCAGGAATTAGAGAATAATCAGAATCAGAATTCCTTTATTAGTCTCTCAGTGGGGAAATTTCCATAATGATAACAATGGAGAACAGAAAAGCAATGTTCTAAAGCAGGAGTCACCAACCTTTTTGCAGCTAAGAGCTACTTCATGGGTACTAAGTGTTACAAAGGACGAGCAAACTGATACACACAGTTTACTTTTAATTATATCGCTTAACGATTTATCTAATTTTGGAACAGCTCTACGGGCTACTCATATGGTCTTCGAGGGCTACTCCTTGTTCTAAAGCTTCAGTAATGAATAAAACAATTTTAAAAGAACCCTTTGTTAACTTATATACAGCAAAATATCAAAAAGTTTAATTATGAAAACTTATTTTTTCAAATGCATTCAATTTAGATCTTAGCTTTCAAGTAAAGTAATGTAAAGTAAACTTATTTTAGCAAGACAAAGTGAGCATTGTCCAGGCACAATAGATGAAAAATGGCCTTTTGGCTAATTCTGGTGCATTTACAGAATGTCAATTACTGTGCTCTGTCCCTACTAAATAAATAAAATTAAATGTGGTATGTATATAAAAGTAGTAACAAAGAGAATGTATTATTTTATATGATTTTATATATCTATTTTAACATTTGAACAATAATTAAGCAAATTCAGAAAAGAAAAGAAAAAAGAAAAGAAAAATAAAACAGACAATGAACAGAAGTACAAAGTTAGAAATTTAAGAGGTTATATAGGATTCACACTCCGAAAGAAAATTAAAATGTTTTCTGAAATTGGTAGTAGATATTTGTTCTAAAACAAAAACAAAAAAATCTTCCTTTTTTTTTTTTTAAGCAATCCAAGTGAGAGAGGTTTTGGTAAAACGGCATCTATGTATTAAAAAATTTGTAATAATAAGAATGCTATTAACTATGAATTCAGTGTGTTTGTCTCGTCTTATTATACCAAATTATATATCAGAAGGAGAGAAGATGTCTATATTTATATGCAAGTATTTATGGAATGATTTCCAAAGAATTTGAATTATATTACAATGATAGAATAAATGTTTGGTCGATTCCACTTCCAGCCTACATAGGTGGCATTTGTCAACATTAAATTTGAATTTGGAGCTGATGAATTGGTTAGAGGGATAGATATCATTTATTGTTTTAAAATGGATCTCTTTATATTTAGGGGGGTAGAAAATTTCAGATATTTAGTTCATGAATCTCAATCTAACACAAACTGCTTACAGGAAGAAGAGTACACTCACTGGAGTTAGTCAGCCAATTGCGTGGCAGCATCTCATTTAAAGGTCATATTGTCACCTTCCTAAAATAATGACCTGCGTCATTTTTTTGCCAAAAGTTATTTTTTAATCTGAATCATCTTTTTGCAGTAAAAAGGTTTTTTTGTTTGTTTGTTTGTTTGTTTGTTTTGCAAAAATCACTTTTGGCAAAAAATTACTTGGGCCATTATTTTAGTAAGGTAACAATATTCATGTTGACATGAAGACATGGTAAAGAAATGACTTGCTTATGTCCAAACTGAGCATCAGAGCAGGGAAAAGCGAGGATTTAACTGAGTTTGAATGTGATATGTTGTCTGAGTGTTTCAAAAACTGCTGATCTAGTGGGTTTTTCCACACAGTACCATCTCCCTGGGTTACAGAGAGTTGTCTGAAAAAGAGAAAAGCTCCAGCAAGCAGTTGTGGTGTGACTGAAAATGTTTAGTAAACATCAGAGTTAGTGGAGAATGAACAGAAACAGTCCAAATAACCACATTACACCAAGGTTTGCAGAACAACATTTCTGCATGGCAAGAAATGTCTTGTCTTAAAGCTAATGGAATAAAAGAAGAAGGAGGTGACAAAGGGGCTCCATCCTGCCAGCCAAGAACTAGTGATGGGACTTATCTTCAGGATCCATTCACTTTGAAGTGCCATTCTAAAGAGTGGTAATGATCCATTTTTGAAACTGTACATATTTCCAAGAAAACAGCATCTTATCCCTAATATAGTTTTATATTAACTTAGAGAAACATTGCACATGTCCAAATCATCTGTATTAAGTAAAATTAATATTTTTATTCAAAAGGTGCAAAATAGAACCGTAATATGTTCTTGCAAATAAAAATGATTCTATGATATTTTCATAAAATAAAGTATATTATATCAAAATATACATATTGAATACCCATGTAGTTCTTTACCATGAGTGTTGTGTGCATTAATAGTATTTTAGTGCTATTTCTAATATAGACACAAAAGAAGCAAAAATGTAACAATAGGAGAGAAAAAGTGGACTTGAGTTGCTTTGGCAGAAACAAAAATCATTTTCTGCACCATTTAATATAACAATTAACACAGCACACTAACGGTAGACAACACTGAACTAAACATTAGCCAAGGAGCAACAAGCAAGAAGCAACCAAGAGAAGGAGTGCACCGCCACCGTCCTTATCCTCTCTCCTGCTGCACGACGCCTTCGTCAGTGTTGCAGCCAGGTAGCTCCACACATGTGCCGCCCTGACATGTGACCATCACCCCCTTCTTTTATTGCATTTATTCGCTGATGTATTAATAATAATTTTAAATTAAATTAGGTCAGTAGCTATTGCAGTGTGTGCAGAGCATTATAAAGAAGCAAAGTCATAAAAAAAAAAAAGAACCGCTTTCACTAACTGAGACTCGAGTCCTATAGTTCAGGGTAAAAAACAGTACAAAAGAATCGGATCATTCATGAACATCACATCACAACTAAGAACAGATAACTGAGGAAACAGTTCATCTAGAGGCTTTTAATGCCTTTTCTGGATTTTGCCATGGGTTTTTTGCTCTTAGCATGATTTTACTGTTTGTTGCTTCACTGTAATTGCAAAAATGACCCACACCTGTGTTGACTCAACAACCCATTAGGAAGCAGTTCTCTGTTTTGGTTCACAGCAGATGGGGGAGAGGATCCCTTGCTTTAGAAGGGGAAGATGATAACGAGCAGAAGAGAAGCACCAGAGGAGAGCCTGTAGGATGCAGTGACAGAAATCCACCAGGGAGAGGGTGGTAGCAGCAGAAGAGGGCAGCAGTGGTGCCAGTCTTTGCAGGGGAAGGCAGTGGACCTCAGGGAGAGGGTTAAGTCCAAGGCTCTGTCCTCTGAGAGATGCCCTCCATGTCTGGGCTTCCAGAGGAGTCCAACTGCTGGGAGGCCCTTAGATGGGTTGGATATTTTCCCTTCCCCCTTGGACCAAACAGAGCTAGACTGCTAGGATTTTTAGGACTTTTAGTCAAGGTTTTAGTTACTTTATATTGAATTCTGGCTTCTTTTTTCACTCTGTTACTTTTTATTTGTGGAATTTAGTTGATTTTCTTACTTTATTTACTGTAATGAACTTGTAATAAACCCAATCTTTGTCTTGCAGTAATTGCCAGTTTTGCCTGCTTCCCCTGATTCACACCCTCTGGGTCACATAGGCTCACCAGCACTGAACAATAACAGACTGGAAAAATGTTGCATGAGTGTTGATTTCAGCCGCAACATGCAGATGCTAGGATCAGAATTTGACATAAACATCTTGAAAGCATGGACCTACCCTGCCAGTAAAAATCACAGACTGCGAAAGGGGGTAGAATTAGCACAAGTTGGGCCCCTTATTGCCAACTAAGCATTGTTAAAACACTACAGTCTCCCTGAATATTGCAGCTGCTCATATTCATACCTTGAAGATCACAATGTTCTGATGGGTGTTTCCTTCAGGGTAATGTACCAGGCTGAATAATCGAAGACTGGTTCTTGACCATGACAGTGTGTTCACTGTGATGCCCTCCAGTCACCAGATGTCAGTCCAGCGGAGCACCTTTGGGATGTGGTGCAACAGGAGATTTGCATCAGGATGTGCAGCCAACAAATCTGCAGCAACAGTATAATGCCAATATGGACCAAAATGTTTCTGACACCTTGCTGAATCAATGCAGTGTAATTAAGGTAGTTCTGAAGGCAAAAGGGGGTCCAACCCAGAACTAGTAAGGTGTGGCTAAAGTGGCAGATGAATGTACATGAAAGGATTGTGAGACCTTAACACATTGGACATAAAATTACATTTCACAGAATGGGAAAATATATCACAGGAAGCTTTTATCTGATTTTTTAACTAAGACACAATTCTGAAACATGTAGTGGTTAAATGAAAAAAAAAAAAACATGTCAGAAAGAACTGAATTAATTAGGCATCTTAAGCCTCAACAGAGTTTTAGGAAAAAGATTAAAAGACATATGTATTGTTTGGCTGTGACGTATGTAATGTACCAGTTTGACGCTATGAAGCTTACTGGAAATTGCTTGCACTGTAAACAACCATTTCCCACTGTGAAGAGAGAAGTACCGAGCCGAACGAGATGGCTGCTGATGGTACTTCAGTATTTGGAAGTGTATCCAACACGGACTGAACAGCTTTGTTCACTTTCTCCACTGCCGTTGCTAAAACTTCAGGCAGAGTGCAATTTTAAAACAGCTCGAAAAGTTGACGTCATTGTTCTCCATTTCTACTTCTGTTTGCTGAATGGCCCAGTTGAAATTCAACTGGAGAAATCTAGCTCAATGGGAGAAATGCCAGACAGAGCACTGAAGGGAAATGAGAAATGAGCGGAATTGTGTGGGAAGGTAATGGCCAGGCTAGGTTCGGAGCAAGCTTGTCAAATTTGATTTTACTGTTTCTGCTGTCAAATCGGAGGGCTCTTAAGATCATTCAAAAAGTCTGAAATTATATTGTTGCTCTGAAAAATATTTTTACCATATGAGTCTTCCCAGAGGCTTTCAGTGGCCTCATTGCTGGATCTGTACCCTCCAGTAAGACAACGCCAATATAGTCATCCAGGTATTCTCCATCAAAATCAGTCCATTTGTCGCCACGGACTTTTTGTCCTTCCAGGTTTGTCATTGTGATTCTAACCTTTTTTGCGACAATAGCATGAACAACTAAAAGCGTGTCTTGATGTTGCACTTCGACTCAGTGAATCTTGTGACCCCGTGTGCAGAAGTTTCTGTAACATGTATGTCAGGAGGTACTGAGCTCCAGTGATGTTTCCAGTCTTGGCGTTGAAAGTTTCAGTAAGAGTGGGAACAACTCCTGCACCAGTGACGTCTTCACCAGATGTGTCTGTCTTCTGGTTGATACTGGACATCACCGTCGTCCTCAGAAACCTGCTAACCTGAATCCCTATGCTGCTTTGTTTCCTCTGACCTATTTTAAGCAAAAATATGACCCAAAGCTTAATTTACTGTAAATGTTCTTTTCATTGTTGCAAGGAGATGTGAATTATTCAAATAATAAACTCTAAACTGAATTTTGTATGCAGGTCAAGCATGTCTGGTTATGTTCTTCAGTTTACAAATAGATGAAAAAAGAAGCTTTAAAGTAAGACTCAGGTTTGGGAGAAGAGCTGGCAGTCAGCAGGCTGAGGGCTAACAGTGTTAGTGGGGTAAAAGTGTTTCAGTTTCATTGTTTTAAGAGCAAATCTATTAACGTGGTCGAAGCTGACCCCAAACCACAAATGTCATCATTTTTACCAGATTTTAAAATGAAATATAGTTGGATGTTTTGGCTTTGTTTTGTTAATACCAACTTTTCTGACAAAGTCCAAAAAATCTTGACTTGATAAACAAAATTTATGAGGTACTTTCATACATTTAAAAACTGAAAGGGGATAGTTGTCTTTTAAACTGAAGGAAGCCCAAAACGTTTGGCCTAAGTCATACAGTCTGAAAGACAGTTATACCTGATGCTGACCAAATCTATGTAAACTTCTGAATTTAAGAAAGCTACAAAAAAAAAAAAAAAAAAAAAAAAAAAAAAAAAATCTCTAAAAATGTTCTCACTAAGTTTTCTGGCATTTAGCAAACAGAAGTAATTTAAGTAATTCTAACTGACCTAAAACGAGAAAAGTTTGATCTGATACAACTTCAGACAGTGAGAACCTGGGTTGTTTTGGGGTTTGATTCTAGATTTGATTATTGTTATCCTGTGTTCCTTAGTTTCTTATTTTGATTCTATCAGCTTTGTTTTTGTTTCACTTTAGTTCAGTAATTTCTTAATTAATCTAGATTAATTATGTTCATTTATTCCTTATGTTTAGGTTTTATTTGCTACAGTTAGATTATTTTCCTAATTCCCCTGTTTACTCTCCCTCGCCCCCTGTCGCCATTCTCTCTCTCTCTCCTCAGTCTACGTTCTGCTCTCTCCTTCACACCTGCAACCCTTTTCTAATCAGCCATCTGTTTCTTGTTCAGTAATCAAGCTCCCGAATATTTATACCACCCTCTCCCAGTCACTCCTCGCTGGTTCCTTCCGTTTTCTTCCCCGTCACCTCCCTGTTTCTTCCCCGTCTAACCCTGCTGGTTCACTCCAGGATTCTTGTGTTTTTGTTCTGCTCTGACTCTCTGTGGTTTTTGTAAGTTTTTGAACATCTTATTTTTTATTTTTTATTTTTTTTATCAAACATTCAAATCTATTTGCCGTCTCTGTGTATGTGTATTTTAATTCGGTGTATGTAAATATATGGTTTCAAGTGTATGTTGGTTGAATTGAAATGACTTTTTTGTGAAGTGCCTTGAGACATTTGTTGTGAATTGGGACTATATAAATAAACTGAACTGACTTTTTCCCATTTATTTACTGAAATGTTAATTATTTCCCTACGATTTCAGCTTGCAGGGGAATAAACTAAATTTGCAAAAAATCACAGAACAACACAAGGTGTTCCAAGCATTCACACCCTTTGGCATTCTCTTGCTGCTTTATAACCCCCTGCAGAGATGAGAAAGGAGTCAGACAGGCGATGGTAAATAGAATAGAATAATCCTTTATTAATCCCACAGTGGGGAAATTCATTTGTTACGGCAGTTCAATAATTAAAATATACCCCATTACAAAAGTATACCATATAAAAATATCGGGAAAAAACAAACAAACAAACAATATAAACGACTGTAGATTAATACAGTACCTAGAGGTAATATTAATAAAATTCCCTTGATAAACACTGCATTAGCTTGGGATTTTTTATAGCTATAATAATAATGGAGGTGGTGGGCGGATGGAATGGGGTGGGGGGTCTCTAAGCAGCATCTTTATTTGCTTCTCACTCTGTCAATGATTCCTAAATTATGAAAACCGAAGAATCAGAATGAAATAACGTACGGTGCTTGTTTTTGAACGGAAGAAGGGGGAATAAACTATTAGCATTCCCGGATGAGCCTGTCTTAAATCCTCTGGTGGATTCAACACCCACACGGTGTTTAGTGAGTCTGATTCATAAAAATCCACTGCGCTGCTTCTCAGCAGCTGGCCTCCCCCGCCTTGTAGCGGCAGCAGTTTCAGCACCTCGGACAGCGAAGCTCTCTATAGGCTTGGGAGGCAGCGGCGGCCAATGGCTGCGGCGACGCGGCTGAGCAGCAGCATCAGCAGCATCAGCAGCATCCCGGCAGCAGCCAATCAGACGCCGCCGCTTCCCCTCCCACATCCAACCCGAATAACTGCAGATGCCCGCATCCAAGCAACGGCTCTCTGTCTTTCCTTCCATCTCTCTCTCTCTCTCTCTCTCTCTCTCTCTCTCTCTCTCTCTCTCTCTCTCTCTCTCTCTCTCTCTCAGGTTTACTGAGAGAATATCTGCCATCTATTTTTGGATTTCATCTGTTTCCCCCCCTCTTCCCCTTTCAGCTTTTGAGTCAGTTTAGATTTCCAGATCAAAACCTGTTGTCCCTTTTCTGTGTGATGAAGGTCCGTCCGAGCTGTGAGCAACAGCCTCGACCGACCAGATAATCGCTTCTGAATGGAAGACATCTTCTCTCGAGCTCCGAGGCGCATTTTCGCTCTGTTTTGGGGCCTTATTCCCATCGACGAAGGAGAGACCCCAAGTGAATGAAACAGGGGGACTAGACAGAGCACCAGGGAGAGCAGCGTGTCAGGCTCTGTTTATGTAGGTCATCATCTGGGACGGAAGCCGTTTTAACCGCTCCTGGTGCCACGGTGGATGCCAATGGTGGGCAGATTTTTTTCAGTCTGAAAGCACCGATCTTTCGACAACGAATACATGGATCCCAGAAGAAAAGAGGACTAATTAGAAGGTAGGCAAACACAGAAAGGACCGAGGCATGTTTTTTTTCTTCTCATGCAAGACAGTCCAACAAGAACGCTAATAAAAATGCACATTGTGGTTCAGTGTAACCCCCCAGTAATCACTCTGATTGATTGCAAACAAAACAACTGAACATAAATCAACGCATTGCTAGTTATTACATGTTTTTGTAAGATGGGTTAAAGCAGGCGCAGCGCAGTTGCTGATGTCTGATGGTGGGGGTGGATTCAAGGCTTCCATTTTGAAGCTAAGATGGATGCCTGCGCACATTTCTCTTTACTGCCTCTGCATGTGGCCTTTTCTTGCTTCTTATATAATGCCGATGATCACCAGCTGCCTGTGCCATGGCAACGAAAAGAGCAATATGCCTTCAACCTGCAGCACAGGCATGTTTACATGACCTGTGCCATGAAATGGTGCACTTTCATTATTTATTACTCTAACATTTAGGCCTGCATTGCACAACACTTTTATTTACAGTGAAGGGCTAATGTTGTTTGAAAAATCAAACGGTACATCGTTATGACACATTTCCTATATTGTAACTTTAAGCACTTATATATAAGATAATGCTTATGTTTATTACACTTATTTAACTGTTCTTTAATTACACACAAGTATTTTTTTTTTTTGTTATAACCACAAACTTTGATGTATTTTATTGTCATTTTATGTGATGGACCAACACATGATGCATAATTTTTTAATTGGAAGAAAAGTTCAACATGGTTTTCAAACATTTTTAGGAATAAATGGAAATCTTAAAACTGTGGCATGCATTTGTGTTCAGTCAGTGGTTTATTGATTGACCCATTGGCATTGCATTTACAGTAGCAACTTGGTGTATAACATAAGATAAGATAAGATAAGATTTCAGACAATGTATTTGTCTCTCATGGGAAACATTTGTCTTAGAAGAGGGGGACAATGCTACAACAACACTTCAAACAAAATCAGTAACAATAAATACAGAAAATCCAACACCAAACATTAAATAGATGGATGTCAAGTTTTATGCAAGAAAAGAAGCACAGAAAAGAAAAAGTATTGCAAGAAAAAGTATTGCACGGTATTAATGTGCAAGAGAAAAACATACCCAGTTCAAATGGGCAGCATATCATAACAAACACAGTATATGTCCACATGTTTGGGGATGTGTCCTGCTGGAAGGTAAAGCTCCACCACAGTCTCAAGTCTTTTACTGCCTCTAGTAGGTTTCCTTCCAGGATTGTTATATTCTGAGCAACTTCCCTGCTTAAACACTGCTTAAAAACATTATGAATACACCATGATGCTGCCACTACCATGTTTCAGATTATGTGTTCAAAGTGCTGTGCAGCATCTGTTTCCCCCACACAGCGTTGCATGTATGCAAAAAGGTTTGCTGTGTCCTCTGCATGTTTTGTGGCAAACTGTACACAGTACTTTCCAAGGAGATATCTTTTTATCCTAACGCCTAAAACTTTCTTTTAACAATGACTTTCATGTTGCCATTATTCCACAAATTGCAGGTTTATTAATGTGTTCATGGTAATGTAATCAAAGCTTGGGATATTGTTTAAAACTGTAATCCAGCTTTAATCTTGTCCACACCTTTGTCTCTGTCCTGTCTGCTGTGTTCCTTGTTCTTCAGGGTATTGTGTGTAGGGGTGTCGGAGTAAATGAGGCTGAATACAAATGCATGCCCTGTTTTCTTTGGCTTGTGAAAACTTAAAAACATTGTTTTATTTTCCTTCTGCCTTACATTTAGGTTATTTGTGGTGGTCCAGCACAACATTCCCCATCACATACAACCACTTATACAGCAGAACAGTTTTGATCAAATCATATTCAGATATTACATGGGCCCAGTCGAAATCCAGAGCTAAGCAGAACTGAAAATCCTCGAGGAGACGTCAGTGTGTCTGTTTACAAATGCTCTCATCAGAATGAGCTTAAGCTATTTAGTAAAAAAAAAAAAAAAAAAAAAAAAAAAAGGGTAAAAATTGCAGTCTGTGCAAGGCAAGGCTATGCTTGTAAAGCACAGAGAGATAAACACCACAGCTGTAACGGCACCAAAGGTGGCTCTAAACGGTGTTGACACATGATTGACCAACAAATACTACATAAAGTCCCAATAAAACAAATTTAAGTTCTTGGCTCTAATTGGCAAAATGTGAAAACGTTCAAGAGGCATGAATTAGAGGTGTGTGAAACTGCATATTTTGGTATTGATCTAATAGCAAGTAAATACAGAGCCAGTATCATCGATATCAATACCAATACTAATACTTTTTATTATTTAGATTTGATATATCATCATACTTCTGACAAAGTTTAAAGGTATCTACAAAATACTTTAATCATATATCAACATGATAAACAGAAACAATAGAAAATGCAAACAAATTTATGTGCATTTTTCTACCAAAACAAAATGCAAAAAATTATCATTTGAGAGCAAATGAGAACAAAATCTATTTTGAAGTAGATTTGAGAAACTACAATACAAGAATAAAAAAAAAATCAGGAGGGAATCTGAAACTAAAGGATTGATCTTACCACACTAGTATCAATCTGGTACTCATACCGACTTGGTATAGATTTTGTCGATATTTTGGACTGATCTGCCCACCTCTAGCATGAATCTTTTTGAAAGGCACTCAAGACAGTTAGATTCTCTGAAAGGTTCTTATAAAGGTTCCCTAACATCTTGCAAGAAATTTCTGAAGATTATGCTTCACTGTTGAGGCTATGGTCACTATTGTGTTTCAGCCTTTCATTTCAGTGTCATTTGAAGACATATTCCATAAGAAAATTATGATACTACATTGTTCCTTCACATAGACTCTACAGGCACATAGGATAAAATTCTGAGCCCTAAGTACAAACCTCCATGATTCCTTGATCCATATCTTTTACACAGATTTTTCCGATGCTATTGGAACATTTAATAAATGTGATCTTAGTTTACCTCAATACTGAGAAGACAACTTGCCAACATCGCTCAGCTTCACAGTGCCCTTTGTGTCAGAGTATCAGGGCCATTGTAGATAAATGAAAAAGAAAATTAAATTAAATTTCTACCAAAAAACTCAGAAATTTAGAGAATAATTTCACATATGTACAACAAAAAAACAATGTCTTGATCTCTGATGTTTAAAAGTCATAAACATGCAGAAAAAAAATATATATTGATATTTGAAGATTTTTTTGACATTTTAAATTCAGAAATATGTAAGAAAAAACTCTAAAGTCTGACATTTACAGCAAAAAATATCATCTAAGATTGAAGTGGTAAAATTAAGAGATGTGCATCTGGATATTTTCCAAAGTGTAAGTGGTAGATCCAAGTTCTTTTCCTGTATGCAAATGACATCTGCCTGGTTCAGCCTTGATGTAGCCATGTTGGAGCTTCTTCTTCACTGTCTCAGGCATGTATTCTAGATCCCATTCGAAGCATCCATGGCAAGTCTGCACCATGGATGCACCAGGGAGACTGGAATCAACTGAATCAACCACTTAGACTTTGGAAAATATCCAGAAGAACAAGAGAATATACAGTAAGGGGAAATTTACAACATTAGAAACAATGTTGGCCATCCCTCTATAAAAAGTAACCTACCCTGTTATAAAGCAGCAGGACATTGTGCATTTAAACCCTGTTCATATCCAGTTTTGACAACAGGAGCTAATCAAAAGCAACACACCTACTTCCATGACATAATGGGACTTGATGTTCCAGAAAATCTCTTTTATTTCTTCATATTTAAGGGTTCTACATGGTTGGGCTGAACTACCAAAATAAAGTTCTTATTGTTGCAGTTGCTTGACGAAAATCACAATTTCAGGAAGAGGGTCGGGATAGGGGTGATGGTAGGGTAGAGTTAACTCTTTTTGTCACAACCCCCTGTCCCCTGTATGCAAAACTATTGTGTGATTGGGCTGAATTTCATGGGTGTTTTTTATGTGGAAAAGAGCTCTACTCAACCTCCAGGAGCCAAAGACGTTCTGACTATCTGTGCAAGTTAGGATGGATAGTTGGGTAGCACAGATAATCAGAACATTGGTTTTTCAGCCACAGAGAAGAATTGAGAGTTTTGAGGAGCAATTGTCGGAAGCCGTGAGGAAGTACTAAAACACTAAACTCTCTCTACTCAGTTTAGGTCCAATGCAGCAAGCAAATCACCAACATCATCACCAACACTTTTCATTCTTTTTTTCCGATTGCATGGAAAATAAAATGAGATTTTCCAGCACGTCAATCATTATTTCCTCCTCCTCCGAACTTCTGATCTTTCTGCCATGATTGCTGTGTTTACTGTAGTGTTGTATACCACACATATGACAAAACACCATGACATATACTGCAGTAAAATGGGTTTCACAGGAGCTTTGATGGTGTGTCTTGTGGACTGTGAAGGGTGTGTGTGAAAATGAACTTCCAGAAACCATGTGACCGTGTGTCAACAGGATGACTTCGTTCCAAAAATACTGGGCCTTTTAGCCCCACTTAACAGCTGATTTATGGAATCTGTCATTGTTGCTATAACAATGAAAGACTTTAGTTGGTGTGAAATGTCATCTTTAGTAACTTTGTCATTCTGTTCTCTGTTCACAGGTTATAATTCCTCCACAAGTAATACACTCTGGCCCCGTTAGAGCTCTTTGTCCTCACCAGTCAAAGAGCTTCTACCCATTTAACCCAGTCCATCTGCAGAGCCTGATCAGACATCATGGGAACGGTGCTATCGCTCTCTCCGAGCTACCGTAAAGCTGCTCTGTTTGAGGATGGCCCAGCCACAGTGGGCCACTACACAGCTGTTCAAAACAGCAAGAATTCTAAGGAGGCTGCAGCTGCAGCTAAGTCCCTCAAACGGCCCTCCATTATTAGCGCTTTGCCATGGAAACGAATCGTTGCTGTATCAGCAAAGAGAAAGGGTTCCAAGAAGCTCCAATCAGAAGTTGGGGATGGTGGGAAAGGGAGCTCTCCAGAAGCTCATGCAGCAACCACAACCAACTCAGCCTCCAACAGCCTAAAACTAAAAAAGTCTCAGTCCTGTGCTAACCTCACATCATTCTCATCTGGTCAGGACCCTTCAGCTACCACTACCACTACCTCCTCCCACCTGCCCACCTCCAAGACCGTTGCAAACGTAGCTGCTGTAGTCGCCAAAAAGAATTCCCTCACAGGACCTGGAATCCCGCCTTCCACTGCTGCTGGAACACCAAAACGTATCATTGTTCAGGTAACTTTCTGTCTGAACTCCACAGATTTTCTGCCATGCACCTTCTGTCTCTTTCTAGTGACCTGTATTCTCTTTTCTAAACCTAGGCTTCCACCAGTGAACTGATGCGTAGCCTTGGAGAGTTCCTCTGCCGCCGCTGTTACAGACTGAAGCGCTTGTCTCCCACAGATCCAGTGCTGTGGCTGCGCAGTGTGGACCGCTCCCTGCTCCTGCAGGGCTGGCAGGATCAGGGCTTCATCACTCCAGCCAACGTGGTCTTCCTCTACATGCTGTGCCGTGATGTGGTCTCATCTGAGGTGGCCTCGGAGCGTGAGCTTCAGGCCTCGTTGCTCACCTGCCTCTACCTTTCCTACTCCTACATGGGCAATGAGATCTCTTATCCACTGAAGCCCTTCCTGGTTGAAACAGAGAAGGAAGCCTTTTGGGATCGCTGCCTGGAGATCATCAATCGGATGAGCGGCAAGATGCTTCAGATCAACACCGACCCGCACTTCTTCACCCAGGTGTTTGCAGACCTGAAGAATGAGAGCAAGAAAGAGGAAGAGAAGACTAAACTTCTCATAGGCCTTGACCGATAAAAAGGATCTGGAAGGGGGTAAGGAAAGGTGGAAGGACAGAAAGGTTGCAGTCAGGAAGGCAAATGGGAAGCAGAGTAGTGTTAACTTAGAGAAGTACCATTGTCTGGCGTCTCTGTTAGTCCAGGATTTACTAAATTTCCTGTTTGAAGCCCTGAGAGAAAACATTTCAGTCCATAAATAGAAATTAAATCAACTGAGTCAGCGAATGAAGCACTTAAACACAAACAGATGGTTGGTGGGACAGTTTTACCACATCAAAGTCAGAACAACATGAGACCCTGAGGTGGTTCCTACACATTCATGCAAATTAGTTCATCAGGTTGCTAGTTCATCAAAATGTAATTCTTAATTTGAAAAATTAAAATATCTTGGCTAGAAAAAAAAAATTAAGACAAAGACATTTTCACTAGTTATGCAAGAACAGTGAACATCACTCTAACTGGGAAAAATATCTTATATAGTGCCTTGCAAAAGTTCATACCCCTTGAACTTTCACACATTTTGTCATGTTGTATCAAGAAACTGACATATTTTAATAGGATTATTTTATCATAGACAAACACATAGTATTGCATGATACTGAAGTAGAAGGAAAATGATACATGGTTTTCTATCCCCCTGAGTCATTAATTGGTTATCCATCTTTCCCTGCAATTACATCTGTAAGTCGTCTAAGATACCAGCTTTGCAGATCTGGAGACTGAAATTTTTGCTTAGTTTTCCCTGCAGGTTAGTTGGATAGGATGATGAACACCAGTTTTAAAGTCTCACCACAGACTGCCAATCAGATTTATGTCTGGACTTTAACTGGACTATTCTAACACATTAACATATATAAATCTAAATTGTTCTTATGTAGCTCCGTTTAGGGTTGCAGTCACGCTGGAGGTCTTTTGTAGCTCCTAACAGGATTATTTCCAGGAGTGGCCCGTATTTGGCTCCATCCATCTTGTTATTAACTCTTCAGACTCTTTCCTTTCCTTTCCTTTCCTTTCATCACAGTGTTTCCACCACTCCTTCTGAGCTTTAGCATCCAGAGAAAACGATTTTTGGCATTCAACATTTGCATACATGGCACTAAAAATATAATATCCCTCCTATTATTGGAGACAAGCGGTCTTATCATATCAACTGTGATATGGCACACTTTGATACATTAAGTTCTAGATTTAATGTGACAAAATGTTAAAAAGTTTAAAGGATTGGAATACTTTTGCAAGGTACTGTATAATATCTCTTATCAAGAAAGCAGACACCCTGTTGTGACATCAACAGGAAGTACATCAGTGATATATACAACATCAGTCTTTAGCCTCAGGCACCAACACATCAGTCTGACCTAGGACTTGTTTTGACAAGATAAGGAATATCATCTGAAATCCTCCAAACTGATTCAGAGACGCCAGACACAAACCCACATTCATATACAGCACCAGTCAAAAGTATGAATTTTGAGTCAAATGACTTTTGACAAATATTATTACATGCATTTGCACGAAGTCACGCCATGAAACCCAAACACATAACCAACAACTGGCCTTCTCCTCTCAGTCTTATTCTTATAGCGTTGCCCAAGCTCCTTAACTAGCATCATGATGTGGATAAGTTGAAATCAATAAGTAATATTCCTCTCCATTGAAATCTCACAGTAATAAAATATGCCATCAACAATATATCTAGAGTACTGTATTTTAAAGGAACATTCCCATTTTATTCAATAAAATTCCACAAACCAACCAATGATTCAGAAGGTTAAGTGAAGTATTAGTCCTTCTTGCACAGATCATTGATCATTAAGCAAACCCGCCCTTAAGATGTTTACATTTATGAAAACATGAAAAGTGCAATACTGAACCCTCCAGGGCTCATTTTACATGGGGAACAGACTTAATTGTTTTACCCCGCACTTTTACCCATGCTGCAGGTAGGTAGGTAGTTAGGGAGTGAGGGAGGGATTGTGGAAGGAAGGAAGGAAGGACGGAAGGACGGAAGGAAGGATTGCACTCTTGATGACTTGCTGTGTCAGAGGGACATCTTTAAGCATAAATCATGATCTGTCAGTGTCAGAAAACATCTGAAGAAAACGTGATCATATCAGAGAGCACCAGTGAACAACATACATATATGTAATTCCTCTTCCAAGGCAGTCCTTTGACTATTTTCATCCCCTTGGTTCCAGAGACTTCGGCTGCCAGACCCCAGTACTCACCTCTATTTCCACTCCTCAGTGCTTTCAACAGCAACATGGACAAAAATTATTTCTCTTCACCTACCCTGCTCTGAACCAGTCAATCTAGTCCAAACCAGAGACTAGACACTCTTTGGTCAGGAGACCCGGTTGGCTTTATGTGCTGATCAAGCTGTTTGACATGCATGTGTGCTTCTGTAGGTTCCCTAGCATGCTGCTTTGTGTTGGACACGCCGCACCTCAACATGCAAAGAGACTGAGGGGTGGTCATGTTGAACTACTGAAAGTAAGACACAATGATGTGGCATTAAGATGACAAAGAGCAAGGCCTCTCTCATGAGGGAAATTGTTGGCTTAGCTTAGAATTTATTAATGAAAGAGCATTCAGTAGCCCTTCATTTTAAACCTCTATTATGTGATAATATAGCACTGGGGGCATAAAAGAGCCCACATTTCCATTAACTGAAGTTAGCAGTAAAATAGATAGGCTTTGGCTACACCTCTCCAGATATTTTTTGAAGCAGATTTTTTTCCCCTTTGGTTTGGAAAAGGTCTGCATCTTAACAGCCCAAAGGATTGCATATCGTAATGCTGTAATGCCTATTTTGTCCCAGTGGGTGGCAACAATACAATGACAACAATAATGATATCAAAATTCAAAAGCAGGAGATCCTCATTTATACCCTCTCAACACTTTGTTTATGGCTGCCTTTCTGTCTTCATGAATGGCATCTCGAAACTGAAATGAGCACCAACTTGCCAACTCATTTTGGAGATAGAACTTATTAAGCGGAGCTATAAGTGGAGGTATAACTTCAAAGTGATGTCCTTGACATCATAATGCTCTGTAGGCACATAGGGAAAAATCTGTACTTGAGCTCTGACCCAACACTGCTCTAAGTCTCCACATTCTGAAACCCTTTCTGGCTCATTCATGCCATTCTTTTCTGGTTTGCACATTCACAAGTGAAAAACCTGTCCATGTTATATTCTTGTACACAAATGTGCTTAGAATAAAAACTAATTTTACTTAAGAACTTGTCAATGGAAAGTTAGGGTTTTAAAGTTAGGGTCAAGTGTCATGGTTAGGTTTACGTTTAGGCATTAGGTAATGAGGTCAGTGCGAGCGGTGGGTCCTGAGAATGTTGGGGCCTGAAGCTATGTTTACACAAGACCGCTGTCTGGAAACTGCTGGTATTTTTGGATGTTGATTGGGGAAAAGTTCCACATTTAGACAAGACTGCCAAGACACCTAGAATCCGCTGCAGTTGTCATGCCAGGGCACTATATGGTGCTAGGATTTTAGCATGTCCATGAAACACACATGCACTTTTAACCCTTAGCTTCCAGCTCATTTAGAAAACAGTAACCTGTCTCCTATAAACCAAGTGCTCATGTAGCAAATATAAATTCCTTGTCAGAAGTTATGTTAAACTGAACAGGTTAGGTAGCAGAGGTATCCGCCATTGTTTTTGTTGTTCTGTGCCCATAGAGCAAACCCTGCAGCTGTGCATTCTGCACATGTGCACTTTCACACCTGTGGAGTACTTCACACCTCCGTAGATCTAGATCATCATTTTTAATATTTTCCAAATTATCAGATCCTATGGAGACACCACAAACTTTTAAAAGTTGATTGTTTTTAAAACACATTGTTGGAAAGTATTTTTTTTTTTTAAATCACCAAAAACTCACTGTACTTGCAGAGAACTGAGCAGAAAATATCTGTTTTGCAAAATATCTGGTTTGTGTAGACAGGCCTTTGGTTCATAAACATCTAACTTGCCACAGAATTTTGGTCTAATTTGTGAGAAAAATGAAAGGGTACCTTCAATTGCAACTCATCAAGTTAACGTAATAGCAGTAGAGCCACAGAAGATGAAGGTTTGACATTATCATCCCAGAGGCTTTACCTTGATAATTTCATGTCATTAAGTCAAACTGTAGCTAATAAACTGTCTTCAGTTGTTAAAAACCTCTACCTTCTCATAAGGGTCAGAGATCTTGTGCCATATCATTATAAAGACTCATTATTTCATATAAAACAACTAAAAAACAACAATAAAAAAGAAACATGAGCCAACTCAGAGTCTCTGAGTCCTGAACAAGAGACTGTAAAGAAAAAAGTTTTTTCATACATTCTGTATCAGAGATGTAGAGCAGAAAAGAAGGACTTTCTTTGGTGGATTGCAAAAACATGGAAGCTTGTGATTTTGTTGCACAAGGAAATTGTATGATTACCTTTGTTAAATGTATGCCAACTCTGGAATCACATGACTGGAGTATTCAACGGATCTGTGTGGATTTTATGATTTCTGGAGAGTAATAGGCTATTTGATATTTCTGAGTACTAAACAAAACCAGAATTGCATCTACAGGTAGTTTTGAAAACAAAAGCAAATGGATTTTTAAAAATGATAAACGACTATGAATAATTTGCGAATCCCAGACAGGTTGTTTTCATGACGCAGATATTTGTCAAACTCTAGTTGCAGTTTGGAAGTAGATGGTATTTATCTGGGCTGCAGCAGATAAAATGCTGAAAAGCATGTAGCTCTATTATGACATCAGACCTCATAGGTCAAATATGCAGACAAAGGATAAGTTTAGGCCAAAAGAGCTTGTTTATGTGTCACTCTTCCTGGAAGTTTCTAATGGCTTAATAGGACCAGTAGCATCTCTTTTAAAGGCATTTCCAACCTGACTGCTGAGCATCTCTTTTCACATGTTTTTTCTATTTAGCAGTCCAGACTCCAGAAGGTGATACATCCGTGGCTGCAGATTAATAGATAAAAGTTGTGTTCAAAGGTTAGAGATGCTAATTTCCACAAGACCATCCAGTGAACTCATCGAAGTCAAAGTGAAAACAAATTCATTGTTTTTCTAGATTTCTGTGATTTTGGTTTGTCCAACATTTGATAGCAAGATAATGAATGTGGTGTTATTTGATTTAGATTCTTGGAAAATGGTTAAAATCTTAAAGGTTTGCTAAAAGCGGTCAAGCATTCTGTTCTCCTGCAGTAATTTTGCAATAGGTATATATTACTACCTTCAGTTCACCCTTAAGCTGACTTTTCGTTATCACCAGGTAATTTCTTTCTATGTGACCTAATGTCGGCCTATTTTACAGGCAACAAGGTAATACTGTGCTGAAAGACTTTAGTTATACCAAATGGGTCTTTGGCAAAAAGTCAATATCTTAACAACATTGTTCTTGGAATGTAGAGTTGGTACATCTTGGCACATTAATTGTCATATGATAGTACATGAATTTGCACTGTTTAACTGCTTTACAATTAATGTTACATGACAGAATTTAAATGTGAAGTCATGCTAGCCGGTTTGCGAAAGCATGAACCTCCCCAAACAAAATGTTTCCAGTAGTTTCCACCCCAAAAGCTGTAAAGTTCAGTACCAATGCACAGAGTAAGTTCAACAAAGTGAACAATTAAGACACCACACTAATTTGTTGGGCATTTGATTTAAATGCCAAATGCTAGCATGACTGTAGCTTAGCTAACCACATAAGCTAGTTACCTACATGCCTGCTACAAGCTCAAGAAATCCCATTGGTATATTTTCAGTTTAAGAAACCCAAAGCTTGACAAAAAATTGGTGCCAAATTCCAGCTGCCAACCTGTGATTGAACAATCATTTGAGAAATATATGTTTTGCAAGAAGCTAACAAGTTCATCTTGTTCAAATTTGAACTCTTCACATAAACTATCACTGAGAATAAATAAGCACCCAGCCATATAGGGCAGTCGGTTTTCACTTAGAAGACAGAACTGACATGTTCCATGTCAGGAAAATCAGTGGGAACAGGTTACCAATAGCTGCCACATGTGCAATACATAGTGACAGCTCTAGTAAGAATACATTTATTTGCACTTCAGATGGTTTGTATGTCCTGAAATCAATCACTAATCATGATACTCAAATTGAGCATGTTGGAGTGTTTTCATCCGCAAACACTGGCGACTTGTACTGCTTATAGTAGTTGGCCTTTTCACAGAGTGGAACAGTTCTCAATTCCCACTTGTTTTTCCAACTCTCAGCTGGAATATAGTTAAATTCGGGGTGACGTCCTTTCCAGATGTAAGGTTTGACTTCAGAGATAAATGGACCCTAACAGTATATTCTAAATATTAGAGCAACCATGTGAATGTCAGATGACATTTTTTGTCGGACAAGAGCATTGATGTGTTTTCCCTAAAACAAAGAAAATGATTTGTGAACATTTATCCACATTTTTGCGTCCAGCTGTGAGGGAACAGTAACTTAACAGGCTTAAGTTGATAAAACAAGAATAGTAACCTAAAGGAAGGTTTTTGTGAAAGAAAAGTGTGACTTGGCTATATCCGCCCAAATTTTCATCGACGATCAACTCATTACAATGTGCCATATTTTATCTTGAGTCATGTACAAGACAAAAACTCTAATATGATGAAGTTGGTACAGTTTTATTTCCTTTTCATTTGTGACTCATGTTGTGTAAAGAAGAATCTTTGTTGAACAAAAGTCAAGGCTACTAGTGTTACTAGAGTGCTAATGCTGCAATATGTTACTATGTGGATGTATGAATATGTATGTGAGAAATAAGAATTATTTGATCAACTGTTACAATGACTTTATATAAAAATCTTTCCAAGCACTGTGCTTTTGTTTATTTTCAGGTCCTGGGATTTTTAAAAAAATTTTTTATAAACACATTTTTTCAAAGTTTGGCCACAAGAGGGCAACAGGAGATCTTTAAAGGAGGAGATTTTATGTTTAATGGCCTTACCCTATGCACAAGACTACATAAAGTGGAGTTCAATTTAAGTTTCTAATACACTGACAACACTAAATACACAAACTGAATGGACCACAATGGGTCGATCACCATTATTCTTTGATTTTTTTTTTTATTTAGAAAAAAAATGTTTACCGAAAACATAAATTATAAATATACGGAAAATATTTTAAAAATACTCTGATCCAACCTTAGAGGATATGGCCAGTCAGGGTTTATTGGTGGTGCTTTTATTTCTGATGCATGAATGAGCTCCTGCGAGGTGGAAGCAACAGGAGCAGCGCTTGATGCAGCAGCTGGGAGGTGAAGGCAACAGGAGGAGCGCTTGGTGGTGTTGCAAAAGGCCCAGGGGTGAAATTTAAATATCTCAATAATGCATCTGAAGAGAAAAACAGGAGTATGATTCCAGAAATAAAAGCAAAAAACATAAGAAATACTGTACATACTGTACATGTAAGATACACAATGAATTCAAATCAGAATGAAATGATCAGAGTAAAATCCAGAATACAACAAAGCAATATAGTATATGGGAATCCAATAATTATGCTACTGTTAAGTAATGAACTCACACAGTGGATTTGTTTTGCTAGTTTAATTGCTTGGTGTTAAGTGATTTAACACTGTGCACAAACATTTATCAGCTGTAACAACAACTAGGCTAACAACATCAAATTGTGAGGGGAGACATGAACTAACCAGGTAAATATGCTGAAAAAAATGTAGTCAGTTGGGGTGGGGGGCACTCGGGGTGCTGGAATGAACCATCTAGTGGAGGTGGGGTAGGTAAGCAAAGGATCATTATTATTCAATGAAGTCTTTCATCTTTGTTTGATGTGCAGCTAAATTAGTGCAGAATCTTTCATGTTGGGAAATTATATAATTACCTCCATCCATCCATCCACTTTCCATCACGCTTATCAATGCAGGGTCATGAGGGAGGCTGGCGCCTATCTCCAGCAGTCATCGGGCGAGAGGCGGGGTACACCCTGGACAGGTCGCCAGTCCATCGCCTATTAGTTTTAAAAAATATAGTTAAAGTAGCCTTTTTTTCTTATCCCTTTTATGGTGCCCCCTGGACCTCTAGCGCCCTTAGCATTTGCCTATACTGCCTATGCCATGGCACGGCCCGCCCAGCCCGGCCCGGCCTGGCCCTGCTGACTACAACTGGAACCAAGCATAACTATCCACAAGCTGAAAGAAAAGTCATTGTGATGGTTTCAGCAACATGATAAACATACAATTTTTGACATATCACTTCAGATGAGTTTTGTGGCAAAAGGATTTTAATGCACCAACATGATCATCTCCCTGACCCAAGGATGTATTTTAATCATCATTCATAAATCATCATTCCTCTTAACTGCAGACATTACCTATTGGTTTAGCATCATTGTGTTTTAAATGTCATGAATGAACTTAATATTTGTAATTGATTGATTTAGAAAGATACAATGAACAGTAACTAACATAAAAAATGCCTCTGCATTTTCATTCTTTTGAGTGAATTATTATTATTATTATTATTATTATTATTATTATTATTATTATTATTATTATTATTATTATTTATGCATTGGAGTTGGGCTCCTTAGATTAGTTATCCTTTCTGTTTATTGCCTGTGTTAGTTTCAGGTTTTACCCTTTAGTTTTATGGTCTCCTTGTCTCAGCTCTCTACTTTATTTTCTCCTATCTCAGCCTGCCATTCTGCTCCATTTCACAGCTATTTTCCATCACCTGATTCTCCTCCACCTGCACTCTCCCTTAGCTGTTTCCATTTCCATCTGACTAGGCGTTCAGGTTGCATTGTCTCTTCTACCTCTATCTCACCAGATATAGTTTCCTATTCTCATTGATCTTCACTGGTTCCTTTCTTTACTCTGCCTGTTTCCCGGCGCTGGCTTGATGTTTGCGTCTCCCAGCAGTCATTTGAGTGTGTCTGTTTTCTTTTTATTCTTATTAAAGACTCTGCTCTTCCTGTATATATATTTGCACTTGGGTCCTCCATTCAACATCAAACATGACAGTAGTTAGATATCCAAATGTTACAGTTGATTAAAAAAAATGAACTAACTTACAGAATCAAAGTATGCAGCATTCGTTTTGAGTAGACAAGGAAATTATCAAAACAATAAACAGTGCTTTACAAAATTACTCCTAACTGTTGAACTTTTACAAATATTGTCATATAAGAGTGACAAATTCAACTGTGATGCAGGCAGATAATTACATAGAATACAGTGTAATCAGTTGTCTTCAGAAGTCACCTAATTTGTGAATAGAGTCCACCTGCTTGTGATTTAACCGCGGTATAAATCCAGCCAGTCAATGAAGGCCTCAGAATGGCTGAACAACAGAGAGGAAATAGCATCATAGAAAACAAGGAGCACAGCAAGGAGAAAGTTGTGGAGACATTTAAAGCAGGGTCGGATTATAAAACTGGACCCGAGGACCCGGTGGCGCCGGTGCATGGCAGCCTCGCCTCTGTCAGACTACCCCAGGGCAGCTGTGGCTACTATCCAGAAGCTTTACTACCATCAGCATGTGAATGTGTGCGTGAATGGGTGAATGACTGAATGTAGTGTGAAGTGCTTTGGGGGTCCTCTGGCCTTGAAAAGCGCTATACAAGTACAGGCCGTTTCCCATTTCCCACGGTTCTGCAGTGTGTTTGGCATGTGTTTGTGTGTCCATGTGGTAGGCTCTTTCCTGAACTGCAGTTCTACATCAGTGAACAGTGGCATGCATAAACATTCTGAGGGGCAGGTGCTCAAGTGGAAAAAAAGGGCACCTTGTGTGGCACATGGAATGGCTAGCTGCCTTAGTAGTGTGAGATTTTTTTTCCAGGCACAACTTGAACATCATCTAAATACACCTATTTCAAATCAATAGCCATTTGTTGTCTGATGCATATGTTTAATAATGTTCGACACTTCAGGTTGGTTTCTCTAACAATCAAATTGGCAACAACAGAAGAAAGTATAGCAATGCCACATTAGTGTCTATGAAATAACCATTTCAAATCCACAAATTTATAAACAAACTTGAAAAAAATAGACTAGTTTAAAGACCAGAGACTTGACTTAGACTATCTTTTGCTCAAAAACGTCAGTGAGCATTATCATTCTCTTTCTCCTGCCTTAAAGAAGCATCCTCCTTGGTGCCATGTCTTTGAAGATTCTGATGACCTAACTATGCTTGGTCTGAGTGTCTCTCTCTGTGGCAGGCAGGAGAAGGTCAGGGAGATGTTCTTCTCCACACAGATGTCTTAGTTTGTTCTGGATAGTTTTCAGCTTTTAAAATGATCTCTCCACAGAAGCTGTACATCACACTAAACAAGTTATCTTCATAAACCTGAGTAACCAGTGACTATTCTCCAGCTCAAATCAACAATGCCCAGAAAAAGAGTTATAAAATGTACTTGAGTGCTACACAAGTGTATATGCACTCACCAAAACAAACAAAAGATGAAACTTATGCAACTAGTTCTATTATTAAATAAAATACTACTTTCTAATAAAGTATTGAAGTCCCATATCCTACAGTGTACATGTGTACAAAACTCGATGTAGACTCAAAATGAAACCAACTGCGCAGAATGTGGCCATAAGAAAAATCATCTATTTCTGCAATAGCCAATGTGATATATGACAGAAATTATTCTTATGGAGTTAAGACTGAGATTAACTACAAGCCCAGAGAACTGATAGCGAGATGTCTGCTGATATTTACATATTAAAATACTCAGATAATCACATCATAATTTTTCCACACTGAAAAATACAAAATACAACTTAATCTACATGCCACTCTTTTCCTGAAAAGAACTTTATAAAAGGCACTTTTAGTAGCGCATAAATTGTAATATTACCCAGGTTATTTGACCTTATTTATTTTATTTAACAGTCAGTTGTAATTTGTCTACTGTATTTGCAATAAAAAAGACATGATCAAATAGAAGTCATCAGGGACCATTATAGCAAATACAATAATGACATATTTTTATTTGTTTTTTTCTAATTTAATCTAAGAGCTACATTTTAAACATTTTTCTGGCATCTGATGGCAACCATAGAAGACATAGGGTATGCCATTGATTGGCTGCTCTGCTTGGACAAAATTGAGGCAGGTAAAGTTTTAACTTTTGCATCTGAGATGTAGGAGGCACATAGATTTGTTTTGTTTGTTACCTGTATGGTAAACTAGTCCATCACCAGGGCAGGGCGGAGGAGGAGAGGAAAGATGAGGTGTTCACCAGCACCAGCGAACACGCCTCTGTGTCCACTTGTCTCCTTTGCATGCAAGCGCATGCTGAGAGAGGCATGCAAGGAGCACGTCACATTTGTGTGTGAGGCAGGGTAGTCTTGTCAAGCAAAATTACAAAAATCTGGTGCACTGGTAATATAGGCTTTTAAATCCAGAAAAGCTACCTTCAGCTACACACTGTATAAAAAAATGATTTCAGAAGGGCACATTTTTGTCCAGAGGAAAAAGGGCAGATGCTCTAGCACCTCCTGGTTATTATATTGGCACATCCCTGTTGGTGGGAGTGGCCAGCAAGCTGCAGCTCTCACACCTGACTGCAACTCCCTCATCAGTGCAGAGGATAAAAGGAGCTGCCTGACAACAAGTCATCATCTGATGATTTGTCCAAGTTGAAAAGTCAAACCTCTTAGAGTTAGTTAACACCTGCCTTTGACCTCTTCACCCCTTTTGTCCCCTGTGCCTCCCAGGTTAAACTCGCTGTTGGTTTCCTTTCCAACACTCGACCTCAAGCCTCTTCCTTTTGTGACCAATCTTTCTCTGAAAACTTACTCTGTTCATCAATGTCCTTCGCAGCTTAGTTGTCCAAAGCAAAAACTTCCCTGTCCACTCTGCATCTCCCAGGGAATTTAAGTCTGCCCCACACAGATCAGGATTCTGTCTCCTCCCAAGCATTACCCAGTTGCCAAAATCCATAAGCCGAAACATTATCTTCATACACAATTATCCTCACTGTCCTTTCCATCTCACCTCATTGCTCCTTTGTCAGTTTTCCTTTGGGTCTAAGCACAAAAGCACACCACATTTATCAGGTTTTTATGTTAAAGAATTAAAAGCAATGTATAATATTCCTTCCATTTTTCAATGATGCACTACTTCTATCACATAAAATTCCAATAAAATACATTTGTGGAAGTAACATAAGAAAATGTGACAACATTTTTAAATTCAGTGTATGTAAATAAATTTGCAAGGCACTGCAAAATGGGTATAATTTCTGATTTTATTTTTTTTTTTTTTCAAATTTTGTCAGGGGACCTGGCCTCTCTGTGTGGAATTAGCTATATTCCCCCCATGCTTGCTAGCTTTGTTGTGTGTAATATGTCTTCTTCACATAATCTAAAAACATAGGTATGGCATTGACCAGTGACTCTGTATTCTTGGCTGACTGGCTAAGATTGTGTGTTTTCCTGATTATTGGTCCTGTGATCAACTGGATATATTTTCTAGTTGAACCTTTAGGTTTTTATTTTCATTGAGTGCTGTGATAGGCTCCAGACCTCATGCTGCCCAACATAACCGGCAACATTACACAATTATGCTCCTAGCAAAAGAAACGGATTGTAAAAGCAACAAAATTCATTTCAGGTGCAGCAGGAACACCATAGCATGTCATCTGTGGCTAATTTAAAGATGCCATCTAATGGAGAGTTTTTCAGTAATCTCAACTGACAATAAAAGCACAGCAGGGTAATGAAGTGTGGCTTTTCACTGTAGGATTTCACAAAAGTTTTTTTTAAAAGCAAATTGAATTAAATAACTGCTTATTCTGGTTTGATTGTATTTGGACTGATGGCATCACAAGAGGCTAAAGAATTGAATTAACCTGCTGGAATTAGTAAATTTGATGGTAGATGAGTAAATATTTATGGATTATAGCATGAATTCTGAAACATTTGATTTGTAGGTGGTTCAGCCTTACATGCTTGAGTCAGACTTTAACTCCGATGTCCCATCAGCCCTGATAGACGTTGCTATGGATCCTATTGAAGGAAACCACGCCAATGACAGTCATCCCCAGAACTGCAACTAGTACATCTATTTTTATATTTCTATTTTCTCTCTGATTGGTTTTTGTGCAGATTCACCACATGTAAAATGAGTAAGTGCAGTATTCTGCTTGTATCACTTTATACAGTTATGTGAGTGACACTGTATGCAATCTGAACTCTTACTACTTCTCAACAACTTCTCTCTTTCTGCCTTTTTTTCTTCCCTCTGCTGTTGACTAGATGATAGCAATGACACTGGCTGTATGGACTGTATCTCTGATTCTGAATCCCATCATTATCTTAATGAAAGACATCAACCAAATCACATGGTTTTTTATATCAGCATCACTTGAAATGATCTAATGAGTCTAAATAATGAAATCAGTTTGCCCTGATCCTCTTCACAAACACCCAATGTCTTTTTTTGTTGCCAAATTTTGCTTAGATTCATGCAGTATTCTCACATACTGTCTGAACATTTTCCAACTGTCATACAAAGTACAAGTAAACACCTTCTGGAGAAGGAATTTGATTAAAAAAAACTGTATAAAGTGGAAAATTCAACAAATAACACAGAAATTGATCTGTCTGATCAGCTGCCTTGTGTCTTGTTTGATCACATAGAGGCAAGGCCAGCTGCAGGCTTGGTGGTGAGGGATGTCTTTATCTTGGGTAAACAATTTACCAAAAAAGTGACCATGAAATATTGCTCTTTTGATCATAAACCATACTTGACATTAAAAGTAAAAAAAAAAAAAAATATGTTCAGCTGAATCTATTCTTTGTTGCAACAATGCTTCTTGGTAATAAATCTTATACCACTAGAAAACATGTTAATTCCCCCCTAAATCGGGGTTTCAACCACAAGTCATTGAGGGCCAATGTCCTGCAACTTTTGGACATGTCCCTGGTCCAACACAACTAAACCAAAAGACTAAATTGCTTCCTCAGCATGCAGCTAAGTTCTCCAGTGTCCTACTAACAAACTAATTGTTTCAGCTGTAATGATGCAGAGAAAATCTAAAGGTTTGACACCTATGCCTTAAAAATGGCCACATTTGTCTGAAAAATGCATTGCCAATTATGCAGAATAGTTCAGCGTGTGGGATGTTCTCTTAGAAAAGTAGCCAACCCTCTTTGCTACCACCCAGTTTTTGGTTTGGGCAGTGTGAAGGTGTGGGGGAGCATCTGTCTTACTGAAAAAAGAGAGCCTATGCTCTTTGAAAACAAGCTCAGTGCAGAAAAAAAATAAAGAAAACAACCTCAGTGCAGGTATAAACATAATGAGATGGTATTTGGCAACCAGTGATACACCCATATCTTTACTGTTATGCACTACACACTACCCTTCTCACTTATTTTTTTGTGTTCTTTTCACTGTACTGTAGACTCTTATGTTTTTGTTAGACAGAGGTGGGTAGAGTACCCAAAAATTGTACTCAGGAGTACCACAACTTCAACATATTTTTTATTTAAGTAAAAAAAAAAAAAAAAAAAAAGTATTAGGTAAAAAGGCTGCTTGAATTCTGAGTAACTGATCTGAATGACTGACTTAATATTGTAAAATTATGTCAGACAAAAAAAGCTTTGTGCAAATTATATTTTAAAGACTAAAATAAAAAAAACAAAAACAAAATACAAATAAACATAATTACAAAATCATAAATTTAGGCAGAAGAAACAATAATAATTTTCTTTCAGCATCAGTATGTGTTAGAACAAGGTGAAGTACTTCCAGGGACAGCATGTTGTTTACTGCTAATTTTTTTTTTTTTATTTCCAAATGGCACAAAATGATCAGCAGACAGAAAATAACATTGGAACAACAAAGCTTGCTCTCTGTTCTCTGTGTTAACTAGTCTCTTTGCATCAGTTTCACTATTCTCCCCCTGTTGTTCTGCATCCTTCTGGATTCAATGTTACTCTCAAGGCATCATCAGTATTTAATATCCATGGTTTTCATTGTTCTCTGCTGGATTCTCCTGTTTAGCTGATCCCAGTTCCACGTCCTGGGGGTCTCATTTACAAAGCTTCTTCTCAAAGTTCTGATTTATAAAACACAAAGTTGACGTGAAAATGTGCTGTCCCTCACGCCAACTCTGACCCATGCTTACCATATACGCTTATTTTGGAAACAAGGGCGAAATAGCGACACAGATGGTGAGGTAGAGAACTGAAGCCACGTTTCCTCAATAAGATCTTCTGGCCCATGACGATGACCGGCTTATCAGCAAATTTAGACTCTCTTGAGCATTGCTCTTGGATCTATGATATTTGCTCGATGATTTTGATGATCTTCATGTATCTTGCTTGTTGATTTTAATGATTTTGCTGTATACCTGATTGATATTTTTACGATGTAAAGCACTTTGAACTGCCTTGCTGCTGAAATGTGCTATACAGATGAACTTGACTTGACTTATGTGCTGAACTGGGTCCAGTATTGGACCGACCCGCTCGAAGGACGCCATCCCTGTCCAATTACAGGTGTTAACCGGGTTCTTGACAACCGGCTCTTACCTGCGCGAATTAGCAGACAGGTATGTGTTTGAATTAATCACAAATTAATTAACTCTCTCTCTGAAGCCACTTTAAGGAACAACATGATTCTGTAAAGTTATCCATAGGTCTGGAATATCACAGCCAGCGCAATAAGTGCCGTCTTGGATGGCATTGTTAACATGACCAGTCCATACATCCGAATTTCCTACACTGTGGGAGAACATAAGTCCTTAAAAATTAATTTCTGAAATCCTCACTATTAGGGCCTGATGATGTACTATTCCGCTATAACCTACAGGGGACAGTGGGTACCCCCATGGCGCTGGCTCCTAACCCCGTTTCAAAACACCCAGAGGAGGCGCACTTTAATGTCGCTCATACCCGTGAGCGCTCAACTGTGGAGCTTGGCTCTTAAAATGCCGGTGACGGATTATGAACTTTATTTGACGTCACTGAGGCAACCAAAAATTACGTTTTCAACTCTCCACCTCACTCACATCGCTTTCTGCCTTGGAGAAATTTCGTTTTTCCCCCTCTGTTAATTATGAAATAACATTGATCAGCTGGCTCATTTAAATAAACACTGACATTCATGAGATGCTTTGCATTGACCATTTATGGTAAATGTGAGCGTGCAGAGGGCAGAATCTAAGGCAAGACCTTGTGCGCAAACTTTGAAGTACAGCTGTAATTTATAAAGTAAAACTGCGTGCTGGTGTGCGTACACATGGTTTTATAAATCTGAATTTTTTTGGCGTACACCATTTTTGCCTTTTGGGCATACTTACACTTTTAGTAAGAATCCTACGCAGTCCTTTATAAATGAGACCCCCGGTCTTATTGTGCCATATATTTGATGCTCTTATTTTACCCCAAAATCCTTGATTTACACTTCGCTGCTTGCTGTCTCCCTGCATTTGGGAGTGGTTGGAATAACCTGCCTGAAGTCCTGACCTCAGACCCCTTGAAGATTTGTAGAATCAGTTTGGGTGTGCTGTTCGTCCCAGAGTGACCAACACAGTTAATGTAACAAGAATGGGATGCCATCAACGCGGAGTATATGGTTGAACTTGTCAACATGAGGAGGAGGTGCCCATACACTACTTGAACCTAAAGAAAAAAAAATCTGATTTATAAAACCATGTGCACGCACACCAGCACGCAGTTTTCCTTTATAAGTCACAGCTGAACCTAAAAGTTTGCGCACAAGGTCCCGACTCAGGTTCTGCCATCTACACGCCCACTTTCAACCATAAATGATCGATGCACCGCACCTCATGAATGTCAGTGTTTATTTAAATGAGCCAGCTGATCAATGTTATTTCATAATTAACAGGAGAGAAGAGGGGAAAAACGCAATTTCACCGAGACAGAAAGTTATGGCTCAGCAGCGCAATCATATCACACTGCATTTTGAATGCTAATGATAAAGTGATATATAGTTAAAGTTCGATATGCAATTAAAGATGGGGGAATCATGGTGAAGTGTGGCTTCAATTGCCCACTTCGTCATTTTCCCCTGTCTCCAAAACAAGCATATACAGAACGCACACGTCAGAGTTTGCGTGAGGGACCGCACATTTCCCCGTCAAGTTTATGTTTTAAAAATCAGAACCTTTGCGTGGAAAGTGGCGTAAACAAGTTTCACGGCCCGTTTTGTGCGTACGCAAGCTTAATAAATGAGACCCCAGATCGTCACAGAAACCACTAGAAATAACTCAAGGTCGGACTCCAGAAGACGTACAGGGAAATCTTTGCCGGCTGGTGACTGTCGTGAGACATAATCATCCGGCGGTTGTCTTGCAGCTCCTTATATCCTCAGCGGCTTGATTAGTAAATGAGCCACAGGTGTACAGGCCGCGCAGAATCAGAGCGGCTTACAGCGGGGATCCGACCAGGAGAGAGGATCACACTCACAGGAGAAACACACTCACATCCTGACAATTGTTTCATATTAATACGCTTCCTATACGAAAGTAGCCTAAAGTACCATTTGATGACATATACTGAAGAACGATTCTTGCCAACTCTACAAAAGAGGATCGTCGTTTTGATGCCATAAAACAACAACTTTGCTCATGGTCTGTAAAACAGACAAACAAACAAACAAACAACCCCCTCCCCCAAACATTTGTGATGTTAAAAAAAATCAATTCCGACGAAGGCAGATCTCGGTGCAGTTTACCTAAAACCACTTCAAATCTGCATGTAGAGTCTCGCAAGAATTTAAACCCCGTTGCTCTGTGGAATCTCATCGGGTGTGGTGTGAAGGAAGGAACGGGAGGTTTTCTCAGAGGTTAAACAACCTGGTGCTCTTCCTGAAAAAAGGTCCGACTTGTCTGAGTTTAACTGAAGAGTGTCATCAACTGGCAATTCTTCTTTCTTTGTTACAACAAAAATGGATGTTTCTACTTTTTCCTTAACGGTGAATATGAAATAACAAAATGCAGCTCTCCATAAAATAATCAACCAAATACAACTTTCTTTACTGTTTGCGCCAAGTTTATATCTAATGGTAATGAGTTTAAACAGACAGTGGTGTCGTCCATGGTGCAGACAGTAACGTCGGCAGCGCAGACCCACGTGACTGCTGAGCGGAGGGCGGTCAGCGGGGCTCTGTCCGTGGTGCTGAAACAAACCAACAACCTGGAAGCGAAAGACAGAGGTTTCAGTGACTAGTGTTCCAACAGCTCCGACACCACCACCAGACTGCTCCGCGTACTGCTGTACCGATCAGTTAGCGATAGTCAGACGAGTGATCTTTTCAGGCCTATCCCGCCCCTCGTGTCACCGTTGGCACGCTTCCGCTTAAACCGACCAATCAGAGCGCGATGCGCTGCAGCTTATAAGGCGATCTGCTGTCGAGCTGTTCACCCCACCGTCCCCGCCGTCCGATGAATCATTGAGCCGAGCTGCATCCCCAGATCTACCGCAACCGCGAAGATGGCGACCCGGGTAAGAGATCCGTATTGATTTCTCTCGCTGTAAGAAACAGAAACATCCGGTGTTTTGGATGGAAAAGATGAGGCTCACCCACTGCGCAAGATGTCGGTTAAGCCTAATCTTCCGTTAACCCAGAGAGTAAAGCAGCCTCGTTTCGCCTGAATGTCACAGTGACTGAAGAACGGGCTGTTTATTTCACATGATGCTGTCTCCCAGCCCAGCTTCTCTCTGTGTGCGTGGGACCACTGGGGCCAGGTCTGCATGGTCTCAGCCTGCTAATAGCTGCCAGTATGAACAGAAAGCCAAGGCTTCGCTTGCCCTTGAGCCGCCGTGGTTGCCTGACACGCAGCCTTCTGGATGGTCATAAAACAAGGAGGCAGGGGGGCTTTTTGGTGGAAAACAGCGTCCAGTTACGTACAGAATGCGTTGATATCGCCTCCAGTCTGCAGCCCTTGGCGCTGACGAAGCCGCACAGCGGTGCATGGCTGACTGCTGGATTGTGCGTGTTGATTTGACTGGTTTGGTTCAACCCGTCGATGCACAGGGGGACAGGATGTTAAAGGTAGCTGGTGTTAAACCTGCCCTACTAGCCTGCTGTCACTTTATTAAGCCCCTCCTTGCTGCCCAAATCAGTGACTGGGTGGTTTTATTTAACCTGACTGTCCTCTTTTCTGTTTTAAAGCCTCGGAATAACAGGATCTTTAGGCAAGGATTATGTAATTACCCCCAATTACTGCAAATAAATTGATTTGAAATGTTGCAGCTTCACTGACATGATAAAATTAGATTTTTGCTACTCGGTGTTGAAATACAACGTACTGAATGTACCCTAATAGAATATTTACTACCTCGCTCTAACTGCCTCTTGGTGTAATACATTAGACGTAATAAACTGCCTTAGTTTTATTTTCCATTTGTTTCTACCCCGACTTTCCTTGACCACAGATCATACTATACCAAATTTCATATTTCATAACCTTTAAAAATATTCTAAAAAATGGAGAGTCTAAATAAAAAGAGACTGTAAAAAACACCTTATGATTTTTTTTTTTTTTTTTTTTTACTCACAGAATCATGTCTAATCAGATCTTCCCATCAACCAGGACGACCTTCCCTGTAAAAGATAATCATCCCCACAACACGATTCTGCCACCACGTTTTACTGAGGATTATGTTTTTATAGCCCATTAAAAACAAAGCCCTTTGTTCTACGCTTTGTTTCATAGAGGTTCTGGACTCTCAGCTATTGAGAAACGATTGCTTGCTGGAGGCGTGGACTCTGTTGAAGTTTGAAAGTATTGGATCTGATTTGAAGTTTACCTGAAATTGTGTGCACTGTAAACAACCATCCCCACCCCAAAAGAGAAGTGCTGAGCCGAAAAAATTGGCTACAAATGAGTGCTACAGCAACAAAATGTCCTAAGCATTCCTCTTGCTCTTATTTTAATTGCTCAATATTTGAAAGCATGGCGAACACGGACTGAATGGCTTCGTTCGCTTCCTCTGCTGCTATTGCCAAACTACAACCCTGTATAGACAGATTACTACTCGAAAACTGTTCAGAAAATCGATGTCATCGTTCACAATTCCTTCTGTTCCCTGATTGGCCCAGTTGAAATTCATCCTGAGAAATCGAGTTCAATTGGAGAAATCCCAGACGGAGCGCTGAAAGGAGATGAGAATCAAGTGGAATTGCATAGGAAGATAATGGCCAGGCTTTTTAATGTTTTTAGAGAGCTGTGCAGTGTTAGTTTTGTGCCACAGATTAATAACATTTTCCATTTGCATCTCTGATCATCAATTTTGAAGACCTGCCAGAGATTCTCAATTAGTTTTAACTGGATCCTGAGGGGACCGTTCTAAAACAGGAATTTGCTTTTATCTAAATCCATTAGTTCTAGCTCTGCCTGTGTGTTTTGGATGGTTCTCCTGATGAAAGGTGAACCTCCACCCCAGTCTGAAGTCTTTTACAGCCTCTAGCAAGGTTTTTCTTACAGTTTTTGCCCTGCATTTCCATCTTCCTTTCAACTCTGACCAAATTCCCTGGCCCTGCTGAAAAAGGCCTGCCCACATCATAATACTGCAACAACCATGTTTTACTGTGGGATGGTGTGTTCAGGGCCATATGCAGTGTCTGGTTTCAAGCACACATCGTGTTTTGGATGAAAGTTTCATTTTGGTCTTATCTGACCAGAGAACCTTCTACCAGGTGTTTACTGTGACCCCTACATATACCTTTAGCAAACTTTAAATGGGACTTTTAATGACTTTCTTTTAACAATGCCATTCTTGTAGCATACCTTAAGGGGAGACAAGAAAAGATAAATCTTTACTGTCCTGTTACACATCCTTTATCTTGTGACCTTGGTGGCAGGTTTAGGAGTCCACATATTGTCATTTTACAGTGTCAATAACACCATGGCACCTTAAAATAACTGGGCGTATCCTTTCAGACAAGCTTATTTTCTATTTTATTCAGTAACATGCCAAATTTCTATCCTCATATTAGCAGTGCAGACAGAGTGCACAGTCATGATGCTAACAGCTGTGGTAATACAGTTCAGGGTGGTCCCCTTGTGCCCCTGCTGTAGCTTTTTCCTCATACATGTGGTGTGTTTCTGAAGGAGATTTTTTTAAAGAGTTGATCAGCTATAACCGGCTAAACTGCAGATGGAGATATCAGCTGTTAGCTTGCTGCTCTTATCTAAAAAGCATTGTGCTGCTTGTCCTGAGACATTAATTTTCATCTCAGAGGAGATAAATGACTCAAGCATTACATTTACAGATGTAAGGCTTTTCTGTCCCCTAGTACCATTACATATTTCACCTTACTTTGTGTGTTAAAAACAAACAAAAACAATAGTAAGGCTCCATGGAACTGACCTGCCTATACATTCATTTTAGCTTAACAGCTGAGCCCATTTAACTGAGGACGGTTGTGTTTTGTTTCACTGCTTGGTGATTTGCTTTAGAGACCTGAAAAGATTCATCAATACTTCTTTTTTAAAGTCTAAATCTTGCTCTATGTGAATGGTCTATTCAGCAATTTCAAAGTCACTCACGTCAGATAGTGATTCTGCTGCCACCGTTTTCTATCTTTTCATGTATTTTAGTGGATTTAAAAGCATGTGCTAAGTGTAACATGAAAAAATAAAGCACATTCTGTAGAATATCAAATTCTGTCATGTTGTTGAAATATATTGTTGTGCAACAATAGGTTTGATTTGGGTATAAATAACTATTAATAAATGCCAAAGGTAATTATTAGCTAAATTAGGCATTTAGATCAAAATGATCAAGTCAGGGAACCATCTGAATATCAGGAAACAATAGCCAAAAAGTCAGTCTTAGATATTACTTAGATATTAGATATTACTTTTGAATACTGGATATATATATATATATAATAATTCCCTTCTCACCCTCCACGGGTGGTCTTTCTCAACCTCTGAGCTCGGGTCCTCTACCAGAGGCCTGGGAGCTTGAGGGTTCTGCGTAGTATCTTGGCTGTGCCGAGAACTGCGCATTTCTGGACTGAGATGTCTGATGTTGTTCCTGGGATCTGTTTTAGCCACTGTTCCAGCTTGGGGGTGACTGCCCCGAGGGCCCCGATGACCACTGTCCACTGTGGTCTTCACCTTCCAGGCCTTCTCCAGTTCCTCTCTGAGGCCCTGGTATTTCTCCAGTTTCTCGTGTTCCTTTTTCCTGATGTTGCAATCGCTTGGTATTGCTACATCCACCACAACGGCTTTCCTCTGTTGTTTATCCACCACCACGATGTCCGGTTGGTTCGCCATTACCATTTTGTCTGTCTGGATCTGGAAGTCCCACAGGATCTTAGCTCGGTCATTCTCCACCACCTTTGGGGGTGTGCCCCACTTTGATCTCGGGGCTTCCAGTCCATATCCTGCACAGATGTTTCTGTACACTATGCCCGCCACTTGGTTATGACGTTCCATGTACGCTTTCCCTGCCAGCATCTTGCACCCTGCTGTTATGTGTTGGACTGTCTCAGGGGCCTCCTTGCACAATCTACACCTTGGATCTTGTCTGGTGTGGTAGATCTGAGCCTCTATTGCTCTGGTGTTTAGGGCCTGTTCCTGTGCAGCCAGGATGAGTGCCTCTGTGCTGTCCTTGAGTCCAGCTTTTTCCAGCCATTGGTAGGATTTCCTGATATCAGCCATTTCAGTTATTTGTCGGTGGTACATCCCATGTAGGGGCTTATCCTCCCATGATGGTTCCTCCAGCACCTCATCCTCTGGTCCCCATTGTTTGAGACATTCGCTGAGCACATCGTCGGTTGAGGCTTTGACCTTGATGTATTTATGGATCTTGGATGTTTCATCCTGGACAGTGGCTCTCACACTCGCTAGTCCTCTGCCTCCATCCTTACGGCTCGCGTATAGTCTCAGGATGCTGGATTTAGGGTGGAACCCTCCATGCATGGTTAGTAGTTTCCTAGTTTTAACATCCATGGTCTTTATCTCTTCCTTTGGCCAGCTTATTATTCCTGCAGGGTATCTGATTACTGGCAAGGCATAGCTGTTTATCGCACGGATCTTGTTCTTGCCATTGAGCTGGCTTCTCAGGACTTGCCTTACTTGTTGGAGGTATTTGGCTGTGGCTCCTTTCCTTGTGACCTCATCGAGGCTGCCATTTGCTTGTGGTATTCCCAGGTACTTGTAACTGTCCTCAATGTCTGCTATTGTTCCCTCTGGGAGTGAGACCCCTTCTGTGTGGATGACCTTCCCTCTCTGTGTAACCATCCGACCACACTTCTCTAGTCCGAATGACATCCCAATGTCAGTGCTGTAGATCCTGGTGGTGTGGATCAGTGAGTCAATGTCTCGTTTGCTCTTAGCGTACAGCTTGATGTCATCCATGTAGAGGAGGTGACTGATGGTGGCTCCGTTCTTGAGTCGGTATCCGTAGCCAGTCTTGTTGATGACTTGGCTGAGGGGGTTCAGACCTATGCAGAACAGCAGTGGGGACAGAGCGTCTCCTTGGTATATGCCACATTTGATGGACACTTGTGCAATTGGCTTGTAGTTGGCTTCAAGGGTGGTTTTCCACATCCCCATCGAGGCTGCAATGAAGGCTCTTAGAGTCCTGTTGATGTTGTACATCTCTAAGCATTCAATGATCCAAGTGTGTGGCATTGAGTCATAGGCTTTCTTGTAATCAATCCAAGCCGTGCACAGGTTGGTGTGTCGGGTTTTGCAGTCTCGGGCGACTGTTTGGTCTACCAGGAGTTGGTGTTTGGCTCCTCTGGTATTTATGCCGATGCCCTTCTATGCTGTACTCATGTATTTATCCATGTGCCCACTTATCTTAGCTGCTATGATGCCTGACATGAGCTTCCATGTTGTAGAGAGACAGGTTATTGGCCGATAGTTGGATGGGACCGAACCCTTTGAGGGATCCTTCTGGATCAGGATTGTGCGCCCTTCAGTTAACCATTCAGGGTGAGTCCCACTTTGTAGCAGCTGGTTCATTTGAGCTGCCAGTCGCTCATGGAGGGCAGTGAGTTTCTTTAGCCAGTAGGCATGGATCATGTCAGGACCTGGTGCTGTCCAGTTTTTCATACCTGAGACTCTTTCTTGGACATCTGCCACTGTGATAGTTATATGCCCAAAATTGATACTGTCACAATTTTTTTTTCTTTTTCTATATATATATATATATATATATATATATATATATATATATATATATATATATATATATATATATATATATATAAAACTTCCAGTATGGTTTAGGCTTGCCTTACTCGTTGCCTCCAACGAGTAAGGCAAGTCCTGAGAAGCCAGCTCAATGGCAAGAACAAGATCCGTGTGATAAACAGCTATGCCTTGCCAGTAATCAGATACCCTGCAGGAATAATAAGCTGGCCAAAGGAAGAGATAAAGACCATGGATGTTAAAACTCGGAAACTACTAACCATGCATGGAGGGTTCCACCCTAAATCCAGCATCCTGAGACTATACGCGAGCCGTAAGGACGGAGGCAGAGGACTAGCGAGTGTGAGAGCCACTGTCCAGGATGAAACATCCAAGATCCATAAATACATCAAGGTCAAAGCCTCAACCGACGATGTGCTCAGCAAATGTCTCAAACAATGGGGACCAGAGGATGAGGTGCTGGAGGAACCATCATGGGAGGATAAGCCCCTACATGGGATGTACCACCGACAAATAACTGAAGTGGCTGATATCAGGAATCCTACCAATGGCTGGAAAAAGCTGGACTCAAGGACAGCACAGAGGCACTCATCCTGGCTGCACAGGAACAGGCCCTAAACACCAGAGCGATAGAGGCACAGATCTACCACACCAGACAAGATCCAAGGTGTAGATTGTGCAAGGAGTCCCCTGAGACAGTCCAACACATAACAGCAGGGTGCAAGATGCTGGCAGGGAAAGCGTACATGGAACGTCATAACCAAGTGGCGGGCATAGTGTACAGAAACATCTGTGCAGGATATGGACTGGAAGCCCCGAGATCAAAGTGGGGCACACCCCCCAAAGGTGGTGGAGAATGACCGAGCTAAGATCCTGTGGGACTCCAGATCCAGACAGACAAAATGGTTAATGGCGAACCAACCGGACATCGTGGTGGTGGATAAACAACAGAGGAAAGCCGTTGTGGTGGATGTAGCAATACCAAGCGATTGCAACATCAGGAAAAAGGAACACAAGAAACTGGAGAAATACCAGGGCCTCAGAGAGGAACTGGAGAAGGCCTGGAAGGTGAAGACCACAGTGGTGCCTGTGGTCATCGGGGCCCTCGGGGCAGTCACCCCCAAACTGGAGCAGTGGCTAAAACAGATCCCAGGAACAACGTCAGACATCTCAGTCCAGAAATGCGCAGTTCTCGGCACAGCCAAGATACTACGCAGAACCCTCAAGCTCCCAGGCCTCTGGTAGAGGACCCGAGCTCAGAGGTTGAGAAAGACCACCCGTGGAGGGTGAGAAGGGAATTTTATATATATATATATATATATATATATATATATATATATATATATATATGACTGCCCCGGTGACTCGGTGACTGCCCCGAGGGCCCTGAGCATCTCAAGGATCACTGATGCTGAGTTGTACACCAGCTCATTGGTTTCCGTTATGGTGTTGGTAGGGATCGTTCTCAATGCTGCATTCACATCTTCAATGAGACTTTCTGATGGTACTTCACTCAGCCATTGTAATTGGCATCGGGATTGCCTGGTGTTCATTCGGGCCACGATCCTACCTCTCAGGTCAGTTGCTGCCTCGTTCAGCTTTGATGGTTCGTTCATTATTGGGGCTGCATACCCAATCTCCGGGTGGGGAGTTGAAGCTAACTCCCCTCTGACCTGGCGTCCTGGCTCCCCCTTGCCGTAGCATTTGTGTTGTACCTCGTCTATCTCAAGTTGTGACAGCATTTGCCGTTTGCGGATGTTGGAACACTGAGCTACTAGTTGTTTGGCAGTTAGTGTTGAATGGGGATGTCGACGTAACCATTCCTCCCGCATTCTTTGCATGTAACCCCTCTGACTAGGGTTACTTGAGTAGTGGCATTCCAACAGATCCAAGTTTTCACCTCTCGCCCAATTCCGTCTTGTTCCAGTAACCCATTTTTCGTGAAGGTGCCCTGGTTCCCCAGCACCTGACGCAGAGCTTGTTTGACCGGGCGACGTCTGAGCCGATATGGCGTGTATTCCTTGGTCACTCATCATGAGGTAGGCAGTAGCGCGAAGGATCTTGCCTAAGGACCCACACTGGATATCTCAACCAAGCGACCCGGCCTGGATTCGAACCCCGGTCTCCCGGGTGAAGGTCGGGTGACTTACCCATTGAGCTACCCAGCCGCTATATATATATATATATATATATATATATATATATATATATATATATATAATATATATATATATATATATATATATATATATATATATATATATATATATATATATATATATATATATCAGTCTTAATTTTCATTTTGTTTTGCACCACCAAGATGGCCATTTTAAAGCGGGGTAGAACACTCACAAGACGGTGACTTAAAGTGGAAATAAAGAAACTAGCGCCGTTTATGACAATATTAATTGTTTATGAGTGCCAGTGGTCTACTACAGCTGACCACAGAACAAACGGAAAAGGCTATTTTGTAAACGCTGCAGAATCCATAGTGTTAGCAGAGCTTTTAGCTTCTACCTTTTAGTATTCTCAAAGAGTTTAGGTTTACCATTGACAGCTGAGGTAACAGACACAATTTAGCAAGTTTTTAAGGACTAAATTTATAGGGTACTGAGAAGGTAGGAAAGGAAAAATATCAGTAAAACAGATAAGCTCAAGATAGCAATGTCGGATTACCAGTGCTCAAACCACTTATTGGAATAAAATTTGTATAGTTTGGATCACTGATAGCCTCAGCCTGCTCCGGTCTGTCACAGTTTTAGAAATAGGAATAGAAATAGAAATATCCTTTATTGTCCCAAAGTGAGGAAATTCAGGTAAGCATCAATAATCCAAAAACACCATGAAATACACAATAAAGAGCAATATTTAAATTGTTTTATCCTCAACTAATTTATCTCTGCCCAGACACAAAGGCTTACTTTAGCTGTTCTTAAGAAAAGAGAAGATCAGTGGTGGTCAATGATTTGCATGGCGGAGAGCAAAGGAAGCCATTGAAAAAACAAAAGTGGGAAAACAGCTGTGGTTACCGCTCGGCTAGCAGTGGGGCATCTCATCCCCTCTCTCAGGACAGTGGAGGCAGCAAAAGGGGAAAGCAGCGGTGGTGGCTGCTCGGCTAGTGACTGGGGAAGCATTGGGGACTGGTACACGTGGGCTGTGTGCATGGGGCCGTGGTTCCTCTTCTCACAGTTCTGGGGATCGCTCTCTGGCCTGGGGCAAACGTGATCAGGGGGACCGTGGGGCAGGCATCTTGGACTGGCACACGGCAGCAGCATCTGTGTAGCTGTGGTTCCTCTTCTCTCAGGACAATGACAGGGAGTTTTTATGCAGTCTCTTTGTTCTCTGTGTGTAGTTCAGTCCCTCATGGCTGGGTCCCAGCAACATGAGTCACTTTGATGTGCGACAGTTTTGTATCGTTTGTCTGCCTTTTGGGGTAAAATTCACACTGTTCTGTTGCGTCCGGACAGGGTGTGTTACTTTATGTTCCCTTATGTGCAATTAATGCTAGCTGTCTTTTGGATTATATCTCTACCAGTTTTGTGCATCTAGAGTCAGAACATTTCAAGCTGGTCTTTGACTGGACCATCCAGTTGATGAATGCACAAATACTTTGATCTAATCCATTTCATTGCAGCCCTGGCAGTATGTTTATGGTTGGTGTCTAGCACCTTTACAGGATTGCCCTATATTTAAATCTATCTTCCCATCAACTACGATCAACTTATCCATTCCTGCTAGAGAACAGCATTCCACCAGGAAAATGCTGCCACCACAAATGTTTGTTTATTATTTCACTGATGTGCAGTGTTAGTTTTCTGCCTCACAGTGTTTTGCGTGTAGGCCATAAAGTTTGGTTTCAGTTTTATCTCACCAGACCACCTTCCTCCACATGTTTACTGTGTTTTCTCCTTGGCTGGTGGCAAAATGCAAGCAGAATTCCATATGGCTTTCCTTACAGGGCCAACTGTGGCTCAACGGGAGGATTACTGTTCTTGCAGTTGGAAAGTTGAACTTTAAATTTTAGTTTCCTCCGTCTACATATTGATGTGCTCCTGGACAAGGCACATATCAGCTTACTCTGATATCTGTTCCGTCAACAGATTATCTCACCTGAGCAGTGGATCTCTGCAGCTCCTCTGGAGTTACCGTAGGCTTCTTGGCTCCTTCTGCTTAATGCTCTCCTCACCCACACTCTCCAGTTCTTATGCTGAAAGGGAATATTTTAATTATCTATGATGATTTCCCCAAGAGCTTGTACATTTTTGCACTACCATGCTTTTGTATGTGATGGTACAGTGTTGTTTCCGGTCATCCAGCATAAGTCAAAGGTATCCACTGGCAATACTGCTTCCAGAGGAAAACCCAGATGCTTTTTCAGGCGTCTCCCTCACTTGACCATCTGAGCTCGCACTGCTGCTGGGTATCCTGTGATCTGTCAAAAGGAGTCAGTGCAAAGCAACCAGTTATGGAGACTGACAGCTTGATGACCTCAACACCAATCTAAAAAATAAAAACTCTTCTGAGCCTGTTTGAATAAATGAGGGTATTTTTTATATACCATCCATAAACAGCAGAGCATAGACTCTGATGCTGAGGAGAAGTTCATTTTCAACTCTACCCTGATTTGTAGCACATCTAATCATGAAACATCTAGTCTTTTTACATCTATGAGTGGCTTAGGATCAGTGGGAAGACTTGTTGCTTTGCAATAAGAAAGTTGTAGGTAATATTCCAACTGTCTCCCCGCCAGATGTTGATGTGCCCTTGAGCAAGGCAAGTTCCCTGCTGATCTTCATGCTTGAGTATAAATATATGCATATTTGTGAGTTTGAAAATTGTTGCAGTTATGAAGAACACAAACAGAAATGATGCAGAGGCTGCAGTTCTATTAGCAAGGCATTACTGGTTTCAAACTACAGTAGAATTTGCATTAATTACATAGCAGTCGTGCATCCATCCATGATCTAGATACACCCATTGTTTTTATGTAAAATAGAAGGCTTACCTTATATATGTGCATTTTATAAAAGTCGTGGCAGCCTGATTTAGGTAGGAATCAAATTTTGTGGGTGACAGAATCAGATCAGCAAAGCTGAGGTGCTATTTATCTAAGGATAAGTGTCATCCAACACCAATAAAATGGAAGGCAGAGAAGCAATTATGTTTTTGCTTTATGTCCTGAGAGGGTAAATAAGAGCTGCTTATTTATCCCGTTATGCCAGGGATCATATTCTCTGTTGTTTCTGAATTATGAGACTCTCGTCTCAGTTTTGATGCTTAAGCATCGGACCCCAAAAGGCAATAGTTTCAATCTTGGGGACAGAAGTCAGAATGAACCTCAGTGGTAGGCCAGCAAGAAGCTGACTCTCATCTGGGCCGTTTCCTGTTCAAAGCATCCTGTTATCACTGACTGCACCAACTTAAGACAGTGACTGATACAGCACATGGCTGCTTGTCTGTCAACCTGCATCAGATTATTCATGAAATCATGTCACCTGAAATAGATTATCCAACTTAATTCCTGTAAGTTAGTCCATGTTCAATAGATTAGAAAGGATGAGCAATAAATAAGGAATTCCCTGGTTGCAGAGCTACTTCAAAATTTTGTACAAACAACACAGACAGAGCTCTGATGGGTTAAAATTACTTTTCACTTGTAAAGCAAACTAAAGTTAGAACGTAGAACAGAGGTTCTAGCTAAAGTCTCTCAAACAGCCATGTAACAAATGATCTGTTTTAACTCAGGATGGAACAACACGCTCAGTTTATGAGATGAGATGATACATAATACCGGGTTCACAAAAATGACCCAAGACAAAATTTGTTCTGTTTTTTAGGGAAAGCTAGGTAACATCAAGCTTTTTTCTGTTTGTCACAAATATAATAAAGGTTGTTTGAGAGAAAGGTGTATTTACTGCCATATCTTGCAGTCCATATTTTAAAAGTCCAAATACTAGAACCTTTGAAAAAAAAAAAAGAAAAAGCAAACACTCAAGGATAGTACTCACTATTCATGGGATTTTAGAATCACTTGCAAGTAAATTGGGAAAATTAACCATTTTATCTGTTACAGATTACTATTTTTGGATACAAATTTCCTTTTTTTATACCTTCTAAACAGTAAACATGACCGAATAACATCATGGAACTAAGTTTAAACAGGGGCTGTTTTATCCTTACTCATGGTGAGCAATGCTGAATTGAAAATACAGACAGTTACAAATATTCTGCAAGGTTTTTTGATACATTTCAAGCACCAAAGCCAATTTATTCATTGCCAGATGGCTTTGTGTATAAATTCATATTATTCAAATTGCTTGAGATGGTGCAGTAGAGCGTGGGTGCTTTCAAGGACAGCCTGATTGATTGGATCGTGTTAAGATCAATAACTGGAGATTGGGAGGCGTTTGTACTTACAGTTGGCGAAGGAGAAAAAAAATCGTTTGATGAAACAAGTGAGTGGGCTGTAGGAGCTGGAAGCTCGTTTAATTTGTGTCTCTCCTTCTCTGTAGTCTCACTGGTTATGCTGTTTAATGAAGTGTCTTGAGAAATATCCCAGTAGCTCAGCTTTATTTTCATTAGCTTGCTGGTTGTTTCCATGCTTATGTTTCAGCAGCCAAACTCAAATTCTGGCGAAGGAGCCTTTCAGCACTTCAGCTGCTAGTGTGGTCAAAGAGAAGATTCCTGATGCTCACTTTGCTATCTAATCCATGACTTCCACCTTACAGCTAGTCTCTGTCACAGCTGAAGAGAAATCAAATGCAGGACTGAGAAGGAAAGAGGCCAATGACTAAGGAAAAAGGCTCAGAGTAGAAAACGAACAGAAATAAGATGGGACTGAAAATATTGCAGATATAAAATGCAGACTAGAATATACCACTGGACAGAGAACACCAATCAACAAATGTACTGAGGTAAGAAATAACTAAACAAAAGAAGAGCTGCACTAACGAGGACCTCCAGCTTGATATGAGTGAGGAGGAAAGCAAAAAAAGTCACTCAAACAGAACATTTAAAGCTGCAGTATGTAACTTCGCACCAGGAGGAAGATTTGAGCGCTGTCAGTCAGAGGGGGATTGTGAACGCTAAGACCCTTCTCCTGTCTCTGATTCATTCTTTTTAGCTAGCACTGGGAGTAGTGGGAGAAGGATGTAATAAATTAATCAACTCTGTTAATCAACCTGGACCTGGAACCCTGCTGCAGGGGTTAGCATGCGTATAGGGAAGATGGGACAGTTCTACTGATTCTAGGGCTGCAACTAATTATTATTTTAGTTATCGATCAATATATCGATTATTCTAACAATTAATCAGATGAAACAACTGGCACATTTTGCTGTTTTTTTACTTTAGCCTTTTTTGTACAGTATTAAAACTACATTAAAATATAAAACAGATAAAAATAAACATGTTTTTGTCTAAAATGCAACAACATAGCATTCCTTTAGTGTACACTTGATAATTTGTATCAAAGAATGCAGCTATATACTTTGCTACAAGATCAGCCCTTTCTTTTTGACTTAATATCAACACAGTGTAGGACTGATATGTTGATTGTTTTTTGAATTAAAGATTAATAATTGGACACCAAAAGGTGCTTAATAGATGTTTTTTTTTTACAGAATTTGAACTGAGTGAAGCTAAAACTATGTCACTTGAGGAGTTTTAGGTAGAACATATATACAGACAAAGGTTTCTTTTTTGGTTTTTTTAGTCTTAAATGCAATGTGTATTTATTTTTGTACAGTTTTGGCTTAATTAATGTTCTGAGTATATTGTTCTTTCAGCAACTGGCCTTTTTTGAGTCTGCATACTCCAGGTCATGATTAATTGAATTCTAAATGGGTTGACGATTATTTCAATAATCGATTCATCACAATTAATCCCATTAACCGTTTCAGCCCTAACTGATTCCTTTATTAGCAACTGAAAATGGAATATGAGATCCATTATTCACACCAAATCTACTGATATATGGACATTATTTATACGGTGTTCAAGGTTACATATTTGTGCTGTGATGTCAGCATGTTGATACCGGGTTATGGCTGTTTAAATGTTTACCTGTACTGTTGTGGTGATATGGTCTGGCACAGCCCTAGCTCAAAGCTCCAATGAGAGACATCTTAGCTTTTGTGCGAATCAGCTATCAGTAGTTCAGGACTACATTCCAGTGTCAGCATGTGAATTAGAGAGAAATGGTTAATCCCAGATTCTGTAGCACAGGACCTTCCTGTCTGAGCATATCTTCTGATTTTAAATCTGTCCAAACAGAGCCAGCACATCAACAACTCTTCCCACTGACTGCTTTCCACACTATTGTCCACCATGGTTGTTGTTTTTCTTCCTGTTTCAGCTTATCGGGACACAGAATGGCGATGCTTGTCAAGTATAAATGACGTACAGGTCGGATGAATGTGACCTGGCTGTACAGACACAGGTCACATTTGAAAAGATCAGATACTTATCGGATTTAGGACCACAAATCTAAATGGCCTGGGTCGCATTTGTAAAAATCAGATCTGTGTTGTTCAGACTGTCATGAAAAGATCAGGTACAGGTCGCATTGGGCAAAAAAAATCGGATTTGGGTCACTTCAGGCTGCAGTGTGAACGTAGCCTTAGCTCATTTAAGAGGCGGGATATTAAATAGAACTGAGCAGGGGTCAGGACTAAGTTCTACATTCAGCACTGTAGCAGTAGTGTCAAACATTTGGCTCCAAAAATTAGAGAGGCTTGGACAGGACCAAAACATGTGGGTGTGGTTGGCTGGAGACTGTTGACATCTATTGTAACTGTTGATGATGGTCGGATACATTTTTGCCAGCTGAGTATTTGTGTAGTTTTCTCTAAAAAGAACCTTACATTGTAGTAAACTGTATCTAGCGCATATGGTGGGCGAGTGAACCAACTCAGCCATTAGAGTCCACTGATTATATGGTATCCGTACCCCTATTTCCTTTTCCCAGGTTTGCCTAAGACAGTGTTTCTCCATTCCGGTCCTCAGGGATCACTGCCCTGCATAAAGTAGATGTGTCTCTGTTCCAGAACACCTGAGTCAAATGATTGCATGACTTTCTCTGTGTGCCATCAAGTGCTGCAGAAGCCTGTTAGTCACCCACTTATTCAAGTCAGGTGTGTGGCAGAAGGGAAACAAATAAAACATGCAGGGTGGTGGTCAATGAGGACCAGAACTGAGAAACACTGGCCGAAGATGAGCCATCCGAGCAGTATCAGGAGAATCGATGCGGTTATATATCAAGGAAACAGAGCCTCTCTGAGAATGCTCCTGGGTGAGCAAGGAGTCAGTCAGTGATCCTGCTGGATGATTGGGAAAGTGAGGAATGGTGGATTTGACAATAGTCTGATTTAAAGGAAATGGAAAAAAAATAACAGTGGGGTCAGTTGTAAAGATTTTCACAAATCATGCTAAAAACTGGTATTTCTGCTCAAGGAACATCTGGGTCACCTGATGTTAGAGGTGGTTGTAAGCATGAATGCCAAATGGAAAGAAAAATTGTAAACTAAGAAGGGGTGACACAAAGATCTTTGTTTCAAGATGCTGACTTTAGTAAAAACTCTGATAATCTTATATGTTGAGCTGAAATAAGACTCTGATGATCCATAAGTCATGATTAATGCTAACATGGATGAAGAGGCTGAAACAATAGAGGTGACAATACAATAAAGGTCTTCAGAACAGAAATTGGTCTGTTTTATACTATTTTCTAAACACTTTGATGATTTTCATTTGATTTGATATTTATTCTAGATTTTCATTCCAGTCTCCAGGCTTGGTGATCATTTTGGTACTAGTGGTGGGTGATGTGGTTGTTTTCGCTGCTCACAAATAACAGGAAGTGACGGTCTTTCAGGAACTTTTCAAATGTATATGTGCTTTTTCCTGTTTGACATTTTAGTTTACTATCCATTCAGCTCATACCACTTTGTTTTTGCTTGCCATGACATGACTGGATTAAGATTAGGGTTTATAATATCAGCAGTTGATAATTTGTTCATTCATGTCCCTAAAAAGAATGCCTTTATAGTGTAGCAGTATGCGATTTTCTAAGTCTTCTTTCAACCTCTGTAAAAATGATACAGAGTTCCCCAGAATGAGTTTAAATTAATGCTGCATTGAACTTACTGTGATTTATTTAAAAGTGAACAGCACTTGGTTTCCTCATGCAGTTTATTGTTTTCATTATGGGCTCAGAGGGAGCTGATACCATATAAATAAATATGTGGTTTAGACTGAGAAGCCCAGACGCTTCTAATCTATGTTGGAGTCAATTTTTACATTTTTTATTAATTTCTAAATGGTTCATGTATACATTCTAAAACTTGTCGAATGTCTCTAAAATAAACAATATCATGATGCTAGTATCACCTGGGTTTGAATCATTTTTCACCAGTGGACCAAGTCATACAGCAAAGTTATCAAATCTAATTACCACAAAGGAAAAGCTTCCAGTTTCTTTAACAATGAATTGCTAATATAGTGAGATCACAAAGCCAGAGTGTATGCAATTCAAAAATACTTCATTTATCCCAAAGGGAAATTAAATAATTAAATAATTAGGTCCTAGCCAGAATTGAACAAACCTGAATGAGATTAAATATATTTGCAGATGTGTTAATACCCACCTGCTGCCAGTGTTGAGTCATATTTGCACATTGGTGGCACCACATCTGCACGCGCCTCAGGACAAGGCAGCCCTGGCACTTGTTGCACCCTTAGCTGTCCTGAACGGTTTTTGATAATCCACAAAACTGTTCTATTGACTGTGATACACCTGGGGGCACTTCTTCACAAGTCAAGCCATTTTGAGACAAACTAATCATGGCTGTACACTTTACTTAGGAGTTAAACCACTGCTAACACAATAAGAAAAAAAATTTCAAGATCACCCCCCCACTCCCCATTTTCAACAGTTAGTTTGTAAATTAGATTGACAGAGTGATTAACGTTGCACTTATTTGCAGCTTTCTCTGTGCTTAAGATGTAACTGTCCGGCAATGAATTTAGCTAATTATTTTACACTTGGAGAAAAATACATTGAAAATATTTTGTTGTTATAGCGAAAATTTTTTAAGCTAATGAAGCTCTTTGCAATTATTAAATATGCATCTGTTCACTGCACAATGATCTAAGAGCAGAACTGTCACAACAAAAATTCAAACAGCAAACCCTGCAAGTTTTCTAAGTAAGCAAAGCTTGTTAGCTAGATCCCAACTTTAAAGTGGGCCTCGTGTTACCTTTATGTTGTTTGCTGTAGCTTTAACCTTTTAGCATTCTGACTAGATAAAGGCTGGCTCTCAAGCCCTGTTTAGACCTGGAATTAAAATGTCTCCTTGGCTGATCCAGATGCTGACAACAACAATTCAGACCTGGCGTTAAAATCTGTTCTGAGGGATTGGATCACCTGTTCCCTATTACATGCAAATAAACCCAATGCCCAGAAACAGAGTTAGCTGTTAGCTGAGCTGTCTACTGGTCTGGTAATATTTCTGTAAGATCATAGATATTTACAGATACATGCACTGCATAAAGGTAACAAGACATTCCACATAGAGATTTTGTTCTTTGCATGAGTCACTTTATAATGGTGCAGCTGCACTGGGTTTTCTTAGCTTCACTAATGATTAAAAATCACAACAAACTGCTACAACAATGAAAACCCCAACTTGTAGGATATGTTTTCTGCTTACTGAGAAGGATTCCAAACAGTAAAGTTTTTATCTGAAAAAATTGTTTATTTACTGCATTGCAGATAAATGGTTAATTGCTTTGGATTAGCTCACAGCATGCTAGTTTTGGTAACTTCTGTTTACAGAAGGTTTCTTTTTAAACCCCGAGCCATCCAGGTAACAACAAGTATCTGTTGCTGGTCAGGTCAGCTGGCGGTCTTTCATTGAGTCCTTGGGTGGATTTCATTCAGACTGCTTCACTATAACAGATAAAAGTGTCCCAGGCCAACTCTGAAGGGGGTCTGAGGAAATCTGTCCTTAATGTGTGTCAAGTGCGTTCACATCTGTATTTAGTGCTGTCTGCAAATGATGTCTGGATGCATATAAGTGCAAGATGTGAACAGAGCTTATCACATTGTTACTGACATTTTAAAGAAAACCTCCGAATTTGTGATTCTCTGACTTATCACATGCCATTCTTTTCTTTCATGTGCATGCGTCCTCTATATGGTCCAGGCCACAGTTCTTTCACAGTCACATTTAGATCTTTAGCTTGCTATAAGCTTGATTAAAAGGAATTGCAAGGCTGGGGCTGAGCAGGTATAAAGTTTTAAGGCAAAGGTGTAAAGTTTTCATTAGTTCATACCTGGCAGCTAAGGCAATATATGGTGGGTCTGGCTGCCTTGCACTGTCAGAGCAGATTCTCTCAATAAAAATGGAAGAATGGGATATATACTACAAGATTTACTTTAAATTGTAGCAATGAAGCACACACACGATTCTTCACATAATCAGATTATTTATTGCTCAAGTAAACATAGTCAATAGTACAATTTTATTTTTTTAAAGGAGCAGGTTCTATGTTGAGTAAAGAAAAAAAAAGAATAAGATGGTGAGATAATTGTAGATGGGTAGAACAGCTAAAACACTGTACTCAAGTAAGATCAAGCATTAGAAGTAAAAAGTAGTCAACTGTTTATAAGATTATGAAATCTGACTTATTCGTGAAAAGGATGTCAGACAGACAAAAGCATAAAGTTACGTACAAAACATTGTATTTCAAAGAATACAAATAAAAACTGAATAAAAACAATACTAATAGAAAGTTACAAATTCAGACAGAAGAAACATACATTCCCAAATAAAATTTTTCACAAATTTACAGAAAGCAATAGTTGCAGCAGATGTTGTATTACTCAAGTAGACGTAAAATGTACAAAACTCCTAGAAGGACATTTTAAAGTTAGGAGTACAGTTACTCAGGAAAATGTTTCTCAGGTAAACTGCTGAAAAATCTTCACTGCTGGTATTATTCCTCAACAGGGAACAGCAGATGTGATACTCTGCTCTCTCCCTATCTTAAACCATTGGATTTGCTGCAGCATTGCCAATGAATTGCCAGCGCAGATGCCAAATTCAATACACCAGCTCAGGCAACACAGGATGAATAATTTAATGGGGGACCTTGAGAGAGAAGAATATTAAGAATGAGTCGGGAGAGACAGGAAAGCCACTCCCTATCACTGCGGTTTAACACACGTTCAAAATAGATGCTGCAAGAGACGGATGAAAAGGGAGCCGGTGGATACAGCAGCTTCCTTGTTTGGATGATTTAGGTGTGATTCACTGAAAACTTGATGGGGCCAAAAATCGGTGTGGAAATTATTATGTCATCATTAAAAAATTAGAGGTGGTGCAGGAAATCTCAATGGGTCACAAGGGAATTCTCCAAGAGGATAATGATGTTTGTGGAAATGAAGGCAGAGCTATAAAACTGGGGCATCACATTAAGCCGAGACTCATTATACAGAGTGCTGGTTGAGTTTTTAATATGCAAACAGGATGTGGAGAGAGCATAGGAGACTGAACTATACGCAGTGCAGAAAGAGATCAAATAGACTACTACAGCAGGATGCAGCAATACAGTTTAGTTAGGATTAAGGACTTTTGTGGTATTCTGTTTAAAATGATATATGTTACAGTCTGAGTCCTGAGCCAAGAGAAGCAATGGCTCCAATCTAGTCAGCTGCAGAAATACACACCTCATTGACGGCAGTATACATGAAATAATTACATTTTCACATCACACCAAGCTGATCACTTAAAAAGTCATACTTTTAGACTGCTTGATTGCTGGGTACATCTGCTAATGGCTGACTTGAACACAAAAGTTTAATGTGCTTATCTGTGTATTATTCAAAATTTACTTAATGTTAGCAAAATCTCAGACCTTGATGGTGAAAGGATGTCTGATGAATAGAAGAGTTGGACAAATACCAGCTTTCAAAAACAGTTGGGATGCAAGAAAGTGTAGTGACCATAAGGAGGAATAAATTGACGAGTCATAAATACTTGAGGTGAATAACAGTATGGTCAAAAACAGTAAAAAAAAAAAGAAGCCAGGTTGCCTTTGAATGTCATTGAAACTGAGGTACAGGCTGCTTCCAGCGCAAATTAAAAATACCAGCATGACCAGTAATATGGAAGCAGTTTTGGCAGGTTGCCTTCATGTCTCTTAACACAACGCTGAGGCTGAGATGTCCTAGCGATGGGTTTAGAGAAACAGTTATCATTCCCATTTATCCAGGAAGGTTTATAAGGGAATTTGCAAAGTATTTTGGGTCATAGGTTACTAGAAATGGACATTTAGTAAGTTAACACAAGGTTGTTCAAGACACTGCTAGTAAAATAGATGGTACTTTTCAGACTAAAAAAAGTCCTGATTAGTTATGTGAAATAATGATCACACAATTAGACTAAAAAGTCTGTAAATGTGACTCTCAAGGAAGCACAAGACTTCTGAAATGATCTCATTTGAATAGACAAGATTGAAGTGAAGATGTTTTGCCTAAAATGTACAGTGGCTTACCTGAAAGAAGCTGAACACAGCAAAATCAGTGTCATGTGTCGAAAACCAAGGTGAAGAAAGGACAAGGAGTGTCTACTGATCAGAACCTGGAGTGGATCTGGTGACAGGAGAGAATACTACATGGCTGTTGGTCCTAATGTGTGGTGTGAGTGAACTTGAACTCTGGCGAAAGACCACTCTCAGAAGAGTTTTTTTCAGTTTCCAGGAGAGGTATGAAATCAGAATGGATGGTGTTCTGGGCCAAGCTGTGGCATGAGGGTCATTGGTGCTTGTCAGGACAGACAGTTTATTTTCGTACCTAAACAAGTCAGCAAAAAAAAAAAAATCAAATCTGCAAAAGCCAAAATGGCCAAGGAGCGAAGAGACCAGCGTCAGCCAAAGAGCAGAATTCTATTGTGGAAACCTGAATGCACAGCAAAGGAAATCTTTCTCTGTTACAACTTTCAGTCTGAAAAGGGTTGCTGTCTGGATGACCCGATAGCGCTTATGATGCATTCCCTCATCAGATAAGTCTGAATTTTTAATTTTCCAATCACTGGTCTGAGTCATTCAGGCCGATAATTTATCAGTGCATCTTTTTATATTGTTGTTTACATTTTGGATCAAATGAAGCATTTAAATCCAACTCAGAGATTGTATCAAATTAAGTATTGCTACACTTTCTATCGTGTTGTGTTCCTTGAAGATGCCCAGATACATTTTTAAAAAAAGCATTTGTCTGCTGATCATCATGAGTTTATAGAAAGAGCTCAGACTGTACTAAATGTCAATCTTGAAGAAAGATAGAGTAATACTTTAATTTTTATTATGTTGATGTCATGTCCTGTCTTGTGTTTTGACTGAAAATGCTAGCTGGTGCAGCTAAGTCCTTACACATTAGACTAGATAACATCACAACCAGTAAAATAAAATCACTGCCCTGCCTAAAGGAAGAGAACTAAAGTTAGTTTTATATGAGAAAGTGTTTCAAATATGCTTTTATTAATTATTGGTTCCTTGATATGGAATCTATAATTGACTCATTTCTGAATATTTGACATCAAAATATCTTTTCCTGCTATGGGCACCTTGATATTACTTTCATTGTCACTCATTAAACATGCCTATTCACATATAAGAGAGCAAATTCATGTCTATCCATGTAAGCATGATGGGATAGTTGCCATGTGTTTCCAATATGTGGAATAGACGCTGCCCTTTGATTGACCTAACATGGAGTAGGACAAAACCTCCAGACTTGGGGTTCAAATTATAACTGAAACATTAGTTCATTTGGAAAACTGAATGAAACGATAACATTTTGAGTCCAAGTCGAGGAAACCCCAACTCTGGCCTGCATGCAAACTGCTGTAGTTAAGTGTGTGCAGCACGGGCTTCTTCCTGCCTACATGTGAATACAGCTTCAATTCACAAGTCTGCAAACATCACAGTTTCATACCTTAGTTCCTGCAGCTTGTTGCTCCAAGTCCCCTTCTGTCTCAAACACTGTCTTCTGTCCTTCTTCTCTGCTTGCCTTTGCTGGTGTCCACCAGGTCGTAATATTTTATAAGGTATGTATGGATGCGTGATGTCAAAGCAAGCTGCCATCATCAGTGTCAAGCAGCGCTGTGAAAAAGAATTTGTCCTGACAGATTTCTTTTTTGTCACACCTAAATGTTTCAGATCGTCAATATTAGACAAAAACAGTTGTCAGATGTTATTGTCATAAAGTTTACGTAATTATTAACATTCTTGAGACCACTGAGTTCATTTTTACCAGCCACACCCAGGCCAGGTTACTGCTGAACAATCAAGAAATCTCTTAAACAGAACCTGTCTGACATGATGAAGTAGGCTAAAAGGTTTCAAAAGGAACACATCATGCATCCTAAAGAACAGATGAACCACAAAATTATTGGCATTTATCAGTTTGGAAAGCATTACAAAGGCATTTTTAAGGATTTGGGACTCAAATGAATGATAATTATGAGCACCATTATCCACAGATGTAGAAAATAAAAATTAAACAGTTGTGAATCTTCCCAGGAGTGACTAGAATACCAAAATTACTCACAAAAGAATATTTAAAGCCCTGCTGGCCTCACCTGACTCAGTGAAAGTCATTGTTCATGACTCAGCAATTAAGAAACAGTCTGGGCAAAAATGGTCTCCATAGCAGAGTTCTTAGGCCAGAACCAGTGCTGTGCAAAAAGAACAGAGGGCTGTCTTGCAATTGCCAGAAAACATCGAGATTATCTCCAGCACTTTGAAGAAAGTATTCTGTTTGTTGACAAAACATTTTAAGATAAAAGTAACCGATACTCAAGGTGGTGGAAGTGTGATGGTCTGAGGCTGCTTTGCTTCTTTAGAACCTGAACAACTTGCTATTAGGGCTGGGCGATTAATCGGATTTTGATCTTGATTATGGTTTGGGTTTTCAGCGATCATAAAACATAATGATCGATATTTGTTGCCTCACAGTTTACTCTGTTTTGTGTTGTGAATCCAGTGCCACTGCCAGCTTGCCACTGTGCTGTAGACCATTTTCATCTTCTTCAGCGTGAGTTATAAACACTTCTTGAGCAAGACTGAAAAGTTGAGCAAGGCTGAAGACAACAGAATAATGCACGTTTGCCTTGAGCGCTGTCGGGGCACATGGTCGTGAACCTCCGAATTTTTGCAGGGATCACACCGCACGCGGCACCTTTTCCTCAAACTGGAAGGAGCTCTTGCAGAGCAGGATTGCCATTCCGATGTCGATTCACGTTTCCCCATCAGACACTGTTTCCCCAGAATCTCATCACCACTCAGCACCGCCCACATGGTGAACGTGCTTGTTCAGGGCTCGTAACCAGCGCGCTGTGCTTGCGCTGCAAGAGAACTATGGATACCGTGAAAGCTCAACGTGTTTCGCCGATGTTGTCCAACTTTCTTGCAACTGCACTCTCATCAGATAGATAGATAGATAGATAGATAGATAGATAGATAGATAGATAGATAGATACAGCCCATCCTGATAGCTCTATATTGTCCCCCTGTGATAAACTGGGGAAACTCATCCTGATGGTTCTATAAGATCCATCAGATACCATTCCTCCTTGTTAAACTTTAAGGATGGGTCTGGTATATCCTTCGCAGCCCACCCTATCCCAAGATGCATTGGGCCAAATGGGAGATTTTTGTTCTTGTAACAATGGCAGACGAACCGGGAGACAGAGTGGGAGAGTAGTACAGTTGTAAATATAAGAATATTAAAATCTGGTGGTATAAAAATTAAAAGCTTAAGCTAGATAGTATTATGTTTTTGTTATTTGCATAGAAATGTTTTTTAATATAATTTTGTAAAATCAGTTCAATAACTTAATTCATAAAAAAGATTAAATAAGTAATAAAAAACTCAGCAAGATTTTGAGCTTCATTTTTACCAGCTTGTGTTTAGCATCATCATGGTTGCCAGGTGACACGACATAGCTTGAGCAAATTTCACAACCGCTCACTTTCGCTCTTCGCGGTCGACAAAGGATCCTGCCTGCGTTGACCAGGTAGGCCGGGTTTGGATGGCTGTTTTCCCTCAATAAATAAAATCATTGTTTGGAAACAGCCTTTTGTATTTACTGAGGCTATCTTTCTTCAATAATAAAATGCATTTGATAATTAAAAAAAATGTAAGTGTGACATAAAAAGCAAAAAATAGCAGTAATCTTTAAAGGGACAAATGCTCTTTTTCACATCATTGTATGTAATGTTTGTTATATCCTCCCTGACTGGAGAAGTAGAAGCACAGTGTACATTCATCCTCCGTAAAGGCTGGGTTGCTACTCAGACGTGATGTAAAGCCATACACTGTGTGACACTTCTGCAACTCAAACTCAAACTGGTGTCAGATGCTGACTAAACGGAAACACACTCTCATTAACATCCATTAATCAGTTCTGCTGTTGCACTGAAAGTCCCTGAAGCTGAGAGCAAAATTCCACTTGGAGCTATGCCATTTTATTCTTGTAGCTGGTGTTTAATAAGATACAAAAAAGGTAGCAGATAATATGTCCCTTAACCTGAGAAGACACCACACATGAAAGGTTCATATATTATTATGTATAACTTATGACATTAATAGAAGTATAGCTACCCTAGTACTCTGAACTGGTACAAACAGCAACTACCTTTTAGGCTCAAATTTCTAAAAGATTCATGGATCAGGATTTTCCTCAATACTGATTTCTGATTTCCACTGAGTTCCTGCTGATTCTGATTTTGACAGATACCAGTTTTTTGCCCCAAAACAACTGTCATTATAAGGTTGTAGTGGTTGATGGTGGACCCAAATGTAGATAGGTAGAGGCAACAAGTAGATTTGGTAATTTAATGAAATGTTGAGGAGCGAAAACTTATAAAAACCGCAGGGAACACAGGGAGCCAGAGCAGAATAAAAACACAAGAATCCAAGAGTAAAAAGACAGCAGGGTTGACTGGAAAGTAATGGGAAGATAACGGGAAGGAACCAGCGAGGAGTGGAAGCAGGTGAGGAGTTTAAATACTGTGAGTGTGAATGCTGGAACCATAGAGTGGGGCTGATTGGCTCACTGGTTGCAGGTGTGATGGGAGAGCACAGAATGAAGACTGAGGAGAGAAAGAGAGAGAGAGAGAATGGCAACAGGAAATGAGGGAGAGTAAACAGGGAACTAGGAAAATGAATGTAACAGAAACAAAGAATAACTAGACACAAGGAATAAATAAACATATTTAAACTAGATTAACTAAGAAAGGACTGAACTAAAGTAAAACAGAAACAATGTTGATCAAATCAAAGAATAAAAGACTTAGGCAACAAAGAACAGTACTCAAAACTAGGATCAAATAATCAAACCCCAAAACAATCCAGGACCTAACAACATGTGAAAGAGAAAAATGTGCTAAAAATTCACAGAATTTCATTGTGAAATTCCTTGCTATACTGCTTCCCACAATGCAATGCAAACCTAGCTACAGGAAAGAATTTGGATCAAGCTTGCTGCATTTACTTGGTACCTGTGTCAGATCAAATTATAAATGAACCACTCCAGAGTTTGTTTGGAACCATACCCAGACCACCTTCTCCAAATGGTCGCAGCACTGTGGTCTAGTGTGATTGCTGTGTTCACAATCACACAAATGAACTGCACAAAGGGGAGAAATGAACTAGAGTTCACTTTAAACAGACTAAACATCTCAGGTGTGAAAAAACCCTTATAGAACTTTACCTTGATGTGTTTAGACATGGCTTTGTTGCATCTCCCTTTGGTGACTTTCTTCCATTTGAGTCATGCTGCAATGGCCTTTGTGTGGCTGCCAGGTAATGTGTGTCTTTCCTCTTAATCTGTTTGCAAGGCCAGCATCCTAAGCAGAGAGGCTCAGCCCTTTCCTCTCTCCAGCCACTTGGGCCAGCTCTTCTGGGGGGACACCAAGGCATTCCCAAGCCAGCTGAGAAACATAGTCCCTCCAGCATGTCCTAAATCTTCCTCTGAGTCTCCTCCTGGAGGGACAGCCTAGCCGTCCCAGTCCATGACTGGTCCATCTTCGTTAAATTCTTATCTGTCAATGCAAATGGTGCTATAACTTTGCAGGCCCCATTCAACTTGCTTTTGCAGTGTTGATGTTTTTCAACTGCTGAAAGGTCGCGAAATGCTGACAGGGCATTGAAGTGATCTCATGGTGTTGTGCTACAGGTAGCAGACCCAATTTACAAAGACTTAATATGACTCCAGTATCAAAAACGTAATAGCAGTTTATCCAAACACAATTTTCTAATAATTTAAACTGCTATAACTGTATTTGATTATTTACAGAAGTCTAAGGTCACTTATACTTATGAAGACTGTGTTGACCTATATCCATAATGTTAGCCTTGCATAAAACATGTTTTGCAGATTGGTTCATGTCAATTGTGTTTGGTCAGAGTAAACGTCTGGTAAAAAAGTGGTTAATTGATTTTTTGACTACCTCATGTTTTTATCAGACAGTTTGATAGTTTCAGGCTCCTGGGGAAGATACATTTTATTTATCCAAGATCATATTTCAAAAAATTAAAACTTTCCCTTTAATTTATTCATTTGGCAGATGCAAATTAATAATAATAAGAATTTAAACATGAAATTACTTTAGCTGTTGCTTACATGATCAAACCTTGTGATAATATTAATACCCAAGGCACTAATGGTTCTCCATGAAGACTGGATTTAATTTCATCATTCACTATGACTGCACGTCATATTTATTTATTGTGGTCCAGTTCAAACTTCATGACCAATGTTGCAGGAAGATAGAAAAAAGGACTGCAAAGATTTATATTTTGGACATAGCAGTTGTTCAGATTATCTCAAATATGCTTTAGTTAATAACAACCATCATAATACGATATCTGAAAACAGGAAATGGCTGGAACTGGATCATGCCACACAGGCTGAAGTTTTAAATAAACTGTGGTATGATGCACAAATCCCTGCTTTCTAGGTGACACAGATGTTTTCTAGGTTAGCCTATTTGGAATGCATATAGAAGAAAAAACATGAGATGCCTGCAGTGGGATTAGATTACAACATCTTTGGCTTTTTACTGGTTTATTTGTTGTCCATAATGATTTCTGCATCACTTTACTATCCTGAATAAAGGGATATTTCCCATCTGCATTTCTACAAAATGTAAATCATGTTTAATCTTGTCTGTTATTTCCTTTCCAGTAAAGAAGTGCAACTTCTAAGGCATCAAAAACTGTCCTTTATCAGCTGTGCAGAAATGTAATTTCATTGGTGCAATTATTGAGGCAGCAGTTTGTTGGGCTGTTGACACAATTGTTTGATTCCAGTGCTTGTGTCATAGTGCTCTAAAAGTCACTAAATATAAAAAGAGAAATCATTATAACGATAACTACTCATGAACCAACATGAAGCGGATTTCAGGAAGTAAAATAGAGCATTAAACACAAACACCAAAGAAATGTTTTCCCTTAAGAGGGAGAGGCCTCCATTCAGACGTCTGTGTAGCTCTGCTTTGCTGCCGTGTGGCCAGACTACTGGTGTGCAGGTGATCTGGGAATCCTGCCAGCACTGCAGTCTTTGTCTCACTTTGCCTACTTGTTCCTTTCCTCATATACTGTTTGTCTTGTAAAAATTATACAGTTATGCTGTTAGAAAGTATTTAGACACTTAAAGTTTTCTTCTGTTTTTACTTTTTTAAAAAATACTTAAATGTTTAATTTCTTTAAAATTAATAACAGTCAAGGATAACTTAAGTAACCAAACTAACCTGGCCTTGAGTGAAAAAGTAATTGACCCTTTTGTCAAGTCATAAATTAAATCTAATATATCCTATCATCTTAATTGTCAGTTCAATTTTACGAACTAAAACCAGGCCTGATTACCAGCTGACCAGTAGAATCATGAAATCATACAACTGTAATCTGAAGTAGGATAAAAATGTCTCAGAATTTAACCCATCATGCCCAGATCTAAATAAATGATAATTAAAAAAACATGGAAAATAACAGTCACTGGCTTCCATCAGTCAGGAAGCCACTTCTACGGCTGTGGGTACCAGAAAACAACTGTGATAAGCACCATACTGATAGGCAAATATGGTGGTGGTCTTGTGATGGTCTGGAACTGCTTCAGGATTTGGATGATTCACCGAAATTAAACTATTGTATTGTATTGTATTTTGCTTTTGAGCTAAAATTCTGAAGGACAGTGTCTTGTCATCAGTTTTTGACTTTAGGTTTAAGCACTTTTGGGTTATGGGGTAATAATTCAAAGCACATCGACAGATCGACACATCCTCTTAATGGCTCAAAAACAAACAACTACCTACAGAATGAAGGTTTTGAAGTGGCCTAGTCAAATTCTGGACTTGAATCTGATTGACATGTGGTTGTATGACTTTCATGGTCAAAAACTCTTTATTGTGGCTAATTTAAAACAATTCAGCAAAGACAAAATGGACCCAAATTAAGGGGCAATGTATTTCTACATAGGACTAACTTGGTGTAAATATCTTCTCCCCCTTGATAAATAAAATCATCATTTGAAAACTGCCATTTGTATTCTGTTATTTGTGCCTTCTATTATTTGGCAAAAACAACTGAAAAATGCACTAATCTGAACACTGGTTTGTTTCTTCATGTCGGCTGTGATCTGGATCTGGAATTTCAACTGTGATCATTCTTAGTTTGCTGCAGAAGCTGCAGGTTTGGCAGAACTTGTTCAGATGCCAGCTGGTGATGGATTGCTGCATGCAAAACACTGGAAGTACAAGCAAAGGTAATAGGATATAGTGCTGTTACATGACTCCTGACAATCTACTAAAACTGTTGCTGCAGGTGGTGACAGGAATTATATCTTCAAGATTCAATTTAGTTCAATTCAAAAATACTTTATAATCCCAGAGGGAAATTAAATGTTGTTGTAACTCATATTATTCAAGGTTCTTCAAAGAGTTGTTGTAGATGCTGATAGCTGTGGATAGGAACAATCTCTTGCAGCACTCAGTATTACAGCCATCTGAAGAAGCCTGTGACTGAAGACACTGTTATTGTATGACAGTCTCATGAAGGGGATGCTTAGGGTTGTCCATAATTTTCTTGATTTTCTGTAAAATCCTTGTTAGCACCATCATCTCCAGAGGTTCCAGAGTCATCCCCAGAACAGAACCAATCTTCTTTACCAGGTTGTTAAGCCTTTTTAGGACCCTGGCTCTGATGCTACTACTCCAACAGATGCTGGCAAAAAATATTGCACTCTCCCCAACAGACTCATAGAAGCATCACTCATATGCAGCATCTTTCTTCAAGTCTTGAAGGACCAAACCTTCCTCACAACAGTCTGCTCTGTTCTGTCTCCAGTCCAGTCTGTTGTCCAGGCGAACACCAACTCCTCCACCACCTTCACTTTTTCTCCCATGATGGAGGTAGTGTTTGACCAAACCATGTTTCTCTTGAAATCTACAATCATCTCCTTGTTTTATCCACATTCAAGATAATTGTTCTCAGATCTTGACACAAAGTGGTCCATCAGCTTTCTGTACTCAGCTTCTTGTCCATCTCTGATACACCTGACAACTGCAGAGTCATTTGAGTATTTCTGTAGATGACAGGGGTCTGACTTGTACTGGAAGTCTGAGGTGGACAGTGAAAAGGAATGGTGAGAGTACAGTCCCCTGTGGTGCTCCTTTTCTGCTGACCACCTGGTTAGACACATGACCCTTCAGACTCACAAACTGTGTCAGGTGGAACATTAATTATGAAACCATTTATTGTAATTTAGGTCAACTGTCAGCTCACCATTATGTACTCTTTAGTTTAATCCATCTAAAGCAACAGTAGCTGTCCTTTTTTCTCCACTCTTTTAACTAAGCTTCCTTTGAGCATGTCCATGCTCATTAATGCTAACAGCTAATTGCTAAAGTATTCTCATGCCTAGAACTTTTTCACACTTTGTTGCAACCATAAACCTCAAGGGATTTTATGTGATGGAAAGAGTAGCACAAAGCAGCAAATAACAGCAAAGTCGAAGGAAAATTATGTGGCTTTTATTTGTATTCATTCCCCTGATTCAATACTTGTAAGTTAGTTTTGTCTTATTTTAAGTATATTCAAGAAATTTGCACTGGAAACCAGAACCAACCAAAAATACTTGGTAATATTTTGTGTTTTTTCAGTGCAAAAAGTTTGTCGGTCTTATCTGAGGAGATTGCTTTCTTCCAACTGTTTGCTTTTTCCTCTACATGGTTTCTTGGAAACTGCAAACAGGAGGTAGAGATGAGTGGCTCAATCCAAAATATTGATAATATTGATAGCAAGTCCGTATCAGTATCGGATCGATACTAGCCTTGTGAGATCTATTCTTTAGTTTCAGATTCCCTCTTGAAATGTTATTATAGTTTTGTAATGTAGTTTCTCAACTCTACCTCAAAAAAGATTTTGTTCTGAATTACTCTCAAGTGATACATTTTTGCACTTTGTTTATTTTGGAAAAATAATCAAATAATTCCAATAATTCAAAGGAAAACCACAAAAAACACCTAAAGGTCAAAAGTTTGACAATGTTTCAAACTTAATAGAAAGTATCGGTACCAGCATCGGTGATACTGGCCCTATATTTACTTAGTAAGCAGTATTGCATACCTCTCTCAATTACAATTTTGTGACTTTTGAATGCATCTTGTTGTATCAAAGTAAACAGGGTTGAATAGATATATCCACCACATTGTTTGTATTTTTATTTGTAAAATAGGCAGCAAACCATGTATCATATTCCTTCAACCTCCCAGTTATGCGCTATTTTGAGTTCCTTTAACAAAAAAGGTTTTCTTGGATAATTTAGTTTTGTTTGACTGTAACGCTAACGTCTCTTTAGAGCAGGGATTTCCTGCAGCTTGATGCAGTTTTTGAGAATTTTCTGCAAAGTGTTGTCAAAAGAAATATCAGACTATTTATGTTGCCATAACGACTGCTGCCTCCAAGAGACGTTCATTCAGGTCTATGACAAATCAGCTTACAGTGGAGCCTGATTTACTGTCCCTGGGTCTGCTTCATTGTTGCTGTGTTGTTACTATGGTTACCGCTTGACAGGCTCAGGTTGCAGTGATGTGTGCCACATTTCTATCTCCATGCACATTTTCTGCGATAGACAAAGAGTTTTTTCGATTTGTGTGAAAATGAGAAAATGTCAGTGTGTTCATCGCTGACATCAGATAGCTTGTCAAACAGGGAGATCAGGGTTTCATCCCCACTATTTCCATTTTGATAGGTTGGTAACACAATCTGAGTCTAACTAAAAGGGAAAACTCTTTTCAGAAATGTGTTATAGAAAAGTGAGACACATGGAACCCATAATACATCAGTGAAGACAAAGCTGAAATGGAAAAAGCCTTTCAAATGTTTCACATGCATTAATTATATCATAAGCATGAAATATTAATGCAGTTCTGTTTATTTCTGTACATCTGGTGATTACACATCTTATAAAACCATCATTTATCACATCTTAGCTTTTTTTCATTTCCTTTGGTACTTCTACAAGGTTAGCAGTGTTAATTCCTGACTCCCTTTGAGATGCAGTATCTAATATAGTGAATCATTTTCTCTTAGGCACTGTGCAAAATCTTTCTTCGTGTTACTGAAGATGCAACTCTGCCTGCTTATTTTTAGACTAAACCTAAGCTGTGAGTGAAGATTGCAAAATGTCATCTTTGTTTCTGGTTTCACAACCGGTGACCATTTCATGTGTTTATGATGTTTTCATGATGTAAAACAGTTTGCTGAAATGTGCTATACAAATAAACTTGACTTGACTACAGTCCAAAATCCATATCTTTTTCTGTATTTTATTCATGCTTTTTCTTGTTTACCTGAAAACATTAAAATATGACTTAGGCAATTATGCTATGAGGCTAACAATTTTCCAATGGTGCTTTCATTTATTGAGAAGGGTATGGGGGAGGGGGGACTATCCAAATGTAGATGCTTACCTTATTTCTGAGCTTTTTAAATGGCTGCCTATATTTCCAAAGCTGACATTTCGTGACAGACTTAGGTTGGAAGCTCAGGACAAAAACCACAACATAGTTACTTTCCTCTTTTCAGCCTTTCTTTTACCTGCTGAAAGTCTCGCTCTCTCTTGCTCTCTCACAGCTTGAATGAACAACAGACATGTTTCAACATGAACATATACACAAAAGTTATGATTTTAACTATTTGACAACATCCTATTTAAAGATTACATTAAAAGGAATATTTTAGATCCGTTTTTGCATTTTGAAAAATAATCAGTTTGAGGTATCCATTTATTAAATCCCGGCACTATTTTTAAACATCTCACTGATGTTGAAATAGCTATTTTTAGATTTTTCACTGAGTAACAATTTCCACTCTGAATGATGTTGTCAGGGCGACCTGATAGTGATGATGTTTCCAATCAGGTTGAAATAAATCTCGTTGATATAGTATGCTGTTCCTCCAAATACATTTCAAATTATGCCTATTTTCTTTTCCATCACCGCCTCCTTTCTCGTTCTCCTTTTTTCAGACCATGCAAGCTGCCCGATGTCCGACAGATGAGCTGTCGCTGACTAACTGTGCCGTCGTGAGCGAGAAGGATCTGCAGTCAGGACAGTGAGTAGTCGACACCGATGTGTTTGTCATTGCAAATGAAGAGCAAGTAATCTCTTTGCACATCTGTCTTTTTTGACTAAAACCAAATTCTAGAACCGAACTGATGAGCAACTTTAAAAAAGAAAACATTTCTTTTAACTCAAACAAGTCTTCCAAGAAATTACATTAAAGAACAAGGATTGTTTTCTCATCTTTTACCAGAAAAAGAGAAAAGATAAGATTTTATTAAATTTGTTTTCAAGATATGAAGTTGAATATGGAATTGGGTTTTGACATGTACCAAGTCTGGGTAAGTATGGAGAAAGAACTGAATATGGAAAATAGTTTGAGTTATAAGATATTGTTTCTTTTTGTATTATTTAAAAATCAAAATGATACTCTTTTAAAAAATGAAGGGCTTTCTGGGTAGGTTTATATTCAGATACTGACCATTACATTCATTTTGGTCATCACAACGTGAGTTTTGAATCAAATCACCAATCATTTAGATTCATGTGTTGCTAAGAGATGAATTAATTTCACTGCTTTTTGGCCTCTGGATCCTTTTACATCAAGGTTTTTAACTGGACCAAAGGTTGTTGAACTGGGTTAGGTTGAGAAGCTAAACATCCATCCATCCGTCCATCCATCCGTCCATCCCCCACTTATCCTTGCAGAGGGGCGGGTGCCCATCTCCAGCGGTCATTGGGTGAGAAGCGGGGTACACCCTAGACAGGTTACCTGTCCACCACAGGCCTGAGAACAAACACGACAAACAACTGTGCACACACACACTCTCTCCTGAAGCTGATAAATCTTCATAGATTTTGATAAGACTTGGAGTCCACACTAGCAGACTGGATTCAGCAGATTTATGTCTCTGCTGCTCCCTCTGCGGGATCACAGACTGCAGGATTTAATTCTTGGAAAGATATTGTCATATCCTTGCTAATAGGAGTTAGCCTGGTTTCCACAGATTTTCCAATTTGCAGCTGGAGCACAGATGAGTTGAGCGTGGCATCACTTCCTGATCAAAACCCAGACTTCCAACGTAATGGAACAAGCAAAAATCTATCTCTGATCATCTTTAAAGATCAAAATTGAACAAAAATTCAGATGAACACCTGAAAGTTTTCTTTCATGAAAGCGATTTAAAAATAACTTTTTGTGGCTTCTTTTTTATGATAGTTATGAAAGTTGTCTATTCAACTTGTAGAAACCCTAAATGGGCCTATGTTAACACATCCATTATTTCAAGAAAATGCTCAACTCAGGCCCCTGGAGGAGAAAAGAAGCAGAAAAACATTGCTATTTCATATGTGGCTGGAGTATCCGAGAAACTAAGAAGGATATTTTCCAAGCATGATATTTTGGTGCATTTTAAACCCAAGACCACTCTCAGACAGAGAACTGATTCATTCCAAGGATAAAACACCCAAACACAAGCTCCGGGGTGGGGTATACGCAGTCCGGTGCAGCGAGGAATGTTCCGACCTCAACAGTGGTGGTTCTAGACCAAATATACCAAGGGGGTCACTGTTTTTGGGGGGTTTTTTATCGGGGCGCAAAACAAAAGAATGAAACAAACAAAAAAAAGCAGCGCACTAGTTCCTCGTTTAATATATTAAGCAGGGATGGAGTCAAGACCGGTTCTTCCGAGACCAAGACCAAGGCCAAATGTTTAGACCGTTGACCAATATTTCAGGACATTGTTTTTTGTACACCACAAAATGCAAAAATGAATGGAAAAATGGTTAATTACTCAACTAAAACCACTTTTTGGTATTAAATTAATAATGGTCATAGTAAACAAATACTTTGGTTATGAAATGCAGCCATACATTGATACACATTCTCTATACTGAAATAATCATCTTATATTGCGCAATAGTTGAATAGTTGTATGATAAATTAAAAAAACAGTGAGAGATTAGGCTGATAAAGATTTGTCATATTTAAAAAATTGTGTAAAAAAAATCTTTCCTCTTATGATCATCTGAATAAAAGCAATTCATCAGAGTATTAGATGCTAAAAACAAATATGCTGGACATATTGATGAATTATTAGGCATTTTAATATTATTATTAGTCCATGCAGGCACGCAGATCGCCTCACAGGGCGAATTCAATAAACCATCAGAGCCAATAGAATCCGTGGGATTTACAAAAAGTCCCGCAGCCAAAAGGGATGACGCAGGGACCACAGATTACAGGAGCCAAGTGGGAATATTTTCTCTAACATGGATTATGACCATAAAACCTTGAAGGTAAGACTGAATTTATGTTTTTGGCTGGATGAGCCTATCTTTCCAGTTTTGTTGGAACTGGGCATTGTGCATATTTTTCACATTATTAATTACCTTTCCTGTCTGCTGTAGATGTCCAGTAAAACTAGATTTCATCCCGCTCACTTCGCTTATCTTTAATCCTGGTGGTGGACAAAACTTGCAGGTGGCCCGGGGTTTTTGCTTTCCCCTTTACTTTCCTGTCTTAAAATCATTAATGTTTTTAAAAGACAAATGGAATAATTTTCTGCAGTCAGATTGCAGGTGTTTATTCAGCAAAGGCTGGACCGCAGCACTGTTTGTGAGCACACAGATGTGCTCTTTTGAATCAAAGGACCAAAACGGCATCTGGTTTTGTAAACAGTCACATGCAAGACGATTGTGTGGTCATCAGCAATAATAATATCAGGGGGGTGGGGGTTCTGAGATGGTGGGACGCAGCTGCGCTCGGATCACTGCTTTAATTCACATTGTTGTGCTTCTGCGGGTGAAGATAAAAGGGAGTTAAGTTTCCATAACCTTGACAAAAACTATTGAGTCTCGAACCGGTCTTGACCCAGTTTGTCAAACGAGACCAAGCTCAAGACCGAGGTAAAACAATCCGACACCGAGCCCAAGAAATAACAGGTCGAGACCGGTCTTGAAACCATCCCTGATAGTAAGTGAGCCAAATAGTCACTTGCGGCTCCGGAGCTACAGGTTGCAGATCCCTGAACTAGCAGATGAAAACTGATTCTATCTCAATAAGACTGAAGCAAAAAGTACAACACCTTCATTTTTATTCATTGGTAAAGTAAAACTGTGAGGTTAAAAAATGAAATTGGTCCAAGGGCTTCATTAGTTATATCTTCTGTGTCAGCTCATATCACCATAAGAAAATTATGTTGTATTAGCTCTTCAGTACAGGGGCCATTACAAGGGCCGGGACCAGTTCTACAGGGGCACTGGCCCCTGTTGTCCCCTGTCTAGAACTGCCCATGAACCTCAACATTAGAGAAACTAAACAGCAGCTACAAAAATGGATGGCCCAACACAAAAGAGTAAACTCACTGGTTTATGTAAAGGTTCATTTACAATTTAAAGACAAGGGACACTTGTTTGAAGACAGCAGTGTGTACATTTGGGACAGGGAAGACTGGTAGTTTGACAGAGGAGTGAAATAAGTCATCTATGTTAAACAAGAAAAACCAATCCTAAATAGAGGAGGTGGCCACTGATTTCATCTTTGTAACGCCTACTCTGCAGCCCTGACTGATCTCCCAAGGTGGTTTTTCAACAATTCACACTTTGGGACATGTGACCAAAATAACTCACATGATATTGTTTGGGATATGTTTGGATTGTCAAGCAACAACAACCCAAACATTGAACTTAATAGAGGGTGGGGCCAGTGCTTACATGTCCTAATTGCTCCATTAGTGACTTCAGTGGCTCATTACTTGTCCTGACTCAAACTTATAAATCATATAAATTCAAATTCAAATATACTTTATTGATCCCAAAGGGAAATTAAGTGTTGTTGTAGCTTATTTAATTAAGGAGTTATTATAGATGGTGATGGCTGTGGGCAGGAAAGATCTCCTGTAGCAGTCTGTTTTCCACGTAATTTGAAGAAGCATCTGACTGAAGACACTCTGTTTTTCAATGACAGTGTCATGAAGAGGATGGTCAGTGTTGTCCATAATTTTCTTGATTTTATGTAAAATCCTTCCTTGCATCATCATTTTCAAAAAGCCTAAACAATGTTTCTTGCCTTTCTTTGCAGACATGTGACAGTGAAAACTACACCAAACCACAAGTATGTGTTTACAGTCAAGACCCATCATACTGTAGCACCTGGAAGTATCGCCTTCAGCCTGCCGCAGGTACACAGATCTTTCATGCACACATTATAACATGATTGTAGACCCCATTCTTAGGTGCTTCTCTTTTTCTGTTGCAGAGGAAATGGGCTGGTCTCTCCATTGGCCAGGAAGTGGAAGGTAAATATTCTTTTTTTTTGACTCATGCATCATCTGATGTTAAAGTAAATAAAACTGTTGGCAATGTTAGGCTGTCAGTTCGTCCCAGATCAGACATGAGGTCCACAGTGATAATCCTGGCAGATGCCATGCTTTAAATTATTAGAAATGCTTCATTTAGTAGAAGGTCAGAAAGACATAACTGTTTTAAGTGAAACAGTTGATAAACAGACCTTTAGACTATGAAAAATAACTGAGTTTGTCTGCCCGTTCAGTGTCCAACTACAACTTTGACAAGTCCAAGCAGTGCATTGGCGCCATGACAATCGAAATCGACTTCCTGCAAAAAAAAAGCACCGACTCCTCTCCGTACGACTCGGACAAGATGGCTGCCGAGTTCATCCAGCAATTTAACAACCAGGCCTTCTCTGTCACCCAGCAGGTTGATACTCCACAGCTTTTCTTTCCTTTTGATGTTGGATCATAGGTTTATTTCCTAAATATTTTCCTGTCTCTATATTCCAGTTAGTGTTCAGTTTCTGCGACAAGCTGTTTGGATTGGTGGTGAAGGATATTGAGGCAATGGACGCCAGCATCCTGAAAGGGGAACCAGCTTCTGGAAAGAAGCCACAAAAGGTACCTGACCTCTATACAGAGTTCAAACATCAAAACTAGGAGTAAGAGGTGAATTAGGGCTGTGCTGACATGATTGAGAGCAAGAACCCTGAGCTGCTGGATAGGCTGCTGGAAGCGTCTTTGATTTATGATTCAGTTCTGCCACTCGTGGGATTTTGTTGATCGTTCAGAGACACATCATTAATTCTCGGTAATTAAGCTCCAGAGAGCAAGCTGGAAAATTGCTTTCAAGAATGGAGAATGATCCAGATATGATTGCAGTTGGGTCATAATAAATTAGAACATGAGCATACAGAGATATTCAGTTCTAAATATACATGAGCAACATAACTCTATATACAATATGAATTTACATCATAAAGGTTTTCAAAGCATAATCAGGTGTGGACAACCAGGGAGGTTAGTTGGTGAACATATGGAGGACCTTCGGACCAACCTGGCAAGAGGACTTAAAAAAAGATGTAAAAAGTTTAGCTTTATTTCTTGTGTGTCTATATCATACAGTTGGTAACCCTGAACTTTAATTTGAATATAAATTAATATTTACATAGAAGTTATATATCTTATATGATAAAAAAAATTGAAGCACACTTGCTATCAGTTGCTAGCTTTATTTGTGACATCAGAATTAATATTGTTTACTATAAACAACTAAACAGCCGTTATCAAACATAATTGTGTGTTAAAAATGAACTCCAAATTCGATATTTTGAAATTCAATGTTGGAAAAATCAACTGGAATGCCTCATGAATTCAGAATTCCAACCAAGTACTGAGTGCATAAAGAGTACATACTTTTCAGAAGCCTGACATTTGTGCTTAATATATCTGTTTTTATTTGGTCTAATGTGATATTCTAATTATCTGAGACACTGAATTTTGGGTTTTCCTTACCTGTAAACCATTATAACTAAAATTGCAAAAAAAAAAAATAATAAAAGCTTTAAATATTTTACTCTGTATGTATTGAATCTCTATAAAATGACTGTTTCACTTTCTGAGATGACTGGCAAGAAATATTGCACTTTTATGCAATATTCTAATTTTTATGTACCTGTACGTTGGCCATAATAGGTTTACCTGCTTGCATTTTTATGAAAGAGGTATTTAAATTAAATCAGCATGAAACACACAGACCTTAGATTTGCATTATAATTAAACTGTCATACATTTTAAATGGTAAAAAGGAGATCGTTTTACCTATTTTGGTTTGACTCATATTTAGTATATTGCAGAACTGTATTTCTTTTTGTTATTTAAAGTTTTGCTTTAAAGTTTTAAAGCACTATCTTGGTATAATTTATGTTTATATTTGGTTACAATGCAGGATTTGGTTTCATTAAGGTAATAATAACTGCAGAACATTAAAAAGATTTTGAATTTCTCAACTGAGGAACGTGAGTAACTGTGATTTCTCTGCCAGATTGACATCGGTCTGATGGTGGGAAACAGCCAGGTCATTTTTGAGAAGGCAGAGAATTCTTCTCTCACACTAGTTGGTTTGTTCTTCTTTCACTTCTTTCCATCTATATACACATATTGTGTTTGAATACTAACTTTTTGGTAAATGTAAAGCTAGAATGCTGCATCAGCAACATGGATACTCTGTTGCTGGGTACCCTCTTTTCTCCACAAGATGGCAGCAAGAACAAACAAAATTTATCAGAGCTGTATGCAAGCAAAAATGCTAAAAAAAAAAGAAGCATATTTGGCTTCATTTTAATTTTTAAAAAATTAAATAGATTTTAAAATATCTATTAAAATTGTTTATACATTTGACTCTTTAGCATATCTAATAACATCTGTATGTTTGAACAGGTAAGGCAAAGACCAAGGAGGCACGGCAGACAATCATCAACCCTGACTGGAACTTTGAGAAAATGGGAATTGGAGGTCTGGACAAGGAATTCTCTGACATTTTCCGCAGAGCCTTTGCTTCCAGAGTTTTCCCTCCTGACATTGTGGAGCAGATGGGTATGACATGGCTATTATCTGTCACTTTCCACATCTGTAATATAGAAATTATTTTAAAAAAATGTTTGTGAGATTTTGAAATGGGGATTGAAATGCTGGAAAAATAACTTATTTTGGATATGGATCATGCATTTAACAAAAGTAGATGACCTCTTCCTTCTTCTCTTCTTTGCATCCACACTGCCTGACTCTTCTTTAATTTTTTCCTCACATACCTTCCTTTTTATAATTTGTCTCTTCATTTTGCTTATTGGATTTTTTTTCTTGTTCCAGGCTGTAAGCATGTGAAGGGGATCTTGCTGTTTGGGCCACCAGGATGTGGAAAAACCCTGATGGCTAGGCAGATCGGCAAGATGCTCAATGCCCGTGAGCCAAAGGTCGTTAACGGCCCAGAGATCCTCAACAAGTATGTGGGAGAGTCTGAGGCCAACATCCGTAAACTGTTTGCCGAGGCAGAGGAGGAGCAGAAGAGGGTGAGAGACCTTTCTGTCTGCTGTTGTTCACTGAGGCAAGACAGAGGCGCTAATAATGACAGTATCAGTCTTAAATGTCTGTTGGGCCAGTATGTGTCAGAGTTGTCATAAATGTCTTATGCATTCACACCAGCCCTATTTAGTCCGCTTTAATCAAATTTACCTCGAAAGTCTGGTTCGTTTGGGGAGGTGTGAATGCGCAATCGAACTCTAGTCCGCCTACAAACCTAGGTTTCGGTTCGGTTGAAGTGAACTCTGGCACAGTTCAAATGCATACGTGAATGCCAAGTGGACTGGAGACCACTCCAAAAACAGGAAGCGGACTGTAGCGCAGGGCATTCTGGGTGAATACAACCAAAACAAAGCGCAAGTCCAGCCCTAGAAGGAGAAATGGCTCCTGGCCTTTTACTAAGGCAAAAGAGAAATCCTACAACTACGAAAATTGATGTCTCTCCATTTTTGTTCATACTTCATGAAGAAGGAAGTTGCGCTAATGTCTTCTTCAGACGTTTTCGTGTTGTTTCCTTCAGTTGTTCTTGGTGCAGTGCCACCACCGGCAAGGGGGGGTGGAACAGGTTTTTCAAAGGATTTGGTTCATTTGACACAGTGCAGTGTGAAAGAGAACCGCACTGGCTGAAAATGGAACAACTGTTGGGGGTGATAGCGCATGCCTGTGGGGGGAGCTACCTGGGCCGTAGTTGTGAAAGAACGGAACGTGACACAAACAAATTCCCTAAAATGGCTGCTGCTACTAAGTGGTCTGTCTGGTCTTGGAATATTATGGCTGTTGTGACTAAAACAAAGCAATAAGTGTCAAGATGGCTAATCTGATGGACTACATGTCCCTGGTGTTGGTGCAGACAATGGATCTTAGGTAGAAGAGGATATTTTAAATGTCTTTGGAGGTCTAGTTCAAATCCTGTTCTGACCCAAGTTAGCTTCTTTGTTACCAGAACCTGGAGGATGATGTTGCTTCTCTAAAGAGCTGGTAGCTTCTGTTTAGTGTGTGTCTAAAGTTGGTCCTCTTTATTCTCCTCTTCATAAAGGAACCTTTTTACTTTTTGTGTTTGAAGACTTAACCTTCCTGACTAATTCGGTCTGGTCATTTTTTTCTTTCAAGTCTGTTCATAACTGGAGTTTATCTGGCTAACAAAAGAATATCTTCCTGGCTTTTGCTGTCGGTCAAAAGGAAACAGAGAGCTGGTTGTAGAGCTGCAGGCAGACTTTGGTCAGTGAAAGCTTTTTAGTGAGAAGAGGCTTGCAATAGCATCTTGGAAGACAGAAATTGTCCTCACCCTTGGAAACATGTACCTTTGTACCTGGAATGTAGGCAGGTGAGAGAGGGTTGCTAGGTCACCTAGACCAAGCTGGACCACAGAGGCAAAGGAGGGGAATGTTGTAACTTTTCTCAATAAAAGTCTGAAATTATTACTAAAAGTCTTGAACTCATGCTTTTTAGGCTATAAATGCAAAACATTAAAGAATAAAACTAAAATAAAGCATTCATGTTTTCAGCTTGGCGCAAACAGCGGCCTGCACATCATTATCTTTGATGAGCTGGATGCTATCTGCAAGCAGAGAGGTACCGGTGCTAGCAGCACGGGTGTGCACGACACAGTGGTCAACCAACTTCTGTCGAAAATCGATGGTGTGGAGCAACTTAATAACATCCTAGTTATTGGTAAGGACTGTGATATCAGACTGAAGTTATGTCAACCTATATGATTCACATCAACTGGTACTGATTGTCTTTCTGATTAGATTCAATCAGCGACACAACACAGGCAATTGTCTACTTTCGCAACATACTCGTCCATGAGAACGAGTTAATGACTCAGTTCCTTAGATCAGTCCTGCAACTTTTAGATATGTCCCTTGTCCTACACACTTAAATTACATGGTTAAACTGTCTCACTAGCAGGCAGTCATATATATATATATATATATATATATATATATATATATATATAGTAAGTGCCTCGATATGACATTTGTTGTAAATTTGGGCCATATGAATAAACTGAACTGAATTGAATTGGACCATCTAACTGACATCTGATCAAGATGGAGAAAACATAAAACTGTTACCCAGGAATGAACATTAAGAAGATTTGGGGCTGTATAAAGATGTCAAAAAGTTATTTCAATTCCAGATTGTAAGCTTGCAGGCGCATTTGTTTTTACAGTCTGAAACCTTTTCATCTTTTTTTCTGTTCTTTTTGAGAGCTAATTGGCATAGACATTTCAAGATGTTTCCTACCACCAAAGCCCAGAGTACTAATAATTTCTCCCACTGATATTAAAATTAAGCTATAGATAGTTTAATTTAGCCTGATTTAACTTTTTTTGGGTTGGAAGTCAAATTGTAGCCCAAAGTCCTTTATTGTCTAGTATACCTTGATGAGAAATAAAAACAAAAAGTTGCCAGTCAAACACAGCTGACTAACAACTTTTGCTGTGGATGTTGTAGATTTCTTACTAATGATAACGCATTTGCCTCTGCTCCTACATTAGTTTGTTGTTCCCCTGATGAATCCTGATTTTTTCCTGTGATTTTCTGACCAATCACCATCTCTCTGTGTCTGTGAAGGAATGACCAACAGGCCTGACCTCATCGATGATGCTCTGATGAGGCCTGGCAGGTTTGAGGTGAAGATGGAAATTGGTGAGTGCTAAGACAGCCTGACTTTGCTTGGCTGTTATTTTAATCTTTCATTTTAGTGATTATTCCACTGCATATACTGTCTCCACCATGGGAGCAGTGTTTTGTGGGTTTTCTGCTGGGGAGCATGTACAAGGCAAACCCATATGGGCCAGAGATTCCCATTTACATTGGCCTAGAAAGACCCAAAAATTGCCGACAACAATCTTACAAATTTGGACTTTCCCAACCAATGAAGCTGCCCTGTTGGGTCTCTTTTCAGCACCAACTGCATGTTTTGGGTTGACTTAAAGGATTTTTGGAAGAATTCTTCAGTAGGACCTGTGCAAAAACCACCAACACAGGCTCAGTGTATGTTTACCTATGAGGGTATGATAGCAGTTATAGACCTGTTTGTTTCTTCTATTCCCCTTCCCTTTCCTCTCATTGCCACTACGCCCTCATCATCTGTCCTCCAGGTCTGCCTGACGAGAAGGGTCGTGTCCAGATCCTGAACATCCACACCAGTAAGATGCGAAGCTTCAACCTGCTGGCTACAGATGTTGACATCAAAGAGCTGGCTGCAGAGACCAAGAACTACAGTGGTGCCGAGCTGGAGGGCCTCGTCAGGGCAGCACAGTCCACCGCCATGAACCGACATATCAAGGTCACCTGACTCTCTTGAATGTTCAGAGTCTCAATTTGAGATTCAGTTTTCAAATTAGCAATTACAGTGAAAGACAAAGTGGCCAGCAGGAAGCAAATATTTCATGTTAGCATCTTTACACTGACTTAGTGTTAGGGAAGGAATTCTCATTAAACAGCTCTGTTTTCACTGAAGCTCTTCAAATGTTTTCACACACTGTACAGTCAATAGACAGAAGCAGGTTAGAGCAACAGCATGGATCAAACAGTCTGGCCTATAATCAATAGGCTGCTATGACAAGGACACAGGCATGGGAAATGTGAGGGCCTGAAATCCTAACACCCAAAGAGTCTTTCTGTTGCCTCTAAGTCAGGAGAAAAATGAAGAGATGATGAGAGCAATGAAGGGTTGACAGCTAGGCCTACAGGTCTGCCTGTTACAGCTTATTTTAGCAATTTAAAACAACTAAAACTGAAAATTCAATGCTTCATTTGTGGATAATAAAAGTCTAAGCTTTCTCCAGAGGTACAAGGTAACCAAATGCTGTGAGATAAATTGTTTAAAAGTGGTGGCAGCATTTTCATTCCTAATGTGACCAAACCCCTTTTCCACAGACGTGGCTTTAACCAGTTCTTTCCCAGTCAGCCTCGGCCAGATTCATCTCCATTTGCAGATCCTAGGCAGTTCCTCCCCGTTTTTTGGATCCACCTCAGAGGTGGTACAAGCCGGGTATTGCGTGCAAGCGATTTGATTGGCAGCAGACTGCATTCGTTGATTGGCCCTTGGATTTACGTCACTGGATGAGCGAAGGCAGTTCTTCTCAAGCAAATTCTCAACCACCATTTTCAATCCGTGATGAGACCAATGTAGTTGGCGAAATGGTGAGCTGCAAGTTGATAATTCCATAGTCAAACCTTGAAGTCCAAACCTTTTTATCAACTGTGGCAGAAGAGTGGATGCAGTGTCAACTGAACGGGGCAATCCACAACGAGCAAATATAACACAAGATTTTGGAGACATTGACTGCCCAATGGTACACGTGCAAAACAACATAATTGGAGAATTGACCAGATCTCCTGCATGCTCACAGTCTGCCTACATTCCCACATTTCTGCCCATATTCACATAGTGAAAAACACACTGCCAATGGAAGAGCACCCAACTTGGCCAGAACCCAACCAGATATTAATCGACTAGAGTGACAATAGAGAAGGGGCTTAAGTGTTGCTGCCCTGACAAAAGGTCTTTACCTGCTGACAAGACAAAGTACACAACTCAAAAATGACTTCCTTTATATTTCAAGATTCTTAAACATGGTGTCGAGCACACTCTCATATCACAGGGCTCATAATAATAGCATAAACATACCTCCCTTGCAGTCACATGCTAAGCGCAACAGAATAGCACTTTGCAAAAAAGATTTTCTACAAGAGATCATTTTCATTTCCTGACAAGAGATCGTGGCCCAACTCTAGTACTAAGCATATGTATACATATATAGATGATTTTTAAATCTTATATGACAAAGTAATTTAATGTACCTTTGTATATCTTGATCCAAAAGGCAATATTTTTTAAAGTTACTGCTCAATTAAATATGTCATTGTTTATATTTATTGTTCTTTTCCAGGCTACATCTACAGTTGAGGTGGACATGGAGAGGGCAGAGAAGCTTCAGGTCACCAGAGCTGACTTCTTGGGGTCCCTCAACAATGACATCAAGCCTGTATGTAACATTCAAGGTTCTTGTTGTGTAAAATCGTTATAGTCATTCAACATGATAAATGCACAAAACAGGGTTTCTTACAATTCTAAATGCTTAATTTACAGGCTTTTGGTACAAACCAGGAGGATTATTCCAGCTACATCATGAATGGGATCATCAAATGGGGCGACCCCGTTACCCACGTCCTGGATGATGGAGAGCTGCTCGTCCAGCAGACCAAGAACAGTGATCGCACTCCTCTGGTGGCTGTACTCCTGGAGGGTAGATAAACTGTTAGAGTCATTAACCAAAGCATTCTAAAGCAAAAGATTCTGATTGTAAAGTGTACCACTTGTGTTTACACACACAGGTCCACCCCACAGTGGAAAAACAGCCTTGGCAGCTAAGATTGCAGAGGACTCTCAGTTCCCTTTCATTAAGATCTGCTCTCCAGACAAGATGATTGGAAACTCAGAGATCTCCAAATGCCAGGCTATCAAAAAGGCAAGTGCTGCAGGCTATTTTTGGCTTCAAAGTGAAATAATCAGCATTTATATTTACCTTTCACCTTCTCCATCTATCCCAGGTCTTTGATGATGCGTACAAATCCCAGCTCAGCTGTGTGGTGGTGGATGACATTGAGCGCCTGCTGGACTATGTGCCCATTGGCCCTCGTTTCTCCAACCTTGTGCTGCAGGCTCTGCTGGTGCTGCTTAAAAAACCTCCTCCCAAGGTGAGAGCTCTTCTGAAACTGTAGACATTCATGTTGGAAGTTCAAAATTTGCACGAGTTCAACCAGTTACCCTCAGAAGTCCAGTAATTCATAAATAGAGCCAACTTGTGTAATTTTAAACTACAGTATGAATCCAGCAATTTCTCTGAGGAACAACAGTGAACAAACAGCATCATGAAGACCACAGCAGACAGGTCAGGAAGAATGTCGTGCAGAAGTTTAAATAAGACCTAGATTGTAAAACTCCCAGAACTCTGTTCAATCCAAAATCTGAACGTGGCTACAATTACTAACCTGCCAAGATACCTAAACTGGCAGACCAAGCCAAGAGAGTATTAATCAGACAAACAGCCAAGAGCTCATGGCCTTTAAAAGATTCCCTGAAAACACTGCCCCCCAAAGGGTGCCTTGCAGATACAGTCTGGCTTGTACAGTTATGAATGTGCTGATTGATAGGCTTGGTTATTTCCATAAAAGAAAGTGTAGCTGATGTTTTCCAGTCTTTATGCCAAGATATGCTTACTCAGCAAGAACACAAATAAAACACAATGTCTAATCTGTTGAACAGATTATTATTCAAAAATTATTTTTAAAAATCATTATCATATATTTTCAAACTTTTACATGATGTGTTTGTTTTATGAGTGTGTATTCATTTTCTGAATGTGAACCAAACCTTTAAATGATCTGCCCTGCCTAGCACAGGGAATGGTTTAGCATGCATGTGACACAGAGATTGCATCAAATATGTATCTTTGACCTAGTTCTTTTGTTAATCTTTTCTTTATTTCTTTTTTTTCATCTAAATATTACTATCAGCAATAATTTTGCATAAAAATATGGACAGGTTTCATTCAGCAGGAAATATGAATCAATGATTTGCCCTGCAGTGCAAGAAAAGATAGATAAAAATGAGTTATGTATTCATTCTGCAGGGCCGGAAGCTGCTCATCATCGGCACCACCAGCAGAAAGGATGTTCTGCAAGAGATGGAGATGCTGGACGCCTTCAGCACTACTATCCACGTTCCCAACATCTCCACTGGGGAGCAGTTAGTTGATGCCTTAGAGGTACAGTAGAAAGAATCAAAAACACATGTGAATATAGATTTATTTGAGATAAACATCTGTGTAGATGTTCGGATTCTCCAAGTGGATAAATACGGAAAATTCTAAACTTTTTCAATGATGACTAAAATATTTTACATTCTTTGCTAGTGGTGTCCCAATACCGATACTGGTATCGGTATCAGCTTGCGTTTATGAGTACAAGTACCTGACATTAGTATCGGCCCAAAACCGGTATCGGGCCAATACTAGAGTCAGGTACTAAAAGCAAGCCAATACTCCAAACCTCCTTTCCTGCTGCACTGCGGTGCAGTTCAATTGCTAAACCACACTTTCTAGCAGGTGGTGGTGGTAATACACCAATAAGTTATTTGCTGATCCTCAAAAGAAAAAAAAACAGAGAAGTTAGATGACTGGTTTGCGTCATTTTGACTAACTGTGTCAAAAACAGCCTGTCATAATCTATTTTTACCCATCAATTTTTAAAATGATAAAAATGACATTTAATTGTATTCAACAAGCTGAACAGATAGATAAGCCACATCGTGTCATCATCAAGCTGAATACATATAACTTTCTCTGCAGTGACGAAGTTTTTAAAGATAACATTTCAGCAGTTGGTGATCAGAAGTCAGCAAGACTCCCTGAACGTTACCTGATCCCGCAAACACTCCCCTCAGTGGGAGAATAATCACAGCAGTTTCAGCTGCACTCGATGCGTGCCAAAGCCTCTTGTCACTAACTCTTCAACGCACAGCCGTCTGCTCTCAGATCAGAGGTCAGCGTCCAAATCAGAGGTGATACTCTGACGGAAGGTTTTCTCGTATTGATTGATTTTGTGACCTCCGCGATGTTCTCTGTGCGTAAAGTTGAAACTGTCATCGGCAGCAGGTGTTCAGGTGTGTGTGTAATCTGTCAAAATGAGGGATGGCCATCAGATTTTTCCATCACTGTTTAAAAAAAAAAATTTATAATTACAAAATAAAAAATAATTATTAAAAATAAATATTTGGTTAACGTAATCCCTTTGTTTGGATGTATTTCAGGGTAAACACAGAGGATAAACAAACAGACTTCAATGTGTGCTTGCTGTCAAGAGGAAAGGGAGGGAGGCATTTTTTTATTAAGCTTTTACTGCTTTCGTTTTTAGACCACCATTACAGTAAGCAGTGTAACTTCTCCCGTTTTAAGCTTTTGTCATCTAGGATGTGTGATTAATGGGAGCGGAGGATGGTGAAGCTGCGTGCATATTTATTCTGCAGTGCTGCACTTGTTACAGTCTATTGAACATCTGCACCTTACTTTCTTTCCTTCCTCAACAGGGTAAGCTGCCTCCTCCTCTGTTTAAGTAGATTAGCACAACTTTATTGCGCATTCTCTTTTGGCTTTCTCTGTGTATGTATTGCTTATTAAATGCACCACTGAAGCCGCAGCCCAACCGGACCATCAAACAAATAATTTTGCCACGACCCAAATTTTGACTCAGATCTAAACTCCAGCAAAAAATGCGTCTTTTAACGAGTAATTTGATAAAGCATTTGAAGACTAAACAATCTGTATATCATGCTCTAAATATGATCTGTTAAAACAATCAGACGATAGGCTTAAAAAGAAGAGCCACTATGATCTAAATAAAATAAATTTGTTTTCTAAAGTTGTTTGTGAAGTATAAGTAGGACTTGTTAATTATGCAGTATCGGTACTTGGTATTGGCAAGTACCTAAACTAAAGTACTCATACTCTGTCTGGAAAAAACTGGTATCGGGACACACCAATTCTTTGCTCCAAGGGTCAACATAAGTCTTGACATCTCCCTTATTTTTTGGGGCAACCAGGAATTCAAGCTACTGGAAGAATATGTTTTTGTCTTAAGTATTGCTATGAGTAAATTTCTTTATCCCTGTCAGTGGATGGTTGGAACTGAATGCTGAAAATTTCCCCAAATCTTCTTTGACCTTTGCAGCTGCTTGGAAGCTTCACGGATAAAGAGCGAGCCAGCATCGCACAGCAGCTCAGAGGGAAGCGGGTCTGGATTGGCATCAAGAAGCTGCTGGTGCTCATTGAGATGTCACTGCAGGTATGAAAAATCAAATAACAGACAACAAATCTAATAAGCTATGAGGGGTGTATAAAGTAAGAAATAACAATGTTTCTGCAAGCTGGTAAAAATGATAATGTTTTAGTTTAAAAACAGATTTTCAAAACTAAAGATTAAGTTATGTTTTGTTCTACCTTAAATTTTAAAATTTCTTCAGACATTCTTTCTTTCCATCATTACATAATTAATTCATTTATTTGTTTTGAATAATCCTCTGGTTGCATTTATTTGTTATGGGATCGGTGGTTCTGGCTCAGGAATCCAGATGTTATTACGCAATGACTAAACTACAAGCCCTGTGATTCAGTGGAATAGGCCAAGCCAAAAAAAAAAAAAAAAAAAAAAAGATACCCAGATATTCAGGTTTCCCAGCAAACCTACAAAAGTATTCTGCTCCTGATACAGGCTTTCTGTATGTTTAGATGACTACACTACAAATTATATTACTTTATCTGTTGTCATGGAAAAGAATATAAATAAACTGGCTTCAAAGAAGGTCTCAATCTGTATCTAAAACCCATTTTTAGTAACTGTTATGAAGTGTAATGTATACTGCTGGCATTAAAGTTATGTAAACTATGTGTGAAAGCACACCAATATTAGAAGTTATATTTAACTTGCTTATGTTATCAAGTTTTTCATAATTCATGAACAGTGAAAAAAGTGTTTGCCCCCTAACAGATTTCTTCAGTTTTGTTTTTTCCTTGCACCTACAGCAGACAAAGAGAGACATAATAAATACAAAAAGAAGTTGTTAGATGATGCCAGATTAGTTTGGATAACTTTTTTAATGAATATTAAGGTAGAAAAGATATCAACCTGGATCAATGTGATTTAATTTAAGGTTTCTGAATGGAAATTAACATTATCAGGAACTTCCTTATTCACAGTTTTGACCATGTTGACCCTATTTTGAGATGTTGTAGGGAATCATGTCAAGACTCTGGAATGTTCCTTTGGATTGCTGTGGTTGTTCCAACACAAAAACATTCTGATATGTTTTGGACTGTGACTCAATCCATTTTCTCTCTCCTTTTGCCTCCTTTTCCATCTCCAGATGGATCCAGATTACAGAGTGATCAAATTTATGACTCTGCTTAGAGACGAGGGAGCGTAAGTATAATCCCAACACCTGCAACAACACAGTTGAAGAACTCATCCTGTATCATTGTCATCCTCCTTCCTTAAATGTGTCTCTTTTTAACATTTTCTTTGGGTTAAACTCAGCACAATCCTAAATGAGAATTTATTGCTTCGTAACAAATCCAACAGTCAGTGATTTGGACTGAACAATAACTAACCTCAGTGACTTTACTTTGCAATCGCCAGGTTGAATGAAGGTGATCAAATCCGAATTTAAGCTGTCAGTCGCTCTTGACTGGTAAGACCAACAACTAGAACTAGAACTAGTGGTTTCTGTAGTTGGATAGTTAGAGTAGCGTTTAGATGGTATAACTTTTGTTAAAGGACCGAGTAGTACTTAAGTCACAAAGTAACTGAAATGACAAGACTCACTGATGTGAGAATCCAAGAATCATCATCACATTACCACATTACTTAATTAATTTAAGTTGGACATTAATTTCTGGCTACAGTTTACGAACATTAACTAACATCACACTTCATAAAGTGCTTCTGCTTTTGCTGTGTGAAAAAACAAAGTTCCCTGTCATACCCTGCAATTTTCATAATATGTGTATTTGGAAACTGAATGTTATGGTGTAGCTTATTGTTCAACTAAATTTAAGTCTAAAGGCAACTTGTGTTTGTTCAGTGTTTTCTCAATTGTGACAATGTATCTTTGCAATGAATCTGTATAAAGAAAATCAACAACCAAACTCAAATTCCATTGTTTTTTGTGATAAGCACGTGTTATTCATATAACATGATATTACACATTATTATGGCTATTTTGCTAAGGAAACCTTTTCTGCTGTTTGCACTACTTGCCTATATGATAGATGTAAGGAGAAAGGAGATAGGAAGTGAGCAACAGCTGTCACATGGTTGATTCCTTCTACTGTGCTTTTAAGGCATCAACTAACTGCTCCCCAGTGGAGATGTTGAGAATGGATGGTACTCTCCACTGTTTTCATTAGTGTATCAAGATTCAAAGCAGACGTTACCCACAGAATCGGGATATTTCCTAGCAGACTCAAGACTTTGTCATCTGAAAGGAGGGACAATAAAGCTCAGGACATCAATCTGGTTCTGAAGATGTTACAATAAGATGGTGAAAAAACAATGACTCATTACTACTGAAGTTTTTCTCAGTTTGCTGCTTAGCATCCGCTGACCCTGCTTTGTGATTTTACATGTCTACCACTTTTTGTTAAGTTGCTGTCATTCCCAAACACTTCTGTTTTGCTGTAATACCATCAACAGATTATTGTGGAATATTTAGTAATGAGGAAATGTCACTACTGGATCTGGATGGAGTTCACTGAGCTCCTGAGAGTGACCTATTCTTTCTGCAGAAGCGGTTTGCATGTCTAGGGTTTGATCATATATTCCTTAGGCCATGGAAATGATTGGAACACTTGAATTCAATGATTTGGATGAGGAAGACAATATTTTTAGCTTCCTGGCAATGTTTTTAGCAGAGGTTTCAAACTTTACCTTAAGGTGTCCCAACTGGTTGCATCAAGTCTCATTCAAGGTGACATTTGATGGTTGCTATAGGTCTCTTCAGAGAGCAAAATCTTATGAATTTTCACTGAGTTGTGGGTTGATCAAATGCTTTTTATGCCAGGATGTTTTGGGCTTAAAGCTGCAGTATGTAACTTTTATAAAAAAAAAAATATGTTTTTTACATATCACCATGTCATGACAGCATAATTTGAGACAGATAATCAGTGAAAAAAATAGAGCTCCTCTGCCTCTTCCCTGTGGTCCGACTGCCATTTGCAGAAATACACTATTCCCAGTCAGAAACAGCCAATCAGAGCAAGGAGGAGGGTCGCAGCACTGTCAATCATGCTTGTGCACCAGCTGCTCAATGTACTAATGGCAGAGAAACAACTTACTGTTACAGGAAAACTGTTTATCCGTCATCATCGGTGACCATGCTAACTAGCCTGAGCATTCACGACAGGCTCCGGCGCTAGCTGCAGTGCACCAGAGAGCGAGGGGGGTTAAAACAACCTTGTAATAGTATCAGATTATGGACATTTGATTTTGATCTGTAGTTATTTTTCTTTTGAGCTGTGCGTCTTTCCTGTTTCTTCCCAACATCTCATCTGTGCACGCATTTTTCCGAAACATACTGAAAGGTGTTGGTAGACTTCTCTGAATGATAAAATAAATCCTGCCTTTTTCTAATTTCTTCCTTTTTCTAGTGATCGCAGCTTGTAAGAATAGAGGGAGCAAGTGGAACTGAGGAGACTCACTATCTGCAAAGCATTAACAAGAACCAATAAGGGAGAAGAAAACAGATCCCCTGTTGTCTGTCCACCCACTGATCACCTGGTCTAAATGAATACCTGACAAACTCCTCACATCCACAGCATGTTCAATTGAGAAAATGTCTCCATTTCCCCTTCCCTCATGCCCATTGAATTCCCCAACAACACTCATTAATATATTGCAGCCAACTTTGGAAGTTGTAATGTGAAAATCTCTGTAAAGGGACTTGCAATAGCTGATTGTGGAGAGGGAAAAAGTGTTGTTTTGTGCATTGTGCGTAAAAAAATAACAAAAAAGAGGAAGCAACATTTTTAGCTCTACTATCTGTTGTATTTGTTGCCTATTTCTGGTCCTGCTCATGGTAGTTATTGTTGTGCATCCTCATGTGCAGTATAGACGCAACACCGACTCAAATACTGAAGCTGTTTGGCTCCTAAGATGTGAACATATGAGAGGCTTTTAGTGATTTAGTTGTGGCTGTACAAAGAAGCTGTTTCATGTGTAAATGTAATCCCTTTAAAGACACAGTATGATATTGTTCTGTAAATAGTATATATATAGAGGAAAAAAAACAGTATATCAACAGATGATGGATATTTCATAGTATATCAGTATGATCTTCCTTGCTGTGGCGATGGAGATGTTGATTTGATATTAGTGTAGAAATAAAATCACGTAAAGGATTGTTGGCCACTCTGTCTGTATACAGTGCAGTTCAGTTCATTGTTGGGACTTGAGGGAAACCCTATGCTGCATGTGTATGGTGTGTGTGTGTGAATGGTTGATTAAGGTTTATTCAAATGCAATCATGTGTGTGTATGTAATAACTGTGTACCAAAAAAAGACAGCTGGCTATCAATTTGTATTTTTTGTTGCTTAAGCCATGTGTTCAGTGCTCAAAAAAATTCCAAACTTACTGTTCTGTTCAGACCATTGGCGGTGTGTGTGTGTACGTGTGTAAATAAACGTTCATGTGCAGGTGTATTATTGCAATAAAAAGCACATATGCACAACTAAACAAACCTTTGATCTATTGTGTGTCTGGCTTCCTTTATTGCTGCACAGGATGAAGTGATAGACAGTGACAAATATTCTGCACCAAGCACTCATAATAAAGTAATATATATAATCAAGCTCCAAGCAGCCTTCACCAATGTGCTTGTGCCATTTCCGTCCACTAGGTAGCGCAATTGGCAAGCATCCCAAATTGCCTTCTGGGCATTTTGACCAAGTATGAACAGGATAGCTCAAAACCCCAAGGAGGAGTTTGTTAAAGTTTGACATGTATGAAAAGTGAAAAACAGCCAAAAATGACTCTGACACAAAATGGAGGACTTCCTGTTGAGTTGAGGGCATACCTCCAAGAGACTTTTTTTTTTTTTTTTTTTTTTTTTTTTTTTTTTTTTTTTTTTTCTTGTTTCAGAGTGTTCTACCTGTGTTCCTGATTTCAACTCTGTTCAATTTACCAGTTGGCCTATCTCACGTTAGGGGGCGCTATAGAGCTGTTTGGTCATGCCCACTTTAATTCCATGAAAATACTCAAATTTCACTCGGGGAACAATTTTGGGTAAAGTTTGGTGAGTTTTCGTATATGTTTAGGCTTCTAAAATGGCGCTGCTTTTGTGTTGAGAATCATAATAAGCATTTGAATTACAATAGGCCTTTGCAGCACTTCCACTGCTCGGGCCTAATAACACACACCAGCTGGCCCTCACACATAGACACTGTTCGGAAGAAGGTACAGCAAACTGTTCTTCCAAGCAGCGACTCAACACATCTGGGGTCAAGAATAGGGCAGCCTATCTCTGCAGACCCCACACATCCTGGACACAAACTGTTTAGATATTTACCTTCAGGTCAGCGCTACAGAATGTTAATTGCAAAAACCAGCTGCCACAGAGACAGTTTCTTCTGATGAACACAGCCTAAGTAGTCAGCTGCTCTGCTGTGAAACAAAATAAGCATGTTTGCATGACCACAACCTGCCTTTTTTTCTTTTCTTTATACAAAAAATGGCTGTACATATCCATACATGTACACACTGTTCATTTGATCCTTTATTTTATTTTCTCTAAAGTTTATATATTGATACTTAATGTTTAGACGCTGTGATTGCTTGAAACTGATGAAAATTCCTTGTTTAAGCAACCGCACAATCTTGGCCAGTAAATCTTATTCTGATTCTAAAGTTACATACAGATTTAGCATTTTAGCAAGCCTTCCATTAAGCAAATCTATGGGGTAAGTTGTAACTTTTCATTGCGGTCCCTTCTGATGTTGTACACAGTCGGTCATGAGCATACTAAAAGTGTTGAGTTGTGGTTGAACTGGGCTGTTTATTATGTAACCTCTGTGGAGGCAGTGTTCCTGTCTTGCCGGTAGAGGGTGCTGCCGAGCCTAGCGGCGTATCACCCCCCGCTCCAGCTGACCCGCATTCACCAGCACTAGACAGAAACGGGACAGGACCGAGAGCGTAGCGAACTTGTCAACACCGTGGAGTTTCCTTCCCCACGCACACCGTGATCGTAAAATCCTGTCAGTCCCGGGACAGCAGGACGCTGCTGTCGCCTGTTTTCGCTCTTGACAGCGCGTTGAAAGAGGAAGCAGTCTCGCTCCCGGTCAGGGAAACCGGCTGGAAATGACCGGAATCATATTGTAGCGTTTATTTGCTTCTATTTTCTTTAATTTGCCTGGTGACGTGTTTTATGCCGACCCTGCTGGGGGTGCTTTGCTACCCGGAGTGGACTTCAGCTCGACAAACTGACACAGAGAGAGGCGCCTCGCAGGCACGGCGGTGCAAGGTGAGTGGTGTCCTCACGTCAACCCCGGCCTGCTCACTGTACTCTGGCCGCAGATTAACGCGGGCAATGTCGGCTCTCTATGACAAATCAACCTTCACTTGAACCTCCGTCAAGACCTGCCTGGCTGCTGCATTACCTGACAGCTGAAGCCGCAAACTTGCTAACCTGCATTCCCTGTTAATAGGTCAGATCCGTGACGTTCGGGGCACGGTGCCAGCACATAGACCCGGAGGAATGCGGATGTTTCTGGGTGTTCTGTTCTCACATGTGGGCTCGCTTCTTTGTAGCCACGTAGTTTAGCTCTAACACATCCGACTGGCTGTTCTCGAAAAGCTGTTGAAGACTTACTAGGAAACATGAAAACAGCGGCGATAGCAAGGGGGGCCAGGGAGGGCTGGACATAGCCACCCCTCTACGTTTGCTGGCCATCCCACTGCTCCCAGGGAGTGTTGATTGAGAATCACAAACTTAACAATAAACAAACTTATCTGTGGAACTTGACTACAATTTTTTTGCAGAACATTTGCCTATTTACAGATTTTTTTTTTCTTTCCCCCCCAATATGTAAGAATACAGTTTGGGAAGCTGAAATATATAGCCACAGTGATAAGTGAAAGCAGCCAATCCAGGAGGCCATTCATTATCACTGGTAGCTTGGCTTTTTACCCCAAGAGCAGCAATAAGGAAGACTGTAGTTGTTAGCTTGTTTGGTAGTGCTTATACGGTTTCCGCTGTGCATATTAATGCATATTATGGTATATTTGGTGTTTGAACTATTAAAATAGGCAGTTCTAAGCATTTTAGAGGATGTCTTTAGTGTTCGCGGGCAGCTGTGTTCCCTAAATCCTCTCCAAATACCCAGTGGTCCACTGTACATGATTTGTCAAGGCCTACTGGGGCAGCTGTGGCTCAATGGGAAGAGAAGTCGTCTTGTAAGGCATTTAACGAAAGCTGCTGACCAATCTTGGTAATGGTGTATTAATGTGTGCACGTTCTATAGACATTAAATCCATTTGAACACATCAAAACACCCGAGGGTGACAGTTTGAATAGTAAACAAACACACCAGTAGGTGGCAGTAATAGATATTTTTAGTGTTTAGACAGAGTATAAAAGACTCCTGATTAAAACGAAGGGGATGCCATTTAAAATACTTCAAGTTTAACCCACAGGTAAATTTCTCAAATAAAAACGGAATTTGGACAATGTTGACGGTGTTTTTTTCATTTTTGGGAAGAGCGACATACAACTTGACATAAATCAAGATTGAGATAACAAGTAATAAGAAAATTTTAAAAAATGGAATGAATGAATGAACTTCTCAATGAATCTCCAGATTCATTAAGAGAAGTTTGGCTTCAGTGTGGAGAATTTTTATTTGTCAGTAGCCGTGTTTCCATCCAGTTAATGCACTAAAGGGGGGATGGACAGACATTTGCCAAATATGTTCTGACATAGTGACTGCTCCTGTCCATTGGTGGGTCTCTGCCTTACCACAGGCACGAAACTTAAAAAATTTCAAAGTCTGAACTTCCAGCTCAGAGGTGAGGACTCTCTCCAGTTTTCTGTAATGTGTGCTCCAGTTTGCAACTTCTACTTCCTGTTTATTACAGCCATACACAGCATCAACATCTGATGAAACTCTGCTTTGCTTAGCCTGGTTGATTCGCATCAAACCTGTAGACTTGCCTAATTCGCATTTTTTTTCTTTTTTGCGACATTTTAAAAGTCTACTCAAAATTCTCCTGACAGTTGGATGGAAACAGAATTATTGAAGACTTTACTGTCATAATCTATGTTACCTAACAAGGCATTTTTTTACAGTATAGAGTAAAATCAGATAATTGGCTCTGACGGTGTTTTCTAAACCAGCACTGCCAAAATAAACGCTTGTGCGACACATGAAAGCAACATTACCTTTCACTCATACTTGCTTTAATATGCTACTGCGAAGTCATGTGTTTTTGACTGTGTGATGTTTTTATCATGTAAAGCACTTTGAATTGGCTTGTTGCTGAAATGTGCTTCACAAATAAATACGTTTTGCCTTCACTCAGACGTCAGATAAGCTTCTACCCTATTGGTCAAGGAAAACCTCTGTGGTAATTGCCACTCTTTGTCTCAAATAATATTTTTAGTGTTGTTGAAACCCAATATTTCTGTGTGAAAAAGTGACTGCCCACTAAACCCAGTAACTGGCTGGGTCACCCTTAGCGGCAGCAACCGCAATCAAGCGTTTGTGATAACTTGCAATGAGTCTGTTCCAGCTGTGGGGGAAGTTTGGCCACTCATCTCTGCAGAATTGTTCTAATTCAGCCACACTGGAGGGTTTTCGAGCATAAAGGGCCTTTTTAAGGTCATGCCACAGCATCTTAATAGGATTCAGGTCAGCACTTTGACTAGGCCACTCCAAAGTCTTCATTTTGTTTTCCTTCAGCCATCCAGAGGTGGACTTGCTTGTGTGTTTTGGATCATTGTCCTGCTGCAGGACCCAGGTTGGTTTCAGCTTGAGGTCACTAACAGATGGCCGGACGTTCTCCTTCAGGATGTTTTGGTCGACAGCAGAATTCATGGTTCCATTCATCACAGCCAGTCATCCAGGTCCTGAAGCAGCAAAACAGCCCCAGACCATCACACTACCACCGCCATGTTTTACTGCTGGTGTGACGTTCTTTTTCTGAAATGCAGAGTTACTTTTACGCCAGATGGAATGAGACACACACCTTCCAAAGAGTTCAGCTTTTGTCTCATCAGTCCACAGAACATTTACCCAGAAGTCCTGAGGATCATTAAGACGTGTTCTGGAGAAATTGAGACGAGCCTTGATGTTCTCTTTTCTCAGCAGTGGTTTCCATCTTGGAACTCTGCCATGGAGGCCATTTTTGCCCAGTCTCTTTCTTATGGTGGAGGCATGACCTCTGACTAAGGCAAGTGAGGCCTGCAGTTCTTTGGATGTTGTTCGTGACCTCTTGGATGAGTCGTCGCTGCGCTCTTGGGGTAGTTTTGGTCGGCCTGCTACTCCTGGGAGGGTTCCCCGCTGGTCCGTGTTTTCACCATGTGTGGGTAACGGCTCTCCCTGCTGCTCGCTGGAGTCCCAGAGCCTAGGAATGGCTTTGTAACCCTTTCCAGACTGCTGGAGCTCATCTACTTTGTTTCTCATTTGTTCCTGAATTTGTTTGGATGTCGGCATGATGCCTAGCTTTGGAAGATCTTTTGGTGTACTTCACTTTGTCAGACAGTCCTCTTTAAGTGATGTCTTGATTGAGAACAGATGTGGCAGTAATCAGGCCTGGCTGAAGAAAGTGAACTTGGGCGTGATAAACCACAGCTAAGTTATGTTAGGCATGACTTTTTCACACAGGGCGGTATAGGTTTGGAATATTTTTCCCCCTTAATAATAAAGAGCTTCATTTAAAAACTGCCTTTCATGTTTACTTGTATCGTCTTTGACTAATATTTAAATTGGTTTGATGTTCTGAAGCACTGAAGTGTGAAAAACATGCAAAAAATAGGAAGTCAGGAAGGGGGCAAACACGTTTTCACATCACAGTATGTCACATTTAAGTGTTCCAGATCAAACCAACTTTAAAATCTGACAAAAATAACCGAAGTAAATACAAAAAGCTGTTTTCACATGGTTCACGTCATGGACCCGACCTTACTCACTCACCTTGTTAAATCAGGAATGAACTGTTCTTAGTCACATTTTTTGAAAGTTCAGTTCCATTTTAAAAGTCACGCCCAGTCCTGATCTGTAGAACAATAGTTTATGTAAACAGAAGCGGCCAGACAGCATGAAGTAGGCTGAAACATCCCAGAAACCAGCAGATTATGCTCCAGTCTAACAGAGGAGAACAAAGCCATTGAGATCTATCAGCCAGGAAAGGGTTACCAAGGGTTACCCAGCCATTTGGAAGGTTTTAGGACTCCACTGAACTACGGTAAGAGTGTAGCTCTTATGGGGTTGGGTAGTTTTAATAGTGAGTGTTATGCTGGAATCTGTATAGATGAGATCTTGTTTTAACCTGCACACTTGTGGCTAACTGTATGCACAATATTGACAGTACCTGTGTTGGAACAGTCTGCAACAGGCTGTTAACAGGCCCTTAGCGTGCATCTTGTCTGACCTGCTGTCACTCCACATTTCATCTGTCAGCACGTCTCCCAGCAGGCACATCCAGACAGCGATGACGTGCTCACGTCACTGCTGGCCTTGAATCCACAGAAGGACCCCTTCAGCTCCTGTTCTAATTTCCACACTGAGGGCTCTGTCTGTATCGGCAGAAACATTATTGCTTGGCAAGAGCAGGTCATTTCACGATGAACAAAACGAGCTATGGAAAGCTAAAGGTGCCATTACTAATATCTCATAGTAAATCAGTGCTTTTACACATCATTTTGGGGGAGTTTTTACATTTTCATACGTTCTTACTACATTTCTCGTTTTGAGCACATATACCGTCTTGCAAAAATGTTCATATCCCTTGAACTTGTTCACATTTTGTCATGTTACAGCCACAAACTTTAATGCGTTTCATTGGGGTTTTGTGCGATAGATCAACACAGACTAGAGCGTATCTGTAAAGTGGGAACCCATGCGTGGTTTTCAAAATCCTTTCCAAATAAAAATCCGAACAGTTTGCACCTTCCAGTTGAACCACCTGAGTCGTTGCTTTGTAGACGGACCATTTGCCACAGTTACACCTGCAACATCTAGAGACCGACAGTTCTCCCATTCCTCTGTGTGAAAGAGTACAAGCTCAGCCAGACTGGATGGAGAGCTTCTGTCAACAGCAATTTTCAAGTCTGGCCCTATATTCACAGTTGGATTTAAATATGGACTTTGACTGGGCCATTCTAACAAATGAATATGCTTTCATCAAAAGCATTCTGTTCCATCTCTTCCTGCTGGTGAACTCCCACCCTACTCTGAAGTCTTCCTGGCTTGCCCTGTCACTACTGCAGAAAAGCATTTGCGTACAAACACATGGTGGTGGCAGCATCATGCTGAGGGGATACTACTAGCTGTCTACCTCTAACCAGTTTTCTTTAAGGGCTGCCCTAGCTGCTGCATGTTGCAGCTTCATCCACATGTTTCCTCTCCTCTGCATGGATTGTGGCAAACTGCAAATATTAAATCTTATTAAGGATGCATCGATAGGAAAATTTGGGCCAACACTGATATCCGATATTAATATTACTCTTATGCCCAATACCCAATATTTACTGTTATTATATATTTCCCTACCATTTCAACACTGTTGAAAATACGACCCCACCGCTGACGTTGCTTCTCTGCTTCAGTTGAACCGCCCGTGATCCTGTGCTGCATCACTCTCACATGACCAGACAAATACCACCTGGTCAGCCCCCTCCCCTCAAAGAAACACAAGTGGCAACGAGATGCAAATAAACATTGGTCGTGAATATTGGCCCAGTTTTTCGGCTGATATCGATGTTAATGCCGAAATATCGTGCATCCCGAATTCTTCTGCACCTTTTTCGTCATCGTTTTTTTTCTTTCCACCCTTTGATAACAGCCCAATTTGTGGAGTGCATGACTAAGAGCTGTCAGGACGTGTAGTCAATTTATGTCATGCTATAAAACTACTGTGGGAATGAATTAGACCAACACCTGAATCTTTTTGAACTTCAGTCAGACACACAAAGGAAGAATGAATTCAGACACCATTTCCGAATTCTTTAAGCAGCCCCTCAGTATGGCTTTAAGTGTGCCACTGTTGTCGGTTTCAGCACTGGACAGCTCCTGAAAGAGCACACCTCAGGGAAACAGAGCGACACAGGTGTGATAGAATCCGAGCTGCGCCGCATTTCCAGTTGCAGCATCGATGTGTCCAGTATCTCGCTTGCAATGTTGGGTGGGTAGGATGTTCCATATAAACTGTAGGACATCAATCATATGCCGGCAGTTGGACGGACTCTAAGAGCCCTTGATGTTTTCATCTGTTGTATATGTTTAGTGGCTGAGATGTTAAAACTTACAGAAAGTAGTGGGGACAATGTTTAATGGTTAAAAAAAACAAAAGTGTCTATAACAAACAAAACCTAAAAAATAACGACAAAGTTATAACTTCAACATTAATTAATGCAGCAGTTGTAAGCTGCAAATCCACAGATGTGAAAATAAGTTTGCTTTGTTTATTGCATGCAGTTCAAACATCCAGAACCTTCCATTTCTGCTGTCCTTTTCAGCAGCATACCACAGAGACGGTTCCATTTATTTTTTTACAATGCACTGATGTTTATATAATGTCCTCAGTTCTGTTAACAAGCATAAACCATCTTTAAACAGAACATTGTTTAGATTGTACAAGAGGCACACGCAGAAGTAAAATGGGAGACAAAATATCCACGGATCATGAGAGGTGATCACACTAAAAGTAAAAAATGATCTCCAGTAACCTGGTTATGGCTTTACTAACTAGTGTTTTTATTATAATGTTGCAGTTTTTGGTCTTCAGATGCATTTTTGGGAACAACCCATAACCAGGTGTAAATGCAGCTTCTATATGCAGCAGTGTTTATTGTATCCTTTGTGGAAAAGAAACAGACAGTCCAGATAAATGATGTTTTAGACGTACAGAGCTAATCTTCTTTTTGAAAGTGATCCTTCACTGAATCAATAATGGATGTAAGCACATGTAAAAGTAGTATCCATGTGATGTCTTCTCACATCGACCAACCTATAATCTGCTAGCAGCCAGACATGACCTCCTTTGGTGTCCTCACCCTCCCTCTTTTGCTCTGAGGCTATGGGGGAGGGGGGGCTGCCCTCTGCCTCGGCATATTTCTATATGTGTGTCTGATTACATAAGCAGAGCTGTGTAGAGGCTGCTGCATTTCCAGTCTCCCAGGTCCCACAGTCTGCGTACATCATCCAGATGTAGGCAGACTCGGAGTGATCTGATGAATCATGTCCTGATTTCATTTGTAGCTGCAAAAACTGTCTTTATCCAACATCACTGAAGGCTGACAGACTATTTTCTTTCATTTTTTTTTTTTTTTTCAGTTCAACATCAAGGGTATGTACTTATTAGTGGTAACATTATAGCTAATGACTAGTTAAACTGGTCTTTGCTATGTGATGTGCGAAGGTTAGGGTTACAGATACGACCAAGCTGCATTGCAACAGGGCTACTCTACTTCAGCAGCCCACATTAACAGCAGTAGTAGCTATGTAGCTCAGCGTCTTTGTCACTCCTTCAGTGTTCACAAACAGCTTTATTTATCACTGTTTCCTTCTTTGTGCCAGAGAAACAGAGCGTGATTACACAAGCTGGAGACCTAAAATAAACACCCTATTAAGGCGAAAACTTGTGAAGATGAAAATAGATGCTACAATGATTGTAATATGCAGGCCTAGTAGGGTTAGAGCCGCCTGTCTTTATAAAAACCAGCCAGTCAATAAAGTGACTTACAAAGAGATTCGTGCCTTTTGAAAATGTTTACCTCTTTCATGTTACAGCCACAAACCCCTGGACTTGGGTTTTATGCGACATGAAGTGGCTGAAAGTTGTGAAGTAGCAGTAAAAAAGGCTGCATGTTTTTCTGGGTCTGTGTTTGTAATCAGTCCCCTTTAATTTTATGTGCTTCATAAAATCCAGTACAACCAGTTGCTTTAAGAAGTAATTTATATGTTGAATAGAACTGAAATCCAGCTGTTCTGTGAAGACCAGAGAGGTCTATCAGCCAGGAACAAACAGCATCATATAAACCAAAGAACACTGCAGACAGCTTGGGGAGAACGTCACTCCATTCAATCCATCATCTGCAAAGTCCGTCACCTAAACCGGTGGTTCTCAGTTATTTTCTGTCATGCATAATAATTTGAATTTTAAGTTGTTGCAGCTCATTTTATTGTTTTTAAGTCCAGGGTTTTCCCCAGAAAACTTATTAAGCCCGGTGGTTGGTGTGCCAGGGCAGTTCACCGGTGGTCCACCATGTTTTTGTGTTAAAAAATTGCTAAAAATTGACAAGAAATTTTAATAAAATATGGCTTGGTAATGATGTTATTAGAAGACATTACTGACAATACTTAAACACCACCATAGAGTTTTAAAAAAGGTAAACAGACAACCAGTCGTTAAATCTGCAGCTTGGTGCAGTGTTTTGATTTGCAGGTTGTTGTTGGTTTTTATTGATCAAAGTGATTGCAGTATTTGCAAGAAATACTTGAAAAAAATGAAAAAATCCTGTCTGTGTCTGCAAGAACACCTTCCAAATCGTCCAGTTTGAGTAAAAAGATGGTGAGCATGATCTTACAAGAATTCTGAGGTGCACAACCAGGTGATCAACACCAGGGGTGGGGATGGCGTGATTGCTGTGTCCCTTCATATCCAGTTCAATGCGTCAACTATAAACCTGGCTGAACCCGTCTTTGTAGTAACTGTTTCTGGTTCATTAAAAAAAAAAAAATCTATGTAAAATAATACACATTTAAAATAAATAAATGTGAAGCTTAGCCTGGCGGAGGGGCAAGTACAGCCTTGTGGGCCCCCTGACATATAATATGCTGGGGGGAAACCTTGAAGTCTTAAAATCCAAGTTCAGTTTATTACCTTAATGAGTAACATTTAATCAGGACTGCTCAGTTGGTGTGATTCTCAGAAAAGAAAAAGTGTAAGCGATTCGCTGGGATGTGCATTTTTAGACTAAACAGAAAAACTTTTTTAAGCTGCAAACATTGGCTACATGTCAGCTTAATCGCCTCATTCCTTTTCAAATATATAGCTTTTAACATTTTTGTTTGCAAACTTTGCAGCAATATTGCCTATATTTTAGCTTATCAGAAGAGATGAAAAGGGGATAGCATTTTGCATTTACAGTCAAACCAAGGGTTTTGTAGGCTTCATCGTATTTCCTGGTCTTTTTCTACTGGCTACCTCCCAGAGTTCACCCTGAGCGCGCGAGCCGAGAAACCGCTGTGGCTTTTATACTTGACTCATATGTTGGTCCAGTGTTCTCAGAAAAATACAGAGGAGCACGAGCGAGGCCACTGGGTGGTGAGATCAGCACGCGCGCCCTTGTTTAATGACTCAACTATAAACCTAGCTAGCCTCCGCCATTTTTCTTTTGACCATCACAAACTTCTCCATCTCTTCTCAGCTCTGTATGTCTGTGTGCTCTGAATAGGCTGCTTCCTCTACTGGGTTGAGCAGGCAGTGTGTTGATTAGTTTCACCACTGCTGCCACCTAGTGACTGGAGGCTTGTTTATCATTCAAGCATGAATTAAAGACATGAACACCAAAGTCCTCCCAGTCCTCCCAGAGACCTCACTGTGCCCCCCACCAAAAGGACCACTGCTGTTGAAAGAAAGTCATTAAAAGTCCAATTTGCCCAAAGCCATGTAGGGAACTCAGCAGATGTGTTGAACAAGGCGCTCTGGTCAGATGAGAAACAAAATGCTAGCTGCTACTTGTGTCTGAAAGCTATCACTGCTCTTCACCATGAACACATAGTCACCACTGTGAAACCTGGAGGTGGCAGCATCAGCCTGTGGGGATTATTTCCATCAGCAGGGACCGGAAAGCTGATCGGAGCTGACTGGAAGATGGATGGAGCTGAATATGGAGCAATCCTGGAAGAAACCCTTTTGGAGCCTGCGAGAGACTGAAAACCAGGTTGGAGGTTCACCTTCTAGCCGGACAACGACCATAAATGTCCACCCATGCTTTGGACCCTGTTCAGGTGTTAGAATGGCCAGATAACAGTCCAGTTGTTCTCAGATCTAGTCTTGAACTATTTGACGATAAACAGTGGAATCATTTCAGTTTGTGGATATGCAGATCTGCTGTAATTACGGTGAAAGGTGGCTCTACAAAAGAATGATTCTGGAGGGCTGAATGCAAACAGACGGCACACAAAACAAAACCCAAAACAACTGAAAGACGTGTCATTTTCGCCTGCCTTCATAATCGTGATATTTCCTGTTTATCCATCATATAAAATCACTTTAAAATATTAAGAAGTTTTCAGTGTCAAGGGAGAAAATATGAAAAAGAGGCATGAATATTTAGCAAAGACTGCCTGTCCAGCCTTTATCCTGAGGATCGCCCAGTTGGTGTGTAGGTGTTCAATGTTTCAAACAAGTTATCATTTCTCTGTTAATTACCAGTAGTCATTATCAAATCCAGTTTAATTTATCATGATTGAAATCCATTCTGATGTTTTAAAGATTGCTCTACTACAAAGTATAAAATAGAACTGAAGTCAAACACTTGAGCTGCTTTTTCACTGTCTCACCAATCCAAGTCTCACTCACTCTTGCAAGCCTCAGCACTTCGCTGTCTGACAGATGTGTGTTACTGCTGTTGACGTCAGGACTCTATTTTAGCTCCTTCATAAGCTGAACCCTTGTTGGCAGCGTCTCCTCCTTCCATGGGCCGTCTAAAATTGTGCAGCAGAACCTGCAGTAAATTTTGGCCCAGTTTGTCAAACACTGTCCACACTTTTGTTACTGTTATCTGTTATTTAAAATCTACATTGTTCATAACAACCCCAAGGTGTCGGTGAGACAAGTTCACCCTAAAAAAATGTTTCAGTTTTGATCAGAACCTCACAAAAGTGGGATTGACCACTTGATTCACCTTGGCTGTGTAGCGCGTTAAAGGGGAGAAACAAGGAGGATTTGGAAATAGACCTGTTACACATAATATCTGACTACAGGATTCCAACTAGGACATAAATGTGTAGTTCAAGAAAAATGATACATTGTTTTCAACATTTTTTTTATTTTTTGTGTTCATTGGTCTTCATGATTAATCAGAATAAAGGGAACATTAAGATTTTACAAATGCCACGTTTTTAAGATTTGTATTTGTGAAAAAAGTTAAAAACGCCCATTTTTCTTCAACTTCAACTGCTTCGGGTGCGCTGCTCCGAGCAGGACGCGCACCATCATGGCCACTCTCTGTGGCACACTAACAGGTGTGCAGTGGGTGCCTGGTGGCAAAGAAATGGCGGTCGGTGCTCAACTAGCTCCTGAAATTTGCTGCTGTCCAGCACCTTCTTCGTCCCACTGGAGGAAAGTTTGGGAAATGTTGCAAGCGGTACGCTCGACCATGAAATCTCAAACGTCTCCGGACAGTGGTCTCGAAAGTGTTGCTCCCTATGGCGCGAGCCCACTGGCCAGGGGGTCTAATCGGCTCACAGGGTTTTCTGAATCAATACTGAATTGGAAAAAAAAACTGAATTGCAATGCACTGATGAATTGATGTTGTTACCCACCCCTAGTAAACAATAAAGCTGAAATGACATGGGTGCAGAGACCTGTGACAGTCCTCTCTTGTGTAAATGATCTTTTAACTTTGAATGAAACTGAAGAAAGAAATTCTATCTCTTTGACAGGCATATCAAACCTGATTGGGAAGATCAGCTATTTCAGGATTCTGCCTTTTCTTCAAGATAGGGCTGGATGATATGGCTGAAAAACTTATCACAATATAAGCATTTCATATCAGTTAATATTGATAATTATTGATCAGTTTTTTGCTTTGTATCTGAAATACTGCCAGACTGGTGGAGTGACGTTTTCTCTTTTATCCAGTTTTCACTCCGTGCTGTTTAAGCAGTTATGAGGCACGGTGGCGAAACCTGAAACTGCTGCTGCACAAGTTACTCAACCAGTTGTTGCTAGGTAACCAAAGAGCGAGTGATTTAGTTGATGCCACCAACCTAGCTTAGCTGGCCATGAGAGGTTTAGCAGCTAAAGTCTTTCATCTGCCTACATCCCCCAGGATGCTGTGCGGTTCCCACAGAAAAAAAAAATATCCATCCTCTTTTTGCTAAATTTTCTTTATTTTAAATCCTCAAAATAGGAATAAAATGGTGGTTCTTTAAAAATGACAAATTTCTTAAAGTAAATATTTATCTAAATTTATAACGTGTCTTTTATCACAAAACTCATGTGACATTTGCAGTTCCAAACACATTTTTTATTTGACTGGCCTGAGCAAAAAATGGCTCTTTAGGTTATAACGGTTACATACCCCTGGTCTAGAACGTCTAGAAGACTAGAGAACATTTTGGAAAAAAAACTCACAGTTTCTTGTGATTCTTTAACACAGGAGAGGTTTTGCTTTTGGAAAAAGATGGAAAGCAGATATTGTTCCTTTTTATTCTGCTTTAGAGTGCACACAGTTCAGTGTTTATGACATCCAAATAATTGCTTTACAGCAATAAACTGGAGATCTTCATCTTATCTGTAAACATAAAATACCCACCTACTTTTAATCTTTATTGCTCGCCCTTTTAAACCTCTTATCTTTTGTCTTCTATCCATTTTCTTATCTGATGGTAATGCATCTATTTTTATGTTCCCAATAATCTGGCCATCTTTCTGTTCTTCTGCCAGTAAACCTGGTCTCTTGTCTTCTGGTCCCAGTGGCTGGTTATATATAACAACCTTCGAGGTTATGAATGCTGAGGTTATGATCCTGCCAAAATTGGCAATAAATACAGAAATAAATAAATGGCTCAGTAAAGTCATTATTGTGCCAAATATTCCATCTCAGAAAAAAAAGAAAATTACTTCCCCAACCTATCTGTTTATACAGTGTGACATAAATTAACGGTCAAGGCAAACTAATATTAGGAGTTATGATACTCCAGAAGGTGCCAAAAGAACTTAACGTCTTTGGTGAAACTGATCAAATCAGAGCTAAGTAATTTAAACCAAGATGTCATTATTTCAAATATATGTCATGTTGCTCTTGTTTTATGTTTAATGCAAAAGGCTGATGCATATTGTCAGTAATCAACCAAAACTTTTTTGTTCTTGTTTTCATTTAACATGCAATCCCACTTGTTGGCTTCTTTTTTTACTCCAATATCCAAATAAAATCCAGTTCAGATCATCCTGAAAACACCATCTTTGTTTCAGCCAGGTGTCGGAGCTCTGAGACAGCGCTGAGCAGGTCAGTAATGATATTCTTATGGCCTCAGATAATGGAGGTGGTACTTGTCCTGTTGGATCTTTGCATCTCATACAGTTGATGATGGTATTCTCTTATAGAGGCTCGAAAATGCTGTAGGGATACAGGGAGCAGCACTGGATGGGTTTAGATCATACTGTCTGACAGATTTCAGGCAGCCATTTTTGTTATGTTAAAGCCAAATCTTCTCCATGCTCCAGTGTTGCTAGTGAAGTATCACAGTGTACAGGACTTGGACCACATCTCTTTACTATATATGCTTCCTGTGATTGAGCAAGTCATAAATCAGGAGGAGCCAACAAAATATAACAATATACAGTAAATTAAAGAATATCTCATTTCCACTTTTCTCACTTTAATTTTTCACTTCCATAGGCTTAAAATATGCACACCTTCAAACAGAACCAGTACATATAGAACTGTCATTGAAGTTGCAAATTAAACTAGTAATAATAATAGTGCTTTCAAAGAAAGTGCTGAACAGTCAGTAAAATATAAAAACCATAATAAAACAATGTAGATTAAAAACAGATAAAGCAAAAAGGAAACACCAAGAGAAGCAATAAAACTTTAGGTATAGAATTAAGAAGCATAAGACAGAGTGAATAAGAGGGTGTTTAAGTTGCTTTTAAAACCTTCACAGAACATGCCTGCCTAGCATTGTGTGGGAGATTGTTCCATAAGGATGGGGCACGAAAGCAGAAAGCACGCCCCCCCCCAACAGGTTTCCTTCTAGCTTCAGGGGTTTTTAGTGCCCTGAGATCAGAGAGCACGAGGTGGAACATAGGAAGGCATAGAGTTTTGTAGGTGAGTAGCAAGACCTTAAAATAAGCATTAATATACAAACCTGTAATGAATGAAGGTGTGTGAGTTACTAGCTTTAGTAGCCATCACAACTCTGCTTGGTAAAATTATCACCATGTGACAATTTTTCCCTGTTATGCTGATGACACTCAGCTATATTCTTCCATAAATCCTGATGAATCCAAACAGTTGGGTAGACCAGTGATCTGCAGCATTGGTCTTGAGGGCCCACTGTCCTGCAGATTTTACATATGTACCTGCTCCAGCACATTTGATTAAACTGATTTCAGTACCTCTTCAATGTTGCACCAAGTGCTGCTGCATAAGTGCTGCTTGGTGTAGACTAATTGGCCAACAGCTACTGGACGATGAGATTGAGGTTGAAAGTCTTGACATGTCCCGGCTCATTGGTTTGTTATTTTTTTTCCTCCTTTCAGCTAAATTTCACCCTGCATTCATTTTACTTAAATGACATTTTTTTTCTTTCTGTTCGTCATTTTATAAATAAAATGCTGACTCGCAAGACGTCACCTGTTTTTTTTTTTTGCATATTTTGTGTCTGAGATCATAATTGTCAACGCTTTTTTTTTTTTCTTTTCATGTCAAAATTTAAAAGCTTTCTTTTTCTCATCATCCTCACACACTATCATTTGTGACTGAAATACTATCAGCCTCATCCGATAGCAACGTGTTAATAATCTACAGGCCATCTTCAGTCTTTTTTCTCACTGATCTGTTATTTGATGTGTCACAATCTCACAATAATAAAAGCCATTAAAAACAATGGACTTCTCTGTTTTGTTACTTAATATTTAGAACAGATTTTTTTCTGCTTCAGTCAGATTCAGATGCCAACAACAACCAGTTCCTTGACTTGAAGGATATTTCTGGATTCTTCTCGTTACAGCCTGCACTATGCAGCTGTCACTGTGACTGGTAAGAGATGGAAGTCCCCCCGCTGCCTTCTTACAGACTGATGCATATTACATGAAACAACTCTGCCCTCGTGCCTGCTTGTGTCTCCAGTCGGCTTCCGGTATTGCATTAGTGTGAGAGTCATTTTAATTTGCAGTTTGACCGGATCTCTGTTGATGCGGCTTATATTTTGCCTCAGAGGCTCTGATAATAGTAGCAGCTAACGCCTTCTGTGGATCAGGATCCCAGACTGGATGCAGTGAAATTTAAAGATAAACCTGCCACTGGTGTTTGAGTGAGTGTAATGTTTAGGTAGGATTATTGGTCCATGTGGAATGAAATTTCTGAAAGTGTAAAACTGTCCAACCTTTAAACTATTTATCTTGTTACTTCTTCACAAGCAGTGCTAATGGCTGTGTTTAGGGCCGTGCAAAAGGATACATGCTGCTTAAAATCTCACATTTTCCAGTTTAAAGTTTGTAGGTGATACAGCAACCTTGTGGGAGTTATTGCTCTGGTCATATGAAACCAAAATTGAGTTTTTACTCGTACACAAGATCTCTACAGGGATGCATGGTTGTGGCTGCATCATTCTGTGGGACTGCTTTTCTTCAGCAGGGACAGAGAAACCAGTCAGAGATGATGGGAAGATGGGTGGAGCGAAATACAGGGGTACTTGGATTGCCTGGTTTTAACTTGTGTTTGTGGATATGAGAACAAGTCATAAGCAATGCATGGAGCTAACTAGAGCTCAGATGCAGGAACTGGGTTGTTTAGTTTTAGGGTGTGTTCTCATATTTGTGGGCATACCTTTTTTGTATTGGTGATAAAAAAAATTAAATAATGGCAGCTTTGCATGCTAAACAAGTCTGACAGCTTCTGTTGCACATTAAAAGTCTTCACATTTGTTTGAAATTCCATACACATGCACGCTCTCTATCTGACACAACACATATTTGCATTCTGTTTTGTGTTTTATGGTGCATCGCATTTCTAAAGTCCTGCTGTTACTTCGGACTATTGAGGTCGCTGGCATGCATGAAGCCGTGAGCCATTTAGAAGATTATCCTAGAAAAAAGGGAAGTAACCGGGCTGGATGATAACAGGAAAACATGCAGTGGGGATATTATAACCCACTTCTGCCTCACTCTTCTCTTATGTTTCAATCATCATCATGTCCCTGTGGGCTTTAGCATCTCGGTCATTAAACTCTACATCGGGTATGGGCAGCAAATGTCCATCCAACTGGTCAAATAGTGTACTGGCAAGTGGAGTGTAAATATTTGGCACATGAAATGCAGTTCAGTGAAACAGTATTTACCCACTTAAAGATTTATCTGGTTTTGCTCCTTTAGCCTTCTCCTTCATAAACAAAAACATCAACAATGTTTGTGCCCTGTTTGCCACAGTTGACAGATTGACGAACCCTCCGGTGATTTTACCACCTGAACTCCATTCTACCAGGGTCTGCAATGAATTTGCCAACTTTCTTACAGAGAAAATTTAAAAAAGTAGAGGGTTAATCTGCACATCCACACTAAATCCAACAACGATGCTATGCCCAATCGTAACAAATGCAGACAAAATGGACACCTATCAACTACTCAACTGTAAAAGCTCAGAGGAAATTATGAATCAATTAAACTCCTCCTCCTGCTGTCTTGATATCCTCCCTACAACCTTCCTTAAGAAAGTTCTGCCTGTCATTGCATTTGACCTGATTCAAATAGTAAACTCATCTATCTCATCAAGTGTTTTCCCCCAGGCTCTAAAAACAGTAGTTATCAAACCACTGTTAAAAAAGAACAATTTAGACAAATCACTACTGCAGAATTACAAGCCAATCTCTAAGCTTCCATTCATCAGCAAAATTATTGAAAAAGCTGTTTCAGCAGTTAAACAGCTTCCTAATAAAAAAATAAATCAAGGCTAAAACCCCACATGTTTAGAGTTGCCTTTGATAAATAGTAAGTAGAACATTGAACTATATTTGCCTGATTAGCCTAATGATTTTGATGCATTGATATTTGGGCGATAATTTTGATAATTTTCATGTGTATTTTGCTTGATGATTTTGATGATTTGCTGTGTACTTGATTGCTGTTTTTATTATGTGAAACACTTTGAACTGCCTTGTTGCTGACATGTGCTATACAAATAAACTTGACTTGACTTATCAAGTCAATCTAAAACCAGATGTTTTAGATTATCATACAAGTTTTGATATATTAATACAAAGCCATGATCTGAGACATTGGCACTTTGCTCTGTAAATAGCCTTCCAAATATGAAATCCTGGCAGCCCTTTGCAAGGTTAATGTTGAACATTTAGAATTTGTGATATATTGTGCTGCTCCAGGTGAAGCTATAGGTTGAGTTCACGACATGAAACAATGCAATGCGATAACAGTAAAACTACTGTATTAACAGTGCTTTACTGTTGAAGTGATTAACAGTATATCACTGTGGGTTTGGCAGTTTAACTGTATTCTCAGCAGCTCTGTACTGTCTCATCTGTCATATATCATGTTACTATAGATTTGCAATGTATCGTGAGAATGTTAATTACATTCTGAGAAAATGTAATTGCTATAACATTAACAAATCAGAACAAATTGGTACTCCATATTGACATGAAATAGGCTGCTGTTCTTGAGTCCTTTGGGGCTTTTTACTTTAGCTGTACCTTAGTTTTTTGTTTTTGCATCTTATTTCATGATATTTTGCAATTTCCTTGAAGTTAAATAGTGCATAAGAAAGAGAGATAGTCTGTTGTACAGGTGTTCATTTGCAACAGCCATCTTTATGCAACAGTCTTCTTTAAGCACTAGTTTGGAACTTGATTTATCTTGTAAGCTTTGGATCTTTTATATATTCCAAAGTTGGTTTAACGTTATGGTTAATTTTCTAAGAAAACATAAAGGAACTTAGGGCATAGTGTGGTAAATTGAGCCATTTTCTACTTATGCTGCCCTTTAGGCAAGCACAAATTATGCAGAAGTAAAACAAGAATGCCTACCTTTATTTCAGGATGTTTCCTTTCAGTTGGGGGGGGGGGGGGGCAGACTTCTAAAAAAACAAAGTGGCCTTGTGGCTCAACTTGCCCCAGCTTAGAGGTAAGTTGAGCCCAGTCAGGGGGTGTATTGAGCCTCCTGGGGTTAAATCGGGGTTAAATTGACCAATTTACCCTTTCCAGTTTAAACCTGAGCATTATTTTGAGCTTTCCTAAAGGAAACTTTAAACTATATATAACAAGTAAAATACAACAATATTTTTTAGAATATTTGAACACTATCAAAAACTGTGACAACTGTAATGAACTCAAGTGGTTTTTTTTCAACAACTAACTACATTCCACCCCTCAGGGTTTCATGGAAATATGAGGTGCTACTTCTCCTTTCCGTTCCTCCCACCTTAGAGCTTAGGGAATCTTCTTTAGCATATCACTTTGTGGGCAAAGGGCCAGATCATTTTCCTTGAAAGCAAAAGTTGGTTTCTGTTTGGCAATGCTCCCTTTTATTCTTCTGAAAATTTTTACACTCACTTTGTCACCTCCAAGATTACAACCAAGTTAATGTTATTACTAGCTCTTGTGTTTACTTAGTTAAGACTTCTTGTTTCTCATTGATGTAGACGCGTGACGAAAATTGCATCTATTTGTTCGCAGAGAGCAATCCGCCTGCCGAACTCGACACCAGGCCTGGGTCGAGCTATTTCGACAGAGCTCTGTGCACGGTGTTGTCTAATTGGTCAGAAGTTTGTTGCCGTGTTTTATATGGAAACGTGCTCGAACAGCAGTAATGACATTTCTCTTCGACTAGTCCGCTTCCAATATCCGGTTTTTGTATTTTCAGGAGACATGAATACTTTTGAGGAACATTTATCTGACGGGGTGAGGAATTATGTACATTTGTACGATTTTTTTACAAAATAACTGCTATAATAATAAGACTGGAAAATGATTAATAACTCTTAGATGGAAATTGTAATGCTGTTGTCCATGGAGAAGGCTGTCGCATAAAAGTGTGTTGCTCTCTCTGAGAATGTTTCATAAAAGCAAAACAGAGGATGCAGGGAGGGAATGGGAACCTCAGCGGGTATACTGAAGTGGGAGGAGTGTCCCCCAGGTGGTATGCACCGTTGTATTTCATCAGATGTTGATATTACACATAGCTGTAATAAACAAAATGTAGAGGTTGCAAAGTAGCATGTACTACACATCTCAGCGATCCACCCCTCCTATCCCAGGCTGTAGTGCCTCTTGCCGGCCACCACAGGCTGACAGTCCTCCTCCGTGCTAGAGGTTTGGACTTGAACTTTCAGAGTTTCATGCCTTCAGTAAGCCACAGACCAACCAGTGGATGGGAAACTTCACTATGTCAGAACTTATTTGGCAAAGGATTTTCCATCTCCTCTTTTGCAAATTAGCTCCACAAGCGAACTTTAAAACCTTTTTGCGAAATTGAGGAAGTTATTTCGAATTTTGCTGTTTCATCAACTGTTTCGAATGTGATACCTCCAAATGCACATAAAAAATTTTGGTGGAAACACGGCTGCTGACCGACAGTCTTCTGACATTGTGTTTTCAGCCTGACTCAGCACACTTGCAACCCCAGGGAAGTAGGCTCTAAAAAGGGGGTTGGTACCATGTACCAGTCCTAGTGGAAATCCCTTATAAATGAGTAGGGCCGAGTAGGTGCTAGTGGAAAAAGGCCATTAGTTGACCTACATACAGTATGGTCTCTAACACCCTACCAGCACAGCAATTATCTTCCCAAATGTTGGGGACAGGGATCTTTTTTCTGCCTGGAAATTCAAATGCCAGTTTACAGCGTTTCTTTGGAGTCAGGCCATGAGAGCACTGGCTTAATTTATCCCAAGGCACTTGGCTCACTTTATGTAAATTTGACTCACTTGATGTCAGATTTTTGACAGCTATACTGTGAAAGGTCTATAATAACCCCAAGGTTATAAATTTGATTTCACATCATGGAAGGCACTGAAAATTGTTTTTGTGATGTTTCTACTTAAACACAGATGTTTATGACAAAGATGTTCAAATGTGGTTTTTAGTGAGAAAGACAGAATATTTTCTAAACATTTTCCAAAGTGGGGATTTTTAAAAATTCTGTGTTGGAAATGATTGGACTGGATATCCAGACTGGTCCAGGACTCTTGCCCAGTGGCTGCTGGAGATGGGCACCCTGTGACCCTGCGATGTAAGTGGGTATAGACGATGGATGGATGTAAGCTGAGGAATTTAATGACTGAGAGGAAAAGCTAAATGGTGTCAGGAAAAAATTGATGTTGGGAGACTTTTTAGCCCAGCAAAGTTTGAACGATACCCAGGATCTTCTTTTGTATTTTGTTGGTTTTATTGTTATCCAGGACCAGGGTTGGGAAACACTGGATGAGACGATGTATTTCAGCATTTTTGGCTTGAATCTCATTGACAGAGGCATAGCTCTTTAAAAAAAAAAAAACAACACAAAAAACCCCCCAGAAGAATATATTGTTTAAAAAGTTTAAATAATAATCCAGAGCAGTGTATTGGGGGCCGTAGGTAAACATTAATATTTGCTCTGTTAGGTTAGGATGTGGTAGGGTAGGGTTCAATAAACTCTCTACAAGCCTTACAAAATGAGATCATGTTCTTGAATATTACATAAACAACCCATTTCCATCTGTCACTTTGTAGCTGTTCTGATTATTTTTGTTGGTTTCATCTTCCACAGGTGGACATCCTGAGACAGCTCATCAGTTCTTGCTGATAGGCCAAGCCAAGAATCAAGTCTTTATCTTCAATGGACCCAGACATATGAAACTGCAAAGTCTGAAGATTGATGGTAGCACCTTTTTACCGCCAACAATCTTGTCACAGCCTCCCCAGAGAAAACACTTGTTCTCTCTATCTCACAGGAAACCAGAAGTCTTCCTCTGTTTTACTCAGGTATTCTCTCCCATTGCCTACCTCCTCCACTAGAAGAAGGAGCACAGCACATGGCAACCTGTTTTACCTTCTTAGCTCATCGAACTGATGACCAGCATTGACTTAGAACCTCAAACGCCCTGTTGTCTATAAGCTGTATACAAAGTAACCACACAGATTACTGATAGTCTGGGCCAGCGGAAAGTAGTTAAACTGGAAGAAGGTCGACAGCTACTTCAGTCTCAAGCCTCTACGTGTTGAACCTGGCCAAAAGCTTTATACCTCAGTTATTACAGCTTTTCGAATGACATTTGTGTGCAGAAAATACAAGTCAACATTTTATTGCTGGAATTCCTCCAACAGACAGCAGTTCATTTACAAGCAAGATACAAGCTACAAAGCCTTGGGGACGAGACTATAACAAGGGATCCCACTAGGAAAGCAACATCATATATTTTCCAAGTCATACGCCAGGCTATCTAAGCTATCTTGATACACCAGCAAAAGTACAGGGAGCTTTCAGCAATCTCCTTTAGTGAGTTTACTTTTAACCATCTGAAGTCCGTACTGAAGTAAAACCCTAAGCCAGCGAGACACAAAACACTTCCTGGGAAATCAAATGCAAAGTAACACATCCTCACAGGTGGCAGTAAAAACCCAGAAGAACTGAGCAAGTAAAGAAGAATGTAATGGTGAGTTTTCTTCTCTTATTTTGACTCACCATGTGTTTCATGTGGCTTTGAACATGAGAAAATTAAGTCCTGTCATGTTTTTAAGAATGTGTTTTTAAGAATGTGTTACATGTGTATTGGGAAAATGGGTTACAGAATTCAGTTTTTCAATATGGCAGGACAGGGTTCATGTTTTACAATTCGAAAGCATAAATTTGATTAAAAATGTTTTTTTTTTTAGTAATTTTAGACTTGAGACTTCACTTTGACATGAAGAAAAATTTCTTGGGAACATGTCCAAAAAAAAAAAAAAAAATCCATAACAATCTGCCTTAGCTTGTAATTGAATTGTGTGTGGTGCAGTGATAAGATACTGAGGAAGGGCATGCTGGAGAGTTATTCATTTATAGCTGTATATTAAAACACAAGTCAAATACAGTGTGATTGGGCTATAACGTTTATTTATTTTTTTTTGACCAAACGTTCCAGTGTTAAACTGGTGCGAGTGCCTCCTTCGTTCTGGTCCGTTCTTTCTCCACCACAAGCATGTACTCTGCACCAAATCTTTGTTTGGCCAAAGAAAAGAGGTCAAAGGTGAAAACACAGGGGTCAGTTTTGCCTTTAATTTGACTTATTCAGGGTAAAACCACAAAATTTCAAGTAACCGGTGCTCTCTTTCTTATTTCTTCTTTTTTTTTCCAGCCCCATAGTTAAACCGGGGTTTTTAGGCCACGTACAACTGGGCTGAAAACTTTCATTTGTAACTGAAAATGTCATTTTTGATTGTATGATAATAACATCAGGGTGTTTTAATAAATCCAAAGGGAAATGTAACTAAAAATACCGACCAGCTGAACACAATAACAGCTGTATCCAGAAATACTGCCTGTTACTTAAAACCATGTTAATAAATAATGCTAGTGGTATTAGTACATCTGTTTGCAGGTACCTGCGATGCTGCCTGCATTTTATTCCTCTACAGAAATTCGGATTATAACAAAAATCCCTGGTTTATAACTTTAAACAGTACTTAAATTGGAAAAACTCTGTACCAGACTGTGTTTGGAAATAACTATATTAGTATGTGGTTCTATTATTGGATTTTTATGCTCATAGATGAATACAATATTTTTCCTGTTTATTATTTCATTACCTTTTATCGGTACCTGGCATTTAAATGTCATTCGGGACATATTACAATACAGAGCTGAAACAGAGAAATTGTGCCAACCTTGATGTCAATAACTGAAATGAAAATCTTCTACAGTAAATGGCAAAAAACACAGAATATCCTCCTTCAGTTCTAGGTTTTTACATATCACCACATAATAAAACTCATGCAGTCTTTATTAGATTCAGAAGTTTTCCAAATCTAGCTGAGTCCAAAAGTTCACAACTGATTCTACGCTGTCATCATTTATTTATTAAAGATGAAAAGCTGATTGTAAAAAACTAAGTACACCCCATGACTCATTGACTTGGGTAACTTGAAGTAATCTGTTTCCTTATGATATCATTAGTCTCTCCGATCATTATGAAAAAATGTTGATCTTGTTTTGAGCTTTTCTTTGCAACACTTCTGCCGATCACTGAGGTTTCTGCATGGCTCTCTTAAGGTCCCACCACAGCATTTCAGTCAGGTTGAGGTCTAAGCTGATGCCTAAAGCATCTGGATTCCTTTTATTTTCAGCCATTTTGTTGGAGATTTTCTGCAGTGTTTGGGACTACTGGCCTGCTGATTACCTAATGACACATTTAACTCTGTGATACTTTGGTATGTAGAACAAATCTTGGGCGCCTGTAAGGTATTGAGTACTGTGAAGGCAAAAGAAGCCCAGATCATTAACCCTCCACCACCATGCTTGGCAGTTGGTAAAGGAGTGCTGTCTTTCCGCCAAACAGGGTGCTGCATAACATGGCCAGAAATCTCTACTTTGATCTGACCTGTCAAAAGAAGGTGTTCCAATAGTATTGTGATTTATTCAGACTCAGATTTTTGAAACCTAATGTGTGCCGCCATATTGTTTTTAGATACAAGAGGCTCTCTTCTGGCATCCCGTCCAAATGTCCAAATAAATAATTCTAGCTCAGCGTGTTTTTAGTCCTGTCATGAACTTTTAACATTTAACATTCAAACTGAGGCCTGTACAGTCTTAAGTTTTTTGCAGTTTCTTTGAGCAGTGCGTGTTCTAAACTACTTGGAAGAATGTTGACTGTCTTAAACATATTCCTTATGTGAAGAATAGCTCTCAGTGCATAATGATGGACTTCTAGTAGTTTGGAAATAGCCTGATCAGATAGTCGCTTCTTTGAATTCATTGCTGATATCTTTCCTGCTCAGGACCTTGTGTTGACATACACCTATATTCTCCAGAGCAGCAAATAGGCAAAACTCTTGTTTTTATAGAGTTGGTCAGAGTTGCTGATGCTGCTAATCAGATGCTCTTGCTTTGCTGCAACTTTACATTAATGAATAATTGACAATGTGGAATCTGTTGTTTGTTTTTGCTATTTTTCTGTCAAGACCAGATGACGTTTATGATGTCTAAATGTTTAAAACCCTGCATTGAAAAGGTTGTACAATGGTCACTGTACACTGTTCAGTATTTGCACATTTTTCTGTGGATCATAACTCCAAAATATTTGTGGAAAAATCACCTATTCTTGGATTTTTTTCTGAAATATTCAAAAAGAAAATGCAGCTTGGGAAGCTGAATTACTGGGGTGCGATGCTACTTGACACGCTGCTTGCTGCTTTTTGCAAAGCAACCAGTCCAGGAGTGGCATTCATTTTCCTTGGTGCTAACTGGCTCTACCCCCAGCAGCAGAGATCAGGAAGACCCTGGATGTTAGATTCTGCAGTAGTGCCAAGATGTTTTCCAACAAGCTTATTTATGGATATTAAGGTATATTTGCTGTTGAAACCATTAAAATTGGTAGCTCTAAGCGATTTCAGAGAGAGCCTTAAATATCCGGGAAGTTAGCTGTTCGCGAGCGGCTATGGTGTCTAAAACCCATGAATACTGGTGGTCCACTGTATCTTTTTTTTCTTTTTTTTTTTCCCATCTTTGGGAAGAAGTCATAAGAAAAAGGATTGTTCCTTAAATCATTCATAACTGCATGTAAATCTGCTCAGTCATATATATTTTTTTTATTGTACAACACATTTAAAGCAACTACAACTGACTAAAGTGCTTCACGAAGTCAAATGGTGCATAAATTTAGCAAATATGACAATCAAATTGACAAATGCTACAATTTCAAGTGAATTATCTGGATGTTTTAGTCAGAATATTTCACTTGATGCTTTGTAAAATCAAAGGTAGTGTAATGGATGGGTCTGAATAGTGAAAGTGAGACTGAACAGTGGGGTAAATTAGGGGTGCTGGTCTCCCATTGTGTCCTGACTTTACCTCAGAAAGAGATAGGCACACATCTTAAGCATCAGCTTTGATAATCTTTTCAAATCGTTATGCTACTCAATCCTCCCTCTGGTAGATGTTGCCACAGCAACACATAGCCCTTCCTCCATCATCTGAAGCTCCTATTTGCAGTGATTTCCTCCAGCTGTTAGTGGAAAAGCTTGTCCAGTATAGGAACAAGCACACAACACGTGTGTCTGTAAATGTATATAACTGTGAAGCTAAAAGACAGTTATACATTGAATGTTTTTTGGTATAAAAATCTGAAACGTGAGATGTGTTTTTGTACATGAGTCAATACTTTGTAGAACTACATTTTGTAGTCTTTCTAGCTCTTTACATCTAGAGACTAACGTTTTTTCCCATTATTCTTTGCGAAACAGTTCGGGTTGGCGTCAGGCGTTGTGTGGGATGGTAGCTTGAGGTCAATACTGAATGTCAAGATGGAGGGATGCTTGAGTGGGTATCAGCTGAAATACTGTATTGGTGTACGGTCAGCACAACCATTAAAGACTAAGACAGCATATCCAGTGATATCCATGGTGATTCAGTCTTTCATGCAGCATTATGGGTAAAATCAAATCAGGCTAAAATCAGATTTCTTTTTTTTTTTAAATTAAACATGGGATTTATCACTGCATATTTAACAAATTTACAATGCATTAAAAATGAAAAATGTGCAAAAATAACTCAAGTATATGTTGTTTTAAGTGTTACTTCAACACGTAGCTCATTGAGATTTTCTTTTCTTTTTTGAACTCGCCTCTTTCTGCCTCATAACACTAATCTTCGTATTGTAGAAATTTAAAACTTGGCATGCTGTTTTTGAATAGGGAGACACAAATTGGCTGAATCCTCTCCGGACATTTATGAGGAATGTCAGGGCAGGTGGTACAGGTCAAGCAAGGGCCAGTCCTGGCCAGAAAAGGCAATGTTCTAACATTCAGATCTTAGTTATAAACCTTAGAATGACGTCAAACAAGATTAAACATAGTTCGTTAGTTCAATAGTTATTTCCTGCCCTAAATAGAAACATTAGTGATACATAGCATAATCCATGGTTTTCCTCCTGACACATCCATGACATTCCATTTTACTTCAAAAAATAAATACTATAATGGGGCTTGTTTTAGTTCCCTTGTCCTTTTAGACCTTTCCAAAGCTGTAACCATGTGACACTTAATACAAATGGTTCTCAGTCCTTCTTGATTTGTAAAAAATATTTTCAAAAACCATGTATAGTTTTGTTTCGTCTTCTCAATCATGTGCTTCCATGTGTTTGCCTGTCACATAAAATCCTAATGAAATAAACTGAAGTATGCGTAGTGTGTAAAAATGTGAGAAAACACACCGGCGCTGTATTTTAGTGATTTAAAGACTGGCAAGTAGATTTATTGCCCTTTACTTCAACAACTAAATAATCAAATATTCTGTTTTAGAGAAACTGTTTTAGCTGTGGTTTATTGAACTGAAATTGTATTTATGAAATATGATATTTTTTGGTTTTGAAGTGGTGAATCAATATAACGTAACTAAGGAATGGATGATAAATTGCTACTTTTAAGTCTATGAACTATAAAGGGAAAAATGGAATTTGGGAAAAAATAAATTACGGTTTGAGTGTGTCTCCAATCTCTGTATGTAATTATGATTTTGGTTTTTAACATAATCAAGAGGCACCTTATTAAAGTAAGGGCACATTTAGGTTATACAACAAACATAAACTATAAACAGGTGCCATGATGGATGATGGACGTCAGAAGTGAAGGATGGGAGCTTTGAACGGAGTGACTGAGATTGTTTTCCCAAGTCGTTTTTGCCAGTAGAGCCATGCCTTCTACTTGTTTAAGTCGAGTCAGTTTGTCTGTGAAAGTGTCACCCTCAGTCCAGAAGGCAGAACATACGTCATGATGAAAGTTCTCTCCTTGTAAAAGTCAAGAGTGACTGCTCCCTGTGGCTAAGCTGCCCCTGTAAACGCCAGCTCATAATGACGAGAGCTCTCATCAAGGTCACCAACCACAGTGAAGGGCTCAGGGGAGAGAAAAAATAATGGAAAATTTGAACATGCTTCCAATCAACCCTGCCTGTATCCAGTCAAATCCAGCTCTAATTTTACTACCAAGCTTTCCTGAACATTAAAGTTGGTTATTAAGTGATTTCATGAAAAAAAAAGTCCAGTGAAGCATTGTTGAATTTGACTATTTTCCTGATCACAGTAATTTAATATTTCAATAATTCCAAAAGCTGATAAGCCTACCTTTAGTCAATGTTTTGCTCCTGCCAATACCATAGTTAGTGTTGTCTATTAATGACATTTAAGAAACAGCAAATAAAATGTTTTTTCAGTTATTTTATTTAAAGCAAAATTTAAAGACCACAACAGTTAACCAATTTGAGCATTCATTTATCCCAATTTCTATTTTACTTAGGACACTTATTCTGTGATAACTTAAATCTCTCAATTTACATTAAAACCTTCAAAAAGTTGTGAAGCTAAACTGCAAAAATTGCCTAATTTCATTTTTTTTCTCTTTTGCTAGAAACCGCAAACAAATGTTAATAAATGGCCAGCCTTTTTCAGTTAAATTTTGAATCTAAGATAATTATTTTCCATTTTTTTAAATAATAGCCCTCAAACAAAAACTATGTTTTCGTATTGGTGCATGATTACATTGATGAGCAGACTATTTAATTGAATTAAACGATTCTACTGGTCATCAGGTAAATCAAACTTGGTTTTGTTGGATCAAAAAGAGGAGCATTTTCAGTGCAGGGCTACCTTTCAGGAGGATAAAAAAACTAAACGACGTAGTCATATCTAGGCTGGATTATTCCATAACAAAAAACGGTTTTTGATTCGGGAAACTTGTGCTGTAATCCCACTCAGATTGGGATGAGATCATGGTACGGTTTAATCTCAGTCTAAATAGTGATTTTTTTTCTTTCAAGCTGCCATCAGCACTTTAATTGTTTCTCTGCATGTTAGGGTTGTCACAATACTAAAACTTCCAACTCCATAAACATACTAACCAAAACACTTAACATTTTCAATATTGTGGCAACATTTTTCAAAGGCACCGGGTTCTTTCGAGTTAAGAGCAACAAATATGAGTAATTTGCAACATGACAATATTTTAATTTATCAACGTGCTAATCCTCCTTCGTCACGGGTTTTGGCTATAAAATATGTGGGAACACCAACAATCACAGCTCAGATGTGGCAATATTGTCTTACCGCTACTTACAGCTATTAAAAGGTTGGAGGATGACCTGAAGAATTGGCCGCTGATAGCCTACACTAGCATAATTAGCTGCATCATTGACTCGGTTGCTTCAGATGGCAAAGCGATGAGCAATCTGAAAAGCTCTGAAGCTTATCAGTATCCTCACAGTCATAAGGTTGGCCATGTTTTGTTAAAAGAGATGGGGCACAATTTTATCTACCTTAAATCAGCCATAGAGCCCAGTCAAAGCCTTAAAACTCCACATTATTGAGCCTTTGTTCTGGTTTCAGCGTCAGGTGAAAAACAAACAGCAGGGTGCTCATGTATTGCAAAGGCGGATCATGCAGCCACACTGCTGCAATACCACAGCAGGTACAAGCACATTGTTTTTGCAGTCTTAATAATCATTTTGATTGCATTATTTGGCTCAGGTGTGTTGAAGTTGAGACTCATAAAAATTGCAGGACACCGGACCTCGAGTTCTGAAGTTGTAGATCCCTGAAATAAAAAGGATTTTTTTTGTGTGTGTGTGTGTGTAGTACACTCGCTAACTGCTCAGAGCACAGTAACATAAAAAAAGAAAAAACCCTTTTGACATCAGGACATGTAAGACAAGAAAAAAGTACTTTATTAATCCCAGATTTGGAAATGATATATTGCAACAGCAAAAAATGACCTTATAAGAATATACATATGTAGCTACTGTATATAACTGACAGTATGAACACATGAATCATTTTAACACAAAAATACTCTTAAATAAAGTTACATCCCTTTCTATTTTTTTTTTTTTTTTTAATAAAAATAACCTGGCATCCTTTAAAAACTATGCAGCTCAATACCTGTTAAGAGCTGTGTTGCAGTTATTGCAAGTACATCTGTACATGTTTGAGGAAATGTAATCAAAGAAATGTGTTTGTGCAACATTAAATGTCTTTTCATTTGAAATTAGTTTGGCTCTTAAATTCACTAAACCCGCACCAGCATGCTAAATCAGCCATTACAAAGTTCTGTCTTAACATGTGTCCCCAGCTGTGTTCTTCTATTCAACTGTCAGTTTGCTGTTGATACAAATGTACTTTTCTACCAAGGGACCATTTAAGAATCATTCTATACTAAAATAAAACGTGTTTCAACACAAACATGGATCTGGGCAATCGAAACATATTTTTGATGGTGTAAACAAGAATCTGGTTCATCCAGATTTATTCAGCACCAGCTGTGTACAATTTCTTTCTTTCTGGCAATATTTGCAGAATATTTTACTGAAGGATCGACTACAGCAACAGGGAGGTTGCTATGGGTTCCTGCTTGTTTTGTTCACTCATGACTTGGTTTGAACGTGGTTTTTCCAAATAGTCACTAAAGTGTTCAAATTGGACAAGTGAATTAAATATGTTAGGCTGGATTTTGTGTCATATAATTGTGATTTTTTTTTTTTTTTTTTTTTTTTTTTTTTTTTTTTTTTTTGGAAAGTAGCAGCAGACTGGTGACAAATGGGTTAAAAACTGTACCTTACAGGTCATTAGAACAGTAATTTTATGTCATTCCAATAAACAAACGAGTTGCCACAAAGTCTTTTTTTTTTTGTCCAAGTTTTTATAACATGAAACCTGATCCTAAGTATCCATATCCAGTTTATTTTTGCTTTTTTTCCTGCTGTGAGCTAAGGTCAAGATGAATTTATAAAACCACAACATGGATCAACTCAAGCTCACATCCTTCAGATGCTGTAAAGAACTGAGCAGCGAGATTCAAGTTGAGCCAGCTCAAGGTTTATTACCTGTTTTCAATAACATAGCATTTTCAGAATGACTTACACAGAAAAAATGAAATATTGGATGGATATGAAGCTGAGAAGGGATCTGGAGGTCATATAAGGTGAGCAGACGAGATGAGCAAAGAGCAGGCTGAGAGATAAAGGCTGGACTGCAGGTTTAGGGATGCTCAGTGACACGGGAATACAAGGTTACAGTTAGATTTGTGTTTACAATTCTGTTCAAAATAAGAGTAGTAATTAGTTAAATTACAATTGGAAATATTTTTTCTAATTGCTAAGAAAAATGGACAGTTACCTGTTGTGTGCCTGCCCATCTGTGTTTGTGTGCGCTCAACATCACTAAAAGACAGCAACATCAGGTCATTTTTACATAATAGTACCACAATGTAGAGCAGGGCGATATTGCTTGAAAATAAAATCTCCAATTTTTTCATACCAAATCCGATTTACAATTTGAATTTTCTCCCTTTCTTTTCTTAAAGGCAGTATGTTATGCAAAATCCACTTTTTTAGCCATTAAATACATTTTGTTGTGTACTTGGAGTCTCTAGATGTACAGAAAAGTTGATTAGTCTCTCCCGGTGCTCTGTAGAGCTCTTTATATTCTCTTTGGGTCATATTTTTCAATCCGTTCAATTTTCTTTTTTCTCTATTTTTTTTTTTTTTTTTTTTTTTTTTTTTTTTAATTATTACATAACAGTATTTGCTGCAGAACTGCTCAACAAAGTCATGGACTTCTGGGAAACCAGAATCAGCCATTTTTATTTCTCACAACAATTTTGTAGTCCAAGTTCAATGATGCCGAAGCTACAAGTGGATAAATGAAAATGTTCGGTTGTTGGGTATATTAACCCACAGAATTCATCACATCAGATTGCTGAAGCACTCGTCCTTGAAGTGCTTCACGCAAACAAAGAGGACTTTCCCCACTGATGTGGGAACATTTCCAAGAAAATTAAAATTTATCCAGGCACTTCGAGGCGATTCTCCGCCGGTATCAAGGTGGATTTGCCAAAAGACTTCATCTGATTGAGCGGTCAGTTCCTTCTGTCTATAGAAACGATGGAAACACCTCAATTTCCCAAAAACTAAATCTTCATCAACAGCAAATACACTTAATCGATAAAATTGATTTATTGCCCAGCCCTACCACAATGTTGCTCCACAGACAAGACTGGCTTAAAGTTACCTCAGCCTTGACAAAATCATGCTGTGACATGCACTTCCTTAGGGAAGCTCACATTCCAGAACTAACCAATAACAGTAGCACAGTTGGATATGATGGGCCACTGCCAGCACTTCTCCCTACTTCACACCAGTTAACCAGCTTGACTCCTGTACGATGACGATTACCTTTTGCGGTTCATATGAGTAACTGCGGTAGCTTAACTTCAACAAGTCACACCAAGATGGCAAGAAGACATCTCAGGCCCAAACTGAAAGTGTCTTGTAAAGTAGATTGTTCGAATATACATTTTGGAGATCTTAAGGATGAAAGCAAGCATCAATCAATCAAGAGTTGATTTCTCTCTTTTAATATAGTTTGCATTTTAACTTCTATGTCGGGTAGAGGCATCTGCTTGGCTCAAGGTTGTGAAAGTAGCGATAACATGCGATCTGTGCAATCAAGTGGGTGGGGAATTTAAAGCAAAAATACACACTCATATAATTTGTTGTCATTAACGCACACTGGATGTGTTAAGATGAAGTGTGTTTAGGCACAGCAGATCACTAGACTTCCATGTAATAGCAAAAAGCACTAAAAATGCCCCCTTTTGTGTTTTCTGGGTCTTTTAACAGGATAACATAGCAGTTAACAACCCCTCTGACAAAGGAGTTTATCCAGTGGAATAATATCCCTTTTCTGGAACATCCTGCATGTTTCTTTGATCTAAATCTCATTGGCAGTAATTAGGAATGGATAGGAAGAAAGGTGTACAAAAATGGATGTCAGCTTCAGACCATGGAAGCACTTTCTGAAGCGAGCTTCACTACACAGAGCAATACGAAGGTCCTCAGTCATGAGAGATGCCTGCTGCAACATCACCAGTAGCCAGCTGTGGTTTGATGCTCCAACACAAGAGCTCCAGTCTTCCATTGAAGAAAAAAAGCTCCCTGATCAATTGGAACCCCTTCAGTGGATCTTCTTATCATGTCTTTATCGTTGAGAGCCATCAGGAACAACCATTTACTTTTGAAACCCCTCCTGCCTCATGGTGTTTTGTACTACGTGTGGTTTACAGCAGGATAGTAAACATATTGACTATTATGAGTTCACAAGTTCAGAGGATTGACGAGCTGTAATGAATTTCATGCAGCTTTTCTGCTTCCTCAAAGTTTACCGCTTCTTCTTTTCTTCTCAGTGAGAGAGAAATTTGAAACTGCTAGTTAATCAGGCTACTTGTAGGCTCATTTGCACACTGATCGCTGATTGGTCGTTTACTAGAAGGAGCGGGGGAGGGGTTTGGGCCCTCTGCTGACTGCAGACAGACAGGAGAAGATCACCGCCTGCCCAGTGCAGTTTGCAGCTGAACCTCAGTAAGGTGCTCAGTTATTTTTGGCAGGTTTGATTTGAAGGGGCAAAGCAAACTAAATGAATTTCATGGAGCTTTTCTGCTTCCTCAAAGTTTACCGCTTCTTCTTTTCCTCTCAGTGAGAGAGAAATTTGACACTGCTAGCTCATCAGTTAAAATGCATCTTTCCATGGTTGCCATTCTGAATCAAATTTTTTTTTTTTTTTTTTTTTTTTACATTTTCAGCTTTTAGCTATTATTTGCAAAAAAATGTGTCTATTCTCAGATTTTTTTTGTAAGGCAGTATTTGAAACAAAATGCAGCCTGGGAAGCTGAAATACCTAGGAATTATGCAACCTGACATGCCATTGGTTGGTGTTTGGAGAGCAGCCAATCCAGGAGCACCATTCATTTTCCTTAGCGTTTTTTGGCCGTACCCCCAGGAGCAGAGATAGGGCAGACCCTGGATGTTAGCTTCTGCGGTAGTGCCAGGACAGTTTCCATTGTGCACAGCAATTCATGTATATTCATATATTCATATGGTGTTTATACTATTAAAATAGGCAATTATAAGCATTTTTAAAGGGCTCTCAAGTATTCATAGATTTCATCTATTTGCGAGTGGTTGTGGTCTCTAACCCCAGTGAATCCTGGGGGTCCTCTCTACATGGTATCCACTTGATATTGTTGGGGACCCACTATGGCGGTGACAGAATGTTTTATTTTTTACAGTAGATTAGATGTTAAATAAGTTTATATCAGTTGTGACAACTAGCCTTATTGTCCTAGGGTTCTGTACCAAGAGTGCAACAGTTCACAGAATCATCTTTTTAGTTCTGTTTGGTGTTTTACCTCAAACCATGCATCCATACCATACATTAGCAGGAGATAATTCACCATTTACAGTTTTTCTATTAGCTGAGATCATAAATGGCTTTTCATTGTTTTTTGACAACTCTTGAGAATGACTCTCATCTAAATTCAGCAAATTATGTTTAATCAATTTGAGCTCTTTCTCTTAAAAAGTGCTTAATTAACTGTCAAGTCCTCACACAAATCTTCAGATGAATCAATCCAACCTTGTCTGTCAGCTCAACAAATTAATAAATGTATAAGTGGACCTAAAACGCTTTAAGCAAACCACATTTGGTTTATCTAAGTAAAATATGAACACAATGAGCTATTGTGTTAGTTCCCCACTCAGCTTGGATTTGGGTCTTGCTAGATCAGCAGTGCTGGGTGTCACATTATGATTGTTCCTACGTGTTACTATCAACAGGGTCAGTTATGCAGCTACAGATGGGGCTATGGCCTCTGCTGAATAAATAAAACCAACAGAGCACAGAGATGAGGGGCTCAGTCATTCTAACACTTCCACGTAAACGGAGGGAAGAGGCGAAATGAAGGTCAGCCATCGCAGACTTAGATTCTTGGCAGTCGTCACAGCAGCTGATCATTAAAGAGGGAGAGAACAGGGAGGATGGAGGGGGAACAGGAGGTGGACGTGGAGGAGGAGAGGCTAGTCGGAATGGGATAGAGCTGCACAGCTTTGATGTCGGAGGTTAGTGTTGGGTTTTATTTTGCTTTTGTATAACAGTTTTCATTTTTATAAATCGTTAACCATGAAAAATGTTCAGATTTTAACCAAACAAGCTTTTTCTGTTATACTTTCTACATTATGTGAGTTTCCTTCTGCCTTCAGGAGTGAGCAATTGTTCACTTCAGCAGAGAGGAAATGGGTTTCATGTTTGCTTTAGATCCCCTTGCTTAAATTTAAAAAACTTTGTGTTTGTTTATTATTATTAGTAGTAGTGTTATTAGTATTATTATTGTTATTCCTGAAAGTTAATAAAGTTTGTGATAGTATTTTTCCTAAAAAACTTAACAAGAGGCTATAGATTTTCTTAAGATGTGAATATTCTTTATGGGAAAATATTTTTAACATTGTGTTGATGACCAATAATGAAAGAACTACTCTGTATTAGACATGGAAAATATTCCTTTAAAATAAAAATAGTCCTAAATTAGGAGCTTCGGTTTTGAGAAAAAGTGTGATTAAAACTTTAAAATATGAATATTTCTTCCAGTAAATTCTACCAGACACAAGAACTTAAAAATTGGGAATTTTATTGCACCATTATTTTGAAGTCCTAGAACAGGAAAATCATCCAATTTGGATAAATTGCCTGCAGAATCAGTCATTTCTTAACAGTGTGCTGATTTAAGCTTTAGTTTGTGGTAGCTTTGATACAAATAATTGTGCTTCAAGACCAAACTGAAGTACAATGTATTGCAAAAGTTTTCACCAGTTTTATTAGAATTTCATGTGACTGACCAATACAAAGTAGAATTTAAATGTGAAGCCAGGAATAGTGAATGAAATGACACGTGGGTTTTGAATATTTTAAAAATGGAATCTGAATATCATGGCATGGATTTGCCTTGCACTGCTGGAGATGGGCACCAGCCCCCCTCATGACCCTACAAGGATAAGCTGGATGGATGGATGGATGGTTTTGCCTTGCATGACGACCAATATTTAGTTTTTTCCAATTTTTATTTTCATTTGGATTGAATGGAAAGTTCTTGTGAACAGCACTTCTAATTGTGAGGCACAGATTGTCAATTAAATTCAGGGCTGGACTTTGACAGAGCGACTCTAGAACACAAATATGCTTTGATTTATTGCTAACAGCCTTAATGTAGGTCTGGCAGTATGTTTGTTGTTTCTGCTGAAATGTATCTCCAGTCGTTCACAGCCTCTACAAACATCAAATCCTCACAATTTACGCTTTAATTAGCTCCATCTATCTTCCCAACATCTCAAGTTTTCAGGTCTCTGCTTAAGAGCAGCACTACCTCAATATGTTTGAAGTGAAGAAGTAGGCATCTAAAAATTAGTCAAGTAATAGTAAAAAAGTATTTGGTAAAAAGGATACTCGACACTGAGTAAGTGTTTGATCAGAACATCTGATTACCATGTAAACAAATATGCAATAAGACAGATAAAAGTGCAAAGTTATGGAGAAATTCTGGTATTTCTGGAATAAAAATGTAAAAAATCTGTCAAAATAAAAAAATATCAATTACAAATAACAAATTCAGGCAAAAAACATATAGCTACTGAAAGCAGAACTTACAATGAAAACCTGCTAGAACAGTGCAAAGAATTCCAGTGGCAATATATACTGTCTACTGTACATTCACTTGATCTCCAAATACCACAACAGGCTCACCAGATAGAAAATAACATTAGAACAATGAACCTTGTGTACAAAACCAGAAGTCTAACTTAAACAGGTTGCTTTTGAAAATAAGGTCCTGTGTCTTAATGTGATTTGTCTATATTTAAAAAAGGTGAAATAATAGAAACATAAACTGCGTAGGTGTTTCTTTGTCTGGGGCGATTTTAGTTTAAACACGTTTAAAGCAGGGTTAGGCTCTGAAACAATATCCCAACCTGCAAAACATCTCACAGAGCTCAATTGCAAAGCTACTAAGCATGGCTGAATGAGGAGAACATTAGGCAGCCAAAAGACCCATGCTACCTCTGGAGGAACTGCAGACTTTCACAGCTTAAGTGAGAGAAGCTGTTACCAGAACAACTTTTAGTTGAGCACTTAAGAAATCTGGCCTCTATGAAAGAGAGAGATTAAGATTCTGAAAGAAATCTATAAAGAATTCCTTTTAAGGTTGGTCAAAAGCCATTTTATGGGACACAGCAAACATGGAAAAGGTTGCTCTGGTCATAACACACATACAAAATGGTATGTGTTCTGACCCTGAACACATCATTCCCAGAAGAAAATGTAGTATTTGAAGAAGCCTCTGACAGAAGACACTGTTTTTCAATGACAGTCTCATGAAAAGGATGGTCAGGGTTGTCCATAATTTTCTTGATTTTCTGTAAAATCCTTCTTTGCCCCATCATTTCCAGAGGTTCCACAGTCGTCCCCAGAACAGAACCAGTCTTCTTTATCAGGTTGTTGAGCCTTTTTAGGTCCCTGGCTCTGATACTGCTACCCCAACAGATGATGGCAGAGGAGATGACACTCAGCAACAGACTTATAGAAGATCCGCAACATCTTGCTGCAAACCTTGAAGGATCTTAGCTTCCTCAAGAGGTACAGCCTGCTCTGTCCTTTCTTGTAGACAGCGGTTTAGTCTCCAGTCCCAGTCTGTTGTTCAATTCAGTTTATTTATATTGCGCCAATTCACAACAAATGTTGTCGGGGCACTTCACAAAAAAAAAAAAAAAAAAAAAAAAAAAAAAAAAAATCAATTCAATAATACACACATTCCAATTGATCCAAGTTGTCAAACAGTACAGTAATCTCAGTTAATTATTCAAAGTAGTTAATAAAGTTTCTAAGGAAACCCAGCAGATTGTATCAAGTCATTGACTTGCAACATTTACTCCTCCTGGATGAGCATGTAGCGACTGTAGACAATCGCGTGTGTTGTGTCGTTGACTTTACAGCAATCCCGCATACTGAGCATGATTGTTGTCTAGATGAACACCGAGATATTTATATTCCTCAACCACCCCTACTTCTTCTCCCATGATGGAAATAGGGTTTATTCTAACCTGTTTTTTCTTTAAATCTACAATCATTTCCTTTTTGTTCACATTCAAGATAAAATGATTGTTCCCACACCGTGCCACAAAGCGATCCACCAGCTCTCTGTACTCTGCTTCTTGTCCATCTCTGATACACCCAACAACTGCAGAGTCCTCACTCCCTTGCTTTGTCCAGGTGACAGTTGCTTTGTTGAAGCAGGTGTATGATTGTATCTTCAACTCCAACTCCACAGCGATAAGAAAACTGCAGGAGGTCCTGATATGTGCTTATTTGCTTACTCAGGTGGGCTAACAGGAGTCTCTCCAGGACCTTCATGATGTGGGATCTCAGGGCAACAGGTCTATAGTCGTTAATGACTGAAGGGTGAGGTTTTGTTGGCACAGGAACCTGACAGGATGTCTTCCACAACAGTTTAACCTTCTTCTGGGTTAAGCTAAGGTTGAAGAGGTGCTGCAGAATCTCACAGAGCTGGTCTGCACAGGCCTTCAGGACTCTGGGGGTGACACCATCTGGACCTGCAGCCTTGTCCCAGTTCAGTCTCTCCAGCTGCCTCTTCACCTGATTTCAAGATACAGAAAAGTGGGAGGGGGAGGCAAAGGGAGCAGCAGCATCTCCTGATTTGGTTGAAGACAAACTAGTGGAAGCAGAAGAGTGCATGACTGATGTGAAAGATAAAACATCTGAGGTGTGACAGGAAAGCTGTAGGTCAACAGGGGGAGGAGGGTGTCTGTTTGGCTGGGGCAGGAGGGGAGGATGTTGAGCATGTTGCTGATCTGAACCTGTTGAAGAATGTGTTTAGTTCATTTACTCTGTCAAGACTTCCATCTATCTGATCCTCCTTTGCTTGAAGCCTGTCATCCCTGACCACACATCTCTGATATTGCTCCTCTGCAGTTTACTCTCCAGCGTCTTCCTATACACCCCCTTGCTGTCTTTAATCTTGACTTTGAGCTGCTTTTGTATACTCCCCAATAACTCCCTGCCTTGGTCCCTAAATGCTTTTTTTCTTGTTTAACAATTCCTTTAGGTTACTGGTGATCCAGGGTTTGTTATTAGGGAAGCATCCCACTGTTTTGGTGGGGATGGTGTTGTCTAGACAGAGGTTTATATAGTCGGCCACACACTCAGTCATGGCATTAATGTGCTCTCCATGTGGCTTGCAAAGAGAAATCCAATCTGCAGCCTCAAAACAACCCTGTAGGGCTTCTTCGGCTTCCTGTGACCATTTTCTTTAGAAGTTGTCTCTGAATAAGGGGGTTTATATTCGAAGAGGTGTGTGTGTATGTATGTATGTGTGTATATATATATATATATATATATATATATATATATATATATATATATATATATATATATATATATATATATATATATATATATTGCTGTATATATATATATATATATATGTATCTTGGCTGTGCCGAGAACTGCGCATTTCTGGACTGAGATGTCTGATGTTGTTCCTGGGATCTGTTTTAGCCACTGCCCCAGTTTGGGGGTGACTGCCCCGAGGGCCCCGATGACCACAGGCACCACTCACCTTCACCTTCCAGGCCTTCTCCAGTTCCTCTCTGAGGCCCTGGTATTTCTCCAGTTTCTCGTGTTCCTTTTTCCTGATGTTGCAAAAAAAAAATAAAATAAAATAAATAAATAAATAAATAAATATATATATATATATATATATATATATATATATATATATATATATATATATATATATATATATATATATATATATATACACACACTGATTGCCAACAATCTGAATCTTCATTTCCCACAATCTGAAGCGATTCAGATTCACAATCTGAATCGCAATACAATTTTGATTATTCCAGTTGGGTGCCAAGCCGTGTTTCTTTTTCACCAGGGCACAACACTGCACAACTGTTGGTGCTGCACCAGTCCCGCTGTGCATTCTAGCTATTGATTGTGCTGACTCTCAACATTATTAGTTTGATGTAAACACTGTTTCCTGCCAAGCAGTTTCTTGTGCAAGTCAGTTCATTACTGAGTACGGTAACATATCTTTGTGTGGACATGTCCGGTGGACATCCGCTTTGAGTCCACTCTGAGTACTAGCGGACCTCCAAGGAGTGAAATACGCCAGAGTATGTTGTGTTGTGGGCAATGTGAAACTTTTGCTGCGCATGCAACAAACCAGGTTGTTGTTTGCTCACCAAAGTGTGAGTGAGTTAGCTGATGCTACCAACCTTTATTAGCTGGGCCATGAGAGGTTGAGCAGCTAAAGCTTTCCTCTGCCTATGCCCCCCAGAATGTCGTGCAGTTCTGGATCAGAGTTTAGTGAAATTATCAAAATTCTATCGATGTATTTTCTACTAATATTGATATTAATCACTTGTATATCGCGATAGATATCATTTTATGGTCCAGCCCTAGTTAAAAACATGGAAATCTTTTTAACTTTGACTTCCTCCTCTGTAAAAACACTGTTTATACACAGTATGTCTTAACAAAATAAAATAAAATAATTTCCCTTTTTATATATTTATATTTAAAAAGTCTACCCTTACTACAAAGTGGAACCAAAGTCAAATTCCTTGTTTGTGTATACAAATGTACCTTGGTTACAATTACAGAAGTTTTTTAAAAACTGATTTGATAGAACTGTGACTTCATGTGGACCTTAAATACTTCATAATCCTTTTGTGTTGCTCAGAAAAAAGGCCATTTATTTTTAAGTAATTCTGCTATTGTTCTTTCTTCGTTTGGCAGATTCACTAAAGCTTAAATATGCATGCCTGGACAGAAAACGAGAGAGTAAGGAACTGGAAAGAGATATGTGTTTCAGTTCAGTTGAAAGAAGATTTCAGATGCTTTCTTTTCTTCAGTAAATAAGGATAAAAGGATGTTAGGGCTCACAAACACAGAGACAGACTTATATCTTAACTCCAGTTCTCTCACATTGAGAACACAGATACAAAAGCGCACATGCAGGCACCCACACATCCGCACACTTCCACCGGTTGTTAATTACAGTTACTGGCGAAGAAATGGCAGCCATACATAGTCAATGAGAGCAGGGGAACAATGAACGCACAGAGAGGATGATTGCTGTAAATAAAAGACTGAAAGTGGAGCGAGGGAGGAGGGGAGGAGGACACGATGCTGTTGGCATACAGAGAGATGGAATAACCAGGGCAAAGAAGAAAAGGGAAAAGTGTTTTGAGAATGCAAGAGGATTAATTCAGCATGAAGCATCTCCGTTTTTATATCTCTGTCAGTCTATAACAACTGTTTGTAAGTAAAAACATTTAAGATTTTAGTTTAAAAGGAAAAGTCAATAAAACTTAGAAAATTCCTTTAGAAGCTAAAGGAGTTGAAAATGTTTAGAATTACAATAATCCCCAAATTACCCTTTTAGTGTAAATGAGCATTATGTATATATTGTACTTTACAAAATATTTAACCTTTGTCCTGTTTCAATCACAACTTCAGTCTGTTGAAGGTATTTTGTAAGGTAAATCCATTCATCCATTGTCTGTATCCCCTTATCCCTGCAGGGTGGTGAAGGGGGACGGTCTCTATCTCTAGTGGTCACTGGGCAGAATACACCCTGTTGAGTTTGCTATTTCAATCACAGGGAAACACAGAGACACTACATAAAAAAAATCATGCAAGCACACAGTCCCTTCTTAGGCCAATTTAGAGAAACCAGTTAACCTGAATGTTGTGTTTTTGGATTGTGGAAAGAAACTGGTGAGAACCCATACAATCACTGGGAGAACGTGCCAGTTCCATGAAGAAAGACCCCAGGCTGGTATCACAACCCAGGACCCTCTTGGTGAAAGACAACAGTGTTAACTGTTCCACCTTTCAGCCCTAAAATAATTGTTTGTTGTTTATTTTTCTCTTGACCCTCTTTTTTCTGACATCTCTAAATAAAATTGAAATTAAAAAAATGACAACAATCCTGAAACACCAGAGCCATGGACAAGGTTTAAATGAAAGCAAGGTTTAAATGAAAGAATATTCATATAAAATGGTGTAGTCAAAGTCCAGCCCTAAATCAAATCCGGAGTATGTGGGGAAACTTGAAAAATTAATATTTACAAATACCTTTACATTCAATCTGTCTAAGCTTAAGTTATTTTACAAAAAATTTTAATGGATATGGGAAGCTGGTAAGGGAATAACCTAAATTACTACTGTCACTTAGGGGGTCTGAATACAGGTCTATGGCAAAATCTTAGTTTTTTGTTGTTTTTTAATTTTTTTTTTGTAAAAAAAACATTTTGAGGAGCATGTGTATTTTTTGCTCTTGTAAACATAATAAAGTTTTATGTTTTTATATTACAAAATGTAAAACAAACTAAGGAATTTCTATACTTTTGCCAAGCACTGTAAATCCTCAGACCAACCGACTGACTGTTTGGGTTTTTCCTTAATCAGCACCCCTCTCTGTGACCCAAATGTTTCAATATGTTGGCTTAATAAACTGAACTCAAAGTTCAGCTTGATTCTCTTCAGAGTTCAATTCAGTTCATTACATTATTTTAGCTCTAGTTCACAACAGAGGGCATCTCAGGACACTTGACAGAGAAAAGCAAAGTTCAATTCAAATCCCATTAACTACTATCCAGCTAATCCAGCTCAATACAGGGTAGCATAACTATTTATATAATACTAAATGGTAAAAGGTTGTCTTGAGAAACAAACGGATAAGTTTGAATTTTAATGTTGAATCTTTGGTCCCATGCAAGCAGCATTGAAAAGGAAGAGGGCCTATATAATTGTCAAATTATTTCCATAAACTCCATAGTTCTGTACATACATACATACATACATACATGCAAAATTACAGATTACAGCAATTACAGGAAATGTCCATAAATGATATGTAAACAAATAAAAAAAACCTATATGCAGCATCTTATATTAGAAATGGTAGTCTCATGGTGTATTTATTACCTAGAAAAAGTTGATACTTACTTTAACTTTAGAATTTACAACAAACTGATAACATTTTTAAATCCAGAATATTCCAAGACAGACATAGGTTGAAAAATCAAAAAGACAAAGCAGCCACTTTGCTATAATACAGTTAGCCTTCCTATTATCTACTGATGGTCTCATTCTCTCTTGCTATCTCACAGCCTAAATGGACAGAGATAGATAACTGCTTTCACTCTGATGGGTGCTGTTCCAACTTTGACCTATTGGTGATCAGCATTTGGCTTTCAATGTCTGAAGACAGCATTGAAAATTTGTTGCAATCCAGTTGTGTAAATCTATGTTATGTTGGTTGTATAGGGTGTAGCTTGACCCTAACCCAACATAAAGAGGTCCTTAAGTCCTTGATGTATGGCGCGGCTTTTAACCGCATTCTGTAGACTTCCTGATAGTAAAGAATTACAGTAGTCCAGCCTTGAAGTTTGTGTTTTACATTTTCGATTTGAAAGCAGGATTTCATCTCTTTGCTGTCAACACTTGTAATACTTGCACTCAAAATTTCTGCTCTCTTTCAAATATTCTCTGTGCTCTCTCTTTTCTCTCTGCACGGATCAAACCTGCGCTCGCAAACCTCTCTGCTCGCTTGCGAATTCTTTCTGCCCTCTTGCGGCTCAAGGAGTACCATTACCTAGCAACCGTTCCATCCAATAGAATGACAGTGTTCCTCTGGGTGCGTTTGATACTTTCTAGTGGGTGTGCTTGTGTCGCTTCATCCCCAGCACACTGATCTGAACCGGTAGTTTTATCCAACATACTTGCCAAAATGGATCGGTACCAACAAAACCCTCAAGTAAGTACAATTTTCATGGCTATTAGCTGCAGTGTATTTCATACAACTGTTTAATTTTGTCTTAGTTTATATCAGTTTATTCATTTAACATCACGAATCCCTTACACCAGCATAGGTGAAGCAGGTCATATAGGTTTCTCTGTGTTTCTGCTCTGGTTTCTGCTCCATGTAAATGGTGTCAGGGGGCCAGGCTGTAACCAGTTGTTTAATGTGTTCAAAGGATAATCATTGTTTTAGTCATTTAACTGATTTAAGTTGGCAAAAAACGTATTGACTGATGACGAGCTGGTTTTGTTATGGAAGCTCGCTCAACAGCAGTTATAAGTCAATGTATTGAATAAGTTATATTCCATCCATCCCTCCCTTCATCATCTAAACCCGCTTATCCTTGCAGGGTCGCAGGGTGCAGCTGCCAAGCTGATGCTAATTAGCTGTAGCATGACTGGTTCAAGCCGTCCTTCAGGTGAGTTTAGCTGTTCTCTAGAATCAAGATAAATCTATACCAGTATCCTGTTTTCAGAAGGAGCTGATTATGAAAGCATGTGAAGTGTTTATTCAGCAGCAGAGAGAACTTTGCAGTATACTATACAATTATATAATGCTATTTGCGGAAACTGTGGCTTGCTAATTTCAGTGTAGCTTTGTGATTGAACTGCCGCTGTGTATTAGCCCATTCACACAGAACTGTGAGCTCTGTCTGTTTAATGTAAGAAGGGATTCTGTATTTAGGTTTCTGTCGTATAATTGCTGCTGCTGCTGGTTTATTATAATCTGATCCTGTCGTATCAGGAGCAACACATTGAGTCAACAAGCTAAGTTTCAGTGAAGCTGTGGTCTGTTTCTGGCCTTCTTAGTTTTTTGATCCAAGATCAAACCAGCATATTAAATGCATATGAACATTTTGTTTTATAGAACAATTAAAATATTATTTTTTGACAGCAGTGATGTCACATTTTTTTACTGTAAACCTGATTGTCTACAAAACAACAGCAGCTGATTCCCACTCCTCCTCTGTGTGGTCACTTCTGTTTCAGTCAAAACTTATTGTAGAAAATGTATCAGTTAGTAGGATCCGATTTAACCTCCAACCAGATGTTTTCCACATACAAGGAGACCTTATTTGAAAATAAAGCTAACTCAGACTGAATTGCGTATTATCAAGGTAAGTTATTGTTAAATGTGCTGAGTCGTGCTTTAATTGAAGGTAACTGGTTGGCTAATTAGTAGGGGTACATGATAACTATCAGCCCATTAGCAAGAAATGATGACATCATTCCTATCAGTCCGATATCATAACGAATAGCACAGATAATATGTTCGGTGGTGCGGGTGACGGGTGTTTTTTTTGTTTGTTTGTTTTCTTTTAATCAAGCGCTCCCACCACTGCATGAGACCTGCATGGAGTTCAAGTATAATTGGAGAAAACAGCTCTGACTAGAAATAAATCATTTTAAAATTCCCTAGTGTCAGATGACAACTGAGTTATAATTTTAATAATAGTTTTAAAAAATAATATATCAATTACCCCAGGGTGTTACACACAAACAACAGAAATATAAACATAAAAGGTCAGAACGACTCCCAAACTGGGAAACTTCCAACACCATGTGAATGCAGCCCAGCTTGTCAGGAAGCAGAGAACATCAAGGCTTCGGTTTTGGAGGAAGACGACATGCTGGCTTTCTGTAACAAATGTTAAAAGAAGAAAAACAGCATAACATGTCACCTCAGTTTTAGAGACCTTGTTTTTTCTTTGACATCAATAAGTAATGAACCTTATTTAAACAGATGTTCATTTGAGATTTCGTTTCTGTTGATATATTTTGGCAAATATTGGCTTAATAGTTTTTCATTTATAAATGTTATGTCTCTTTTAAAGAGTCAACTGTTTTTGGTCTTTTTTAGAATATTGATGTCAAAGCCTTACATTTTTGCTCTCTAGCCTTTCTTATTTTCAGGTATGTTGTCTTGAAAAATACATTTATTTGTAAAGCTGCATAAAGATTCATTATATTTTTTTCACAGTGTTTTCCAGTTGTAAGACAGTTTAATCAACCTTCCCCTGGTGGCCTTCACTTCTAAACTGGAGCTGATCTACCTCCCCACCTAATTGTACTAATAAATCTGGGTTTTATTAATGTTTTAGCATTTTATTTGTTTGTATTGCTAATATTCATATTTGCAGAGAGAAGGTTGAAGCTTTTCACCAGTGTCCCAGTCTACCTGGCTACTACACACCCTTTGCCTGAAATCATCAGCTACTATCAAGTCCTTTTGATCAAGAAAAATATGAAAGCAATTATCCTAAATAAATCAAACATTTTTAATGAAGTCTTTGAAGTCTTTTTTTTAATGTAGACACGGTTTGGAGTTCCTTATAAAAACTTTGCTGGCTGTGAAAGGTCCTAAATTTCAAGCCTTTGTTGACTATTCTTGTTAACTGGCATCAAATCACCATGGCTAAGGTGGAGTATGTATACCTTTAATGCCTGGTGATGCAGATTCCACGTGTACCAAGGATCGTATTGTATTCATCTAGTGGTCAGAGTTATGCCCAACTACTCATTTTAATATTAAAATATTTACATGCATAATTTGTGGAACAGTCTGTACTTTATTTAGGATGCTACAGTTCTGATTTGTGTTCTGGTCCACCTCTCTTTTGTGTGACTGGCACCAGTCTGTGGACCATCAGGGTGGATGAGGAAATATGCAGATAACTGATATTTTACTCTACAGCTCCAGACGCTCGCATGCTGGACCTCAGCCCTGCTCCCAAAATTATACTGTGATCGTAGGAATAACTTGTGCATTCCAAATGGGTAAAGGGATGGGGGCTTCTACAGCTTCTGATCAAATTCCCACTTCTCTGAACAGCACAGCACTAGTAAGAAACAGCAGCCTTTAAAGATTTTTGTAAAGTTTCATGAATTCAGAAGACATCCCATTATTAGTGTTTTATGTGAAAGGTTGGAGTCCAGCAATGGCATCATTGTCACAGGTGATCTCAACCAGTGATTCCCAACCCTGGACTTCAAGGCACTGCCCAGCATGTTGGAGATGTTCCCCTGCTTTAACACACCTGTTTCAGATGATTACCTGTGTTGAAGCAGGGAAACATCTAAAACTATACAGGACAGAGTGACTTGAGGACCACAGTTGAAAACTACTAGAATGTAATGAAAAGGCTTAAAAGGTACCAAATAAGCTAAAAAACATGCATTTATTTTCACTGCAAATAACATCTTTCGTCATTCCCCGCTTGTCGAGCCCATTACGCTAAAGACTGTATCAGCCTGTGGAACATCACAATGACCTTCTTATGCAAAACACTAACTATAAAATGAAAGGTGTCAAATATATCCAATAATAGTAACTATTTAAAAGGATGACAACACAACAATTTTGTGGTTTGTACTCGGTCAAACCACAAAATTGTTTTTAACTTTTAAGATTTAAAGATTACTCTGGGTAGATACATTTATCATGCTCCATTCTCCAATAAACACGATAGAAGGAATGTCCCAGTTCTTACTTTAAATAACCATAGACTTTTGCATAAGTAGCCATTTAATACCAACACGAATGTCATGCAAAGATTTCTAAATTTAAAAAAAAGTCTTCTTACACACTGCTGGGTCTTTGAGAAAGGAGTTATTTCAAGGTTGCAGAAATCCGCTTTCATTTTGGTCCTGATTTGACTGGTTAATCTTTCAGGAAAAACTAAGGAGTTAAAACAGTTGGGGACTCTACTCAAAGTATTAATTCTGCACTAGGATTTCACAATGTTAGAATATTTTTGTAAATACTAAATGCACAACTTATGATGAATCCCTGTTTTCCTCCCTTATTTCATTCTTACATGTGCTTCCTACTTCCTCTGTGACCCTTTTATCTGTCAGGTGTGGAGATCTTATGAAGCATGTGCTCAATGAAAGGTAGAAAACACCAACACTACGACCCAAAATGAAAGGTAGCTGCAGCATCATGATGTGGGAGATCCTTTTTTAGCATAGACAGGCAACCTGGTAAGGGCTGGTAAGATGGATGGAGCTAAAAATAGGACAATCCTGTTAGAGGCTGAAAAAGACTTGAGACTGGGGCAGGGATTCACCTTAGAGTTCTCTACCACAGGTAAGGAGCTTCCAGCTCATAACCACTCCAGGGTGAGTCACATAATAGTTTATGTAAAATGAAAAAAGAAAGAAAAACAACCTGCAGAACCCTACCCATCATCCTCAGTTCTAGTTGGCACTAATTCAGAAAACCAAGCTTGGTGAAGCTTATAAAGGACTTTTTTTGAGAAGTACATTGATTTTGAAACAGCATTTGAGCCTTGACATACCAAGCAATCCAATTAATGTATTTCATTTAAATGAACGTGTACTTTGGTAGGTAAAAGGCAAACCTTAGCAAGTATTTTCAATTACCTTGGCTAAATGAACAATTTTACTCCCTTCTACAGTCATTAGGTCCTAGCTAAAGCGGTCTTGGCTTAGGAATCTGTAATCGTTTTACCCTGTCTTGGCCTTCTAAGTCTTGACATCTACACCCCAGGAGTGTCAGGTTTTAAACTACTGATATCAGTCGTTAGTTAACGCAGAGGAGCACTCTGTATTATTGATGGGCCTGTTATCCTCCAGTGCCACTTGGCCTTTAGCATCGTAAGCCACCTAATATGTCTGTTTGAACGTCAGTTAGTGTCTCAAACTACAAAGCAGTTTCTTATGAAAATGTAGTTTTGTTCCCATTCATTTCACAACTTTGTGTTTTAACTTGATCAAAGTGAAGTGTTTTCTTTTTCTTCTTCTTCTTCTTCTTCTTCTTCTTCTTCTTCTTCTCGATCTTTTGATCATAATCTCTAAGCCGAGAAAAAAGGTTGTTTTATGTTAATGCTGTCAAGCTCAGTAGAAAGATAGAAAGAGGAAAGTTGTGGTAGAAAGTTGAAAGGTCTGACTTTGAAGAGATTGCACAGAAAATAAATGGCTGATGAGTTGGATGACAGTAAATGATGATTTGGAAGATAAGAGTTGGAGGGAGGATGAAGGAGAATTGCTTATCTTTGATAGCTCCACACTTGGCCTAATAGGCTTGGATCTCATCCACAGCGTGCCGACTGAAGGTGTGCATGTGATCAGCTTTGTCTGTTTGTGTGCTCATCTGTTCGTCTTGGTGTAGTGCAGACATATGTTGCTTTTTGATCTTAAAGGCAGAATAAAAAAATTATAGAGAAGTTTTATGAGCTGGAGTTTGTTTTCAAATTCTGAATCCTCAGATCATTGGGGTTATTTGATGTCAGATTTTTTATAATTCTTTGATTATTTTTTTGTTGGCATCAAATATAAAAACTCTTTCATAAACTAAGTCTAATCATAATCATATTTCTCTCTAGTTTCGTTTCAGAGCTTAACAACAAATTAAGTGTTAAAAGTATGCAGACCTGTTTAACTTCAGTTTATGTGGGGATTTGCATGTCATGGATTATAACACAAAGGCAAACAACTATTATCTTGTGTTTCATACTCTGATGCCATCTACTGTCTCATAAAGGGAAATGGGATTCAGCACCTCAGCTTTTTTTTTTTTTTTTTCCTCTTGTGGACAAATGGCTATAATGCATCTCTTTCAGTAGTGATAAAGACTAAGCTGTTATCATTTCTGGAAAAGCTTGGAAGACTGTAAAAAGTTGGTGTCTCTTCTTTAATTCTGAAAGTTTTATGTATCAAGAATAATACTTATAGGCAAAAAAAAGTAGTGATGCAATCTCAAATGAAGAAGACATGACTTATTAGTGGTGGGACTCCATTAAAATTTTTAATTGAGTTTATTGCAGGGTTTGTAACTAAATAAGCAAGATTTTCAATTCAAAAACCCTTTGTGCTGCTAAATTATTAAACAGACATATGATCTCAACAAAAAGATATTTATTGGTTTTAATCTGTTATTTAGGTTATTCAACCAATTGGATTGATACAAAGTGCTGTTATACCTATTCAGCATTCAGGTGTTTCAGGAACCCCTAATCCTTAGCTGTGTTTAGTCCACTGTAATCCAACACTAGTTTATTTGCCTAGAAAGTCTGGTTTGTTTGGGGAGGTGTGAACGCACAATCGAACTCTGATGCGGACCAAAACAGCAAACTCTGGTCCGCCTAATAACCTCAGCTCAGGTCTCAGCTCAGTTGAAGTGAACTCTGGTCGTTCAGTGGTTCTTGGTGCAGCGCCACCACCAGCAAGGGGGTAAACAGGTTGCTCAAGGGGTTTGGTTTGTTTGACACAGCGCAGTGTGAAAGCGAATCGCACCAGCTGAAAATGGAACAAATGTTGCAATTTTGGTTCTCAATCGAACCGAGCTTGTGTGTCAGACTTCCTGGTCTACCAGCAACAAGCTAATACAATGGTTCTGGCCTTAACCCATGTATGTTAAAACAAAAATATGTGATTAATTGTGTTAAAATTTTCAACACTTTAAAATCTGCGCAATTAATTAATAGAAATGAACATGATAAAGTTGCAGCCTTACTTATTATTTATTAGTAATAAAACAAAAACATTGTTTTACTGTGGAATTCAACAGTATTGTATGTAAGTACATACACTTTCTGTATGTACTTACATGTTTCTTGCTTTAGTGCAGAAGAATATTAGCCTATTCATCTCTGTAGAGCCACTTCTTCAGTTCAGTTCAATAACTGTCCATCCACCATCTCTTTTCTATACCTGCTTATCCATGGAGGGCAGGGGAGCTGGTGTTTCTCCATCGATCACTCTTTTGTTGACAGAGATACATATTGTATAAATATGTAAATAATTTTCTCTGTCAAAAGTTATTACAGTTGTTTGCTAAAAGTTTTCACACCTCTTGGACTTTTTCCACATTTGGTCACATGGTCCAGCCACACACTTTAAAGAATCTTTGGGGGAATTTTATTTGATAGACCCAGAAAAAGTAGTGAGAACATATTTGTGAAAAATATTGAAAACCAAGTAACATTTTCCTTCCTCTTCACGAATGTGAACAAGTTTATGTTAGTCTGTCACATAAAAACCCCATTAAAAAGCAATAAAGCTGTTGACTGTCACATGACAGAATATTGACAAGGTTAAGGGATATGAATACTTTTTCCTGGAAAATATTAGACACCAGTGTTTATCCTGTCTACAACATGAACTAAAACCTCCTTTTAAGCCTCATCAGTGGCATTATCAAAATCTAATTCACATTAATTCAGTTTGGTTTTAATTTTATAGCAAGAAATCACAATACAAGTCATCTCAGGACAACATAACGAAGTTAGGTTACAAAAACATTTCTGGAAATTTCCAGAAGGCATTATTTGATGTTTCTTAACATTTAAAGCCATGTGATGTTTTCACTGTATGAGAAGCACAATGACAAATGGTGATAGTTAGTGATACCCAACGCTCTCTTTATTCAGCAACAAGCCATAAGAGCAGCCGCTATCTGCTACGTTTCAAAGTGCAGGTCATCTGAGGACATCTTTATACCCAGAACACCAGTGCTGTGGTGAGCCTGGAGTTTTTCTCTGGCCATAAATTTGTTTTTGACTGAAATCATAGCAGAACTCACTGGAGCTACAACTACTACAGAGCACTGCAAAACAACACGAGAAGTACATAATTGTGAGGCGAAAGAAAATAAAGCTTGTTTTGTTTGTTTTTGTTTTTTTCAATTGAAATTCTCAAAAATATTGTGCATGTTGGTGTAGGTCTGGAATATGACTGGGCCAATCTAGCAAAGGAATATCCCTTTTGATTTCAGCTCTGGCTGTTTGCAAGAGTCATTGTCCTGCCAGAAGGACAACATATGCCCCAGTCTCAAGTAGAGCTGAAACGATTAATCGTGATGAATCAGTTATTAAAATAAACGTCCACTAACTTAGTAATCGAATAATCATTAACCAGATTATACAGATTAACATGCAGCTTGCTAAAGTAACAACACTCTCAGAGCAGTAATTAAGCCAAAACTACAAAAAATATATACATTTTGCATTTAAGATGAAAAAAAGCTTTGTCTGTAAATATTTTCTACCCAGAACTCAAGTGGGAAAGCTTTAGCTACACCTGCAAATTCTGTAAAAAAAAAAAAAAAAAAAAAAAAAAGAATTAATCATCAGAATAAGCGATTACTATAGTAGTTCTTAGCTGCAGCCCTAGTTTCAAACCTTTTTCAGCCTGTAACAGTTTTTCTTCCTGTCTTTGGCATACACTCATCTTCCCTTCAACTCTGAAATCTGAGTAGCTGAAGAAAAACATCCATTAGCAATGATGATGCAGATTTTATTTGGAGGACTCAGTTTAAAGGGGCTGAATACAAACGCATGCTGTTAGCTAAAGTAGAAGGAACAAAAAAGTTCCTTCTACTTAAGAGCTAATTTATCCAAAAAATCCCCTTAAAATACAGATGTTTTCATATGGTTCCTCAGTATTTAGTAGCATTGCCTTTGAACTGTATGTTTGAACGTCAGTCATTCTGGGTCTCTTTTCACAAGCTTCTTATAATAGTTTCCTGGAATTCTGGCTTATTTCTCCTGATAGAACTAGTGTAACCCTTACTCTGCACAGTCTCAATACTCTTTGTTCTTTGTTAATGGTTCTAAGTCACACAATAAATGTTTACTGTTGTTTTTGTTCTTTTTTTGTACAATGGGCTTCATCAAAACACTAAATGAGCTTTGTTTGTGTTTGGGGCTTTTAGGGTTGGGATAGCATATAAAGGAGATGCTTACCCAGGGTGCTGTTCATGCCAGAACTGCCACTGTCTTCAAGGCACTAAGTGCGGAATAGTTTAAAAGGCTCCATGCTTCTGCAAAAGCATCATTAGTTTGGTGTAAAACCATGAATACATAGTACTAGTTTTGACGTGTGGCAAAAGTTCATGGTGTTAGCAAGATGCTCCACTGTGAGCACTTCATGTGCTGACAAATTACACGATTACCAGTAAGGTATCAACAACAGGGCACTGTTCTTATTAAACTGTGGTAGTTCAGCTAATAAGACCAGCATCATAGCTCTCCAAAGGCCATTCAAGCTTCTGATTTCATTTAGAAGAAACAGAGCTAACGTCTGGTGGCAGGCTCTAATTGCTTTCAGCAGTGTGTTGTTACTGTTTATGTATTCTCAGATTCAACATCATACGGCACACTAAATGAGTTGTATGAGTCACATGATCACAGAAAACAGCTTATATGGTTTTGTTTTGATGTTTTGCAATCATCTCAGAGTTCTGCCAGCAGCTACCACTTTAATTCCAACTATCACATTTTCAACTTTTGGACAATTATTGCATGTTTTCCCAACAAATTTACCTTCAAAGTGCTTTCTTTTTAAAAAAAAAAATCTTGAGATAATGACAACTTCTTCTTTTTTTTTTTTTTTTTTTTGCAAACTTGTCATTCTGGAAATTTTAAAAACCATTACATAAAGGCTTTATTTACTCTCACAAGTCTACCCATAGAACTTGACGTGCTGTATGCATGCCTCAGACGAGAGAACACTTTCAGCATGGAGCTGGAGGTGTAGTGTTTTCTGCTGCTTGCCTTTACAGAGTCAAGCTGACATTTGGAGCATTAAAAACTGAAAAACAACAGATAAAAACTCTCAAAGCAATTAAGCCTGAATTTTTCTCGGTGTGTTGTAAGCAGCTTATAGCGAATTAGATTTAGCAGCAGTCCGCTTCCTCTAATAGATGCAGGACTGTAGCGGTAAATAAGGAACACAGACGCATTGTAAAAACAGAAGTACCTCCATGGAATATTTCTTAAAGGGTTTCTAACAACATTAAATCCAAGGAATCTGTAAAGAAACTTTTCTGAGAAATAAAACTGGGCTTAATCTGCATTCTTTTTATAAACTAACCCAAGCTATACATTTTGCAAACCAGTAGCAGAGCTCATTAGGAAAATCCTTTTTCATCTTCTTAATATTTTCATCAAACTCACCGAACCACTTTTTCAAACACTGCAAAGTTTTTTTTTTATTCCATTATGCAGTTCAGCACATTTTTTCATCAGTTTTAAGCTTTAGTTTGCTAACTACACAGAGAAGAAAACCTTAAATTTGAGTTGAAAAGCACTCACACAACCTGCTTGTTTTCTGTTGTGATTTCATTCTTTCTTTCGTTTAAATGAAATCTGTTTCTTTAAAATATTTCAGCTATTCAGCTCACACGAGTCATCATTGGCTTATTCTGCTTTTCATAATGTGAGGAATCGGACGTTTTTCTTTCTTGTGACGTCAACCTTGTTATTACACACTGTGATGTACTGTCCGTACAGGAATTTGAGATGTTGCAATCGCAACTATTAATGCAGATTCACTCGTCATTCTCAATTTTTGCGTACACTTGCAACTTTTTCTGACCAAGATCCTCTTACATGTCCACTTTTAACGTGTTTCCTGGGATATCCGGGGTCATTTCATTGATTGAAAATGCCTCACACACTTTCCTCCTCCTTTTCTATTTTTGTCTGATATGATTTTTTGACGTCATTGGGACTATCATTGTGAGGGCTAAATTATTTTACTTTTTTTCCCGTTGTTCTCCACCTATCTCCGTCTTTCTCTCCCACATTCAAAATTGCGGTTTTGATCCCCAGTCGAACCAAGTCTACCGGACTATCAGGTGTGTAAACACCCTGAAATCCCCTTTCTTTCCCCGTCTAATGCTTACCTTGAACATAAGCAGGTTGTTTTCACCACATCCAGATGTCTAAATGCATTAAGTTGCTGCCAGATGATTGGCTGATTCGCTGTTTGTGCCTCATGCATCTTCTTGACCTTTCTGAATGACCAAACTGAAATAATGGTGGCTTAAGCTGAGTTCATATTTCCAGTCATGAATCGGGAGTCTGTGGGTGTTGAGGGGGAAAGGGTCACAGCCAGTTCAGCTCTCTTCCGACTGAATATGTTCTCAAATATTAAGAAGTGTTAGAAATATTCAGTGGCTGTGGCTGACGTCTTTTCATTGTACTTTTTTCCCAGCTATGAACACTTCCTCACCTTTCTCCTTTTCCTACTCCTGCTCTCCTTCTGTATGCAGTTCAAGTCAAATAATAAGAGTATTAGCGCTACTCTGGCTGATATCTCCGTCAGGAATTTTGACTTGTAAAAAATGGCACAAAAAAAAGAAGTTGTACAGTTTGGCACGTTGAATCTCACTGTGGGGTCATTTATTATTGCTCAAACCATCCCATGTGTGGCAGCTAATAAAGAGGGACTCTTTATCACTGCATGTTTGCTGAAGTCTTTTAGAACTAACAGGGTTCAAAATATGTCTTTCTAGCGCTCCTGCTGTTTGCACTCATTAGATGGGAGGCGACGCTGTGCTGCATCTGTGGGTGAGCAGTCACAGTAAAACATGGCTTTAAATGTTCATTATAAGAGCGGTTTTGAAAGCTACCAAAGATAAAACAGAGGAGTGTTAATGTTAATCAGTCAGACTCCATGTTATCTACTGAAGTCTCACTCCCTGCTGAAAAGTTTCCGCCTGTGTATCTTTTTAAACAGCTTCTTTACAGTTCTGTTCTTTGTTTTAAACACCTTTTTGAAATTTAAAAATCTAGCCTTGAGTCTTCTTCTTCTTTCAGTTGTAACTTCTGCACTACAGAATATTCATAAGAGCCTAAACAGTGGACTAGCTTCTCCATTTTGTGAAGTCAGGGGGCAAACATAGTTGGGGGTTTTTTGTTTCGTTTTTTGAGTGATGCATCATGATATATTGGCATCAACATCCGTATCGGCTGATGTTGGTCATCGTTAACATATCGTCATCGGCCCGATAAATGCTGGCGGAGCCAGAAAATGTTCATGGTGTGGCCAGGTTGGGACCATTGCTCACTCAGGGGTGGTCAACAACTGATTGACACCTGAGCCACTTTGAAGCACATCTGTATTTTTCAAAAATTCACAAAAGACAGAAAATATTTTTTGAATCAAATAAATATATGCCTATATTGATAAATATATAATGTGTAAGCATATATCACTGCTGCCACTAACTGTTTTGGAGGGGAACTGCTTGATCTGGAGCTGTGGTCTGCTGGTGAGTTACCTTCCCATGGCAATCGACCCTGCTGCAGGGTTGGCTTCAGGGGTGACCAGAGATTGGCCAGGGGTGGCCGTGGCCCCCACTGGCCACCTCCCCGACTCCTCCCCTCCCGATAAGTAAAACTGGGCTGATATTAACAACCAATGTTTATTACCGTCTTGTAGCCATTGGTGTTTCTGGAAGGGGGTCATGTAGTATTTGTTTGGTCATGTGATAGTTAGGAGTGCACCAATAAATCAGCTGGTTGATAAATTGGCCCTGATTTTCTTAATTTTGGGAGGTTGGCAATCGGCCGATACTTTCATGAGAAATCGATCTTATCCACCAATCTTATCTACCTCTGCAGTAGTCTGAAAATCAGCCGCTGTCCCCTTTTGCTCTGCTCTGAAAGAGTACTGACTGACAGACCCGCCCACCAGCGCACACCCACACGTGCATGGTTAACAACAGTCACCCCACTGTTGCCAACTTAGCAACTTTTTTGCAATATTTAGAGAATTTTCAGACAAATAAAACCGATATCGCCCAATATCGGAATTGGCAGGTCAGGCTTTTTTTAAGATGGGTAATCAGTGATCGGCCAACAAAAAAAATGCAATTGTTGCATCCCTAGTGACATTGATAGTCACGCAGTGCAGGATTATGGGGTGTTTAAAGAAGAAGAGAATCAATGTCAGCTGTGTGCTGTTTTTTTTTTTTTTTTTTTTTTTTTTACAGTATCGAAAGAGTAGAAAGAGAGCTCACTGTATAATTTTTTGGGGGGAGTGCCACTTTTTTGTTTGTTTTTCTTAAACAATATGTCTATGTTTTGGGTCTGCTTTAGAATGTCTGAAAAGATGGAAATTCAGTGAAAATTTAAATGACAAAATGAAAAGTTAACTGTCTCTAACCAGGTGTAGTGGTTGGTTCAGTTTCATTGCTTGGAAGGAGGATTCCTCAGCAATGAAATAAAAGAATTCACAGAGTGATTGTATTAGAGGTGGTTTAGATGTGATTATTTGTGCTGATCTAGATCCTAGTATATTGTTTTTAATTATCCAGCCTTAGCTGAGTTATTGGACGAGTCTTAACTGCACCTGCTCTGATGCATAAAATATATAGTTGCCTGAATGAGGAGACTCCAAACTATTTAAAACAGAACACAGACAACTTTGAGTCACTGTGCAATAATAGCATTTTCCTTCACACAAAGTTGTAGAAAGCAAAGTAATAAAACTGGAGTATATTCTGTTTTATTTACAGATTAACAAGAATTTGCAGTACCTTGAAAAAGTATTAATAAAGTATTAAAACTCTAACTTTTTTACACTACACTTCAACAAATTAGACTAATTGTTTATATTTTTCAGATTCAACTAGTATTAATGGGAATTGGAACCAAAATAAATGTTAATGGGGAAGTCATAATGTTTTCAGAAAATGTTAAACAACTAAATGAAAGACAAAGAGATTTAGGCATTTTATGACTATTTATCCTCATATTTCATAAAAATCCATACAAAATACAAAGAAAAAAAATAACAGTTTTATGTACATTGGGAAGAAATGGGAGCAGTAAAGGATGAAATGGCACCACATAAGTACAAAGTAGGCCCACAAATTGTCCAAGAGTAATCTGACCAGGAGCCCTTCTTGGAAGCAAATTATGAATAAGTAATTATATCTTATGGAACTAATTGTAACTGTAATAAACAGAGTGCTTTAAACCACTTCAGTCACTCTTCCTTGAATTTGAAACATGAGACTCATCAGGCTGTTAGCAAAAGCGTGGATTTTGGTTCCCAGCAGGTCAACAGTTGGAAAGCAGGTCAGCTTGACCCAAATTGTAGCCCTTCCATAACACTTAACAGGTTCAGGGTTTTGGGGCTTTAACATTTGCTCTTTCTAGATACCAGCATGTGAATTACTAATGGATTTTCTCTTTCTGTCATGCAGCTTTCTGTCCAACACACAGTGCTTCTGTCCTGCAATTCCTGTGCTCAGATTCTTCTGCTTGGGTGTTGAAAAGGCTGCCGGCGAATGCTGAGCAGGTCGACCTGCTCGAGGTACGCCTCCTGGTCCTGTGATTGGTCGCTGGATGGTACGGAAGTTGAACAGCAACTATGTTCGACAAGCAGGAGAGCAATTCATCAGAGAGCGACGAGAAAGGGTAAGATGGTAGTTTGTGTGATGAAACACTGATGAACTGGCTAACTGCTCCTACAATCACTGAATAAAAATAAAGTATAAACAACTAATCTGAAGTGATGTCACAAATATCGTTGGTTTAAAAAAATAACCAAGGTCCTTCCCTCTTTTTGGTAGAAAATGCAACATCAAGAGTGTTGCATACAGGCCAGAGAGTGTGGAAACCCTTGATTACCCATCTGCACTCACTACCTTCCATTGAGAAAGGCAGTGACTAATAAACAAGTTCATGGAATCTGTTCTCACCATTCTAAAGACTAAGGGTGTTCGCACACCTGATAGTCTGGTAGACTTTGATCGGGGACCAAAATTGCAACATTTGTTACATTTTGAGCTGTTGCGGTTCACTTTCATACTGCATTCTGTCAAACGAACCAAACCCTTTGAACAACCTATCCCTCCCCTCTACTGTGGTGGCGCTGCACCAAGAACTACAGAATGAAACAACACAAAAACCTCTGAAGAAGACACTGAGCACAACTTACTTCTTCTTGAAACATTGCAAAAAAAATGGAGTGGCGTCAGAGTTTAGCAGTTGGAGAATTTCTCTTTTGTCTTTGGTAAAACACCATGAGCCATTTCTTCCGCGAGCGCTGGACTCGCCTGTTCGTTTTGGTTGTATTTACCCAGAATGCTTTGCACTATGGTCCTCTTCCTGCCTTCGAAGCAGCCTCTGGTCCGCTTGGCATTCACATATGCATTCAAACCACACCATAAATCGCTTCATCTGAACCGAGACTGAGGTTTTTAGGCGGACCAGAGTTCGCTTTTTTGGTCTGCATCAGAGTTTGATTGCACATTCACACCTCCCCAAACGAACCAGGCTTTCTAGGCGAACAAACTAGAGTTCGATTACAGTGGACTAAACAGGGCTGGTGTGAATGCATCCTTAAATAATAAAAAAATAATAATAATAAAATCAAGCCTCATTTAAAAAAAAACACAAACAGAGCGGTTTAAATCCATGAACCTCTGAGAATTTTGAAGGAAATAGATCCTGCTTCCATTTTCTGTGTTTTGCTACCTGCCAGTGTTAAAGATGCACATGCAGAACGGACATGATTTACCATGGACTTTGTAGTCGCAGATTTGAAAATTCGCCCCCCACCCCCACTTCTGGTCAGTGAATATGGCATTATTAAAACTCTAATTCATACTAACAGACTGTCTTCATCTCTATGTGAAGACAGTCTTCACATAGAGATGTTACTATGTGAAGATGCAGTTTTAGCCGTTTACATAAAGAAATGATCTTATAAAAAGTGCAAAATAGTGTATGAGGCTACTGAAAAGGAGGCTGTGGAGGTATAGCTGCTGTTCATACTTAACCACCGAAAAATTTAACCAGAGATGGGTAGAGTACTCAGAAGTTGTTCTCAAGTAAAAGTAGCACTAGTAAAAGTAAAAAAATAGCCGTCCAAGAAATTACTCAAGTAAGAGTGAAAATTATTTCATATGTGTGCCAAGTAACTGATCAGATCATCAGATTTAATATTTAGAAATTATGTCATCAGACATACAAACGTTATTTGCAATTTATGTTATTATAAAGACTAAAATGAAAAATTAATACAAGTAAATAAAATAACATTACATCACATTGCAAAACACCAAATCCAGGCTTGGAAACACTCTTCCTAATCAAATTCGTTCAATATAACACTTATGAAACTAATGCCTACAGCAGGTAATGTGTATACAATATATATTTGAACATGGTAAGGTACTTCTGGGGACAATATGTGGTTGTTGACTATGTTTTTTTGATCTCCAAATGTCTCAGAAGGTTCAGTAGATAGAAAAAATTTATTAGAACAACAAAGCTGATGTATAAACAATAGGTGTGTCTGTATCTCATGCAATTTTGGTTAAAGTTCGAGTTTCAATGAAATTACCTGCAGTTGGTAGAGTATTCAGAAATATTACTCAAATAACAGTAGCGATTCTTAGCAATAATACTACTGAAGTAGAGGTAATATGTACAGTGTAGTAAAACTAATTGTAAAAGTACATTTTTTTCTAAAAAGTTACTCAAGTAAATGTAACTAGTTCCTACCCACCTCTGTATTTGACATTGACTGCTTTGAGAGCAACCGGGACCTGAAGCTGAACAGATTATAGAGAAGTTTCTCTGGCCTCATTTTAAGCTTTTAACCTCTATATGGAGAAAATGTGGAGCTTTTAATTTACTAAAGAGATGCACTTTTTTGTTGTTGTTGTTGTTGGACCAGAAATAAGAATTTTACTGCTGTTAATTCCACTTAGAGAAGAAAATCGGAACAAAAACAACAGGTTTTAGCTGGGAAAAGCTTAATAAACTGGGAATTGCAGTGGGCAAATCTTTCACAATCTAGGTCATACCACAGACTGAGCATTCAATTTGACCATTCCCACCAGGCTAGATGTCTCCATTAAACATATCCATCAACACTTTTTTAAGTTTTTGCTCTGTAGAGGACTAAATAGGGTTGAACTCAGGAATTACCTTATATTCCAGACTGTAAGTCACTCCAGAGTATAAGTCGCATTTATGTAGAAATTGACAAACCTCATTCATGTTGATAAAAGGTTCCAGTGACACACTGTCTTCAGTTGTTTGCTTTTAAACAAACTCATAGAAACTGTTGGCTTTGGCTTGGAAGTCTGCTGGCACACCGATGTCCGTGCTCTAAACCCGGTTGGTCAGAAACGTCTTTGCTCCGTCTGTGTTCTAACAGTCTGTGCTACCTCATCAGATATTCCTCCCATCGCCAGCACAGTGGAGCAGAGCGGAGATGCCTGTGATAAATTCAGGGTGTTTGAGAGACGGTTGCGTTCACTGAAGCGGTTGCACCAAGAAGACCTGCCTGCAAAGTCATATATTCACCCCTTTGGCAACTACCAGGAAGTGGAAACATAATTGCATTCACAAGCCTCATGGCATGTTATTTAAAGGGGACCTATTATGCAAAATTCGTATTCTCCATGTTTTTATACTTCTGTTTACATCGCAACTGTTTCTAAAAACTACCCAATCATTTTTGGCAACAACTTAATGTTTTTTGGTGTCTGGAAAATTAACCATTTCAAAAACCTCCTAATTGGAAACTCACAATCAACGAGCACAGGGCCATTATGTAGCAGCCCCTCACCTAGCAACCCAAGTGAAGCTCCAGCATGTTTATTCAGTTGGTTTTACCACTGTATGCAATGTACAATGGCTGCTGGAAAAGACAAGTCTTTTGTTGTTGACTTACCATTCAGAAATGACTTGCTACAATCTTGTTGGTTGTGCAGGAGGCTCTACTGCTTTTCAAAGCTGTACGGTTGTATAATTGTGCATCTGTTTGCAGCTGTTTTCACATGCGACTGTAAATGGTGAGTTGGGGCAGTGGCCAGCAGCAGCTTATTTGGATTTAAAGTGACAAGAGGCCCTAAAACACCTCAGTCTGAAATGAGTGCAAAATAGGTAGAACTGATCAGACTAAAATCTCATTAGCTAAGAATGATTTTATGCAAAAAATGTAATGAGCATGTTTTGTATAGTCCATAGACCTATCCTAACCGTACAAGGAAGCATAATAGGTCACCTTTAAGCACCCAACTGTGCAGTCATTCCTCCAGCTCTGGCCATCTTCCTTTCAGCCTCTGATTAGCTTTCCTCACGGCTGCAAACAGTAATATTTAATCCTTTGTTCCTGACCATCAGTATGAAATAACATTTCACACATCGGTCAAAAAATGCATCATGAAGAGGAAAAAAACATATAACATATAAAAAAACATATAATATAATATATATATATATATATATATATATATATAAGTCGCTCTGACTTATATATGTTTGACTATATGTTGCAGGACCAGTCAAACGATGAAAAAAAAGTCTGGAAAGTCCTATAGTTTATATTTTACACCATATGGTCTGCCTTTGATTCCTTCTAGCTTTTTGCTGCAAAAACATCCCCACACCATGAAGCTGCCAACTAACAATAAAGCAAGATCATGTTGTATTTCACCGGGGTGTTTGCCAAAGAAGGACATCTCCAAACAGTTACAGCGGAGTTGGTTGGTTTGGACTAAGGGGAATTGGTTTAATGTGTTTGTTGTCTTTTGATGATTCTTGCTTCCAGATGGTTGGCAGAATGGGCTCCTTTATCTGACATCCTCCTTCTTGGAAGTCAGATCTGTTCCCACAAGCTCTAAAGAAGCAACAGCCTAACGTCCACTGACTGAATAGCATACTAGCTACACGTTCACACTAGTGTTTACTACTTTATTTTGTTCACTGTTTTTACAAAATGATGTAAATACTTGAAGATACAATCTTCCTTATTATTTTGATATTATTAATTATATGTCACCTACAGTGTTTTGTATATAATTCTTTAAAACTGCAAAATAACTAAAAATTTAATGTCAGTGTCTGCATCCAGATTTGATGCAATAAACTGGAATATGTTTTAAAATAGCCAAAAATACTTTTTATCCAGTTATGTTATTTCATTAACAGTTATTTAAACAGCCAAATATGGTGAGATCAGTGTTCTTGCTTTTTTTTTTTTTTACCAACAGGCACCTGATTTTCTGCTGTTTTGCTTTTGCATTATACACACTCCACATGTTGGCTTTTGAATTTGTCCATGTGGAAGTTTGTGTGTGTGTGTGTGTGTGTGTATGTGTGTGTGTCAGTGTGTGTGTGTGTGTGTCAGTGTGTGTGTGTGTGTGTGTGTGTGTGTGTGTCTTGTGTGCATGTGCATGTGCAGTAAACGTGTGGATTAGTGGAGCGGAGAGAGCTGGATTAGGACCACAGAAGGCAGATGGAGCCACAGAAAGCAGACGACAACTCAGGATCTGACATCAACAGGGGATTTCACTGTAGCTGTGTGTTTGTGCGCATGTGTGTTTCCCACATAGTGTCACCTAACATGCACGTGTCCTGGTGAAATCTGCCTCATGCTCCGACCCCTCCCTTTCTGTGAATTTGGTTTTGGTTTTTTTGGAGTACACTGCTTTCTTGATACAACCATGGACACACAGACACATACACCCATGCAAAACTTCACATAGCCTGGAGTAAGGGTGCTGAAATAGAATTTGCTGTGTGTCTGAGCGCATTTGTGTCAGATTAACTGCAGTATAAGGCGTCTGAATATTTCAGGAGAGAACTGGCTTTTAACAACGCAGCCCAGTTCAGTTCCAACTGCGAAGATTCAAATATGCGTTCAAGTGCTGGAGACGTTCTTAGGCTTTACCTGATACTGCAAATTAGAAGATTGCATTTTTATGCTTAAACTATTCTTGTGTTTTCATGAGGGTGAAATACTAATTAACACTGTGTCAGCTTGTGTCCACTGGGATGAAGGTCACGTCTTTTAATACACTGAGAATCTATTAATAAAACCAAATCGTTTTTCTCATTTAAATCTACTCATGGTTAGTTCTCTGATTTTCTGAGTCAAAACACGAACATTAGACAACTTAGTTAATTTTTGATAATATGCGTCGTGTAAGTGCAGATCTTAGCTTCCTGGAGCCTCTAAATGACTAATGTCTTATGATGTAGCAGATGAAAGTTTAACTCGGGGGTTCTGATGGCTGGTGGGACCATGGCTGGAAAATCAGAGAGAAAAATTCTTCACGGGGAAGAGTGGAGGACATGACTGACCTGAGGGTCTTAACTGTGTAAATGAACTCTAGCGGTGTTCTTGTAAATTATGATTTCATAAGAAGTAATGGAGTCAAGGTTCATTTTTATAAATAGTGGTAAATCATTGAGGAAAATGGTTATGGGGAAAGAATTGTAGCGAGGAGCTAATATAACTTTATGAATTCATGAAATTTTAGAAGGACATTTTTGAATATTGGTTCTAATTAGGGGTGCACCAATATATCAACTCCGATTTTCTTAATTTTGGAAGCTTGATGATCGGCCAATACTTAAATGAGAATCCAATCTTGTTCACCGATCTTATCTACCTCTGCAAATATCTGAAAATCAACCACTTTCCCCGTTTGCTCTGTTGTGAGAGAGGGCTGACTAACAGACCTGCCCACCAGGTCACGTCTGCATGTGCGCGGTTAACAATAGTCACCCCATGGTTGCCAACTTAGTGACTTTGTCGCTATATTTAGCAACTTTCCAGACAAAAAAATCAGCATCGGCCAAAATCTGAACGAGCAGATCAGGCTTTTTAAAGCTTGATGATTGGCCAGAAAACTGAAATCGGTTCTAATGAGCTTTTTAAAGATCGATGATCAGCCAGAAAACTGAAATCGATTCTAATGAATGGGTTTCGATTGGGTCTCGACCGTGTGCCTGTTTTGCTTATTATCAAATATGGTTTAGACTTTTGTTTGCAAATATGCGCTGGAGGCTGTTTAAGCATATTGAAAGATGCAACACTGTGGAGTTGCCTAAATTTCCTACCCACATATAACTTCTAACAGGTTTTATCCAGGATTGTCACTCCGTCAGTCAACTCTGGCCAGTTTTCCTGTCTCTGCAGAAGACAATTTCCCCCACATGCATCATGCTACCATCACTATATTTTACACTGGGATGATGTGTAGTGATAAATCAAGCTGTGCAAGCTGTCTAAATAGGTGACTTCTGGGGGCAATTTGTAGCAGTAGATTTCAGTGTTTCTCACAGAAAACTAGTTAAGCCTGGTGGTAGGGGCACTTGAGCAGACCACCAGCACCCCATCGTGTTTTTCTGTTAAAAGATTTTTAAAAGTTGACGGGAAATTTGAAAGTATGACTTTTGTGTTATTGGAAGACATTGCTAACAATACTTAAACACCATCTGTACGGTCTAATCAGCCAATGGATCTTAAAATAAACTATTTAATGCTGGTCACATATAACAGTAAAGTAAAACAAATATGACCTAAAATGGACAATAATGAGAAAGCATATTTGTATGCTTCACTAAATGTTCTTAGGGTACAAAATTCAAGTGTTTATTGTATTATATTTTCTTGCGTTTTTCTAAATTCTACCGTTTTGTGTACTAATGTGTGCCACTTAGTGCAGTATTTTTATTTGTTGGTTGTGATTGGTTGTTATTTATCCAAGTGAATGTAGTATTTGCATAAATAACTGATTGGATGAAATGACCTGTCTGTGATTGGCTGGTGGTGTGGCTCATTTATGTTAACTTTATGAAGTTGCAGTGCAGACACAGAGCCAAGCGTGTGCCAGAACATGTATTAGGCAAGCATGTGTGAGATGTAAATGCACATGCCACATATTACTTTTTGTTCATAAAGATATATTCGCTCACATAGTCTCACTGCATGCCCAGGTTAGTGGCACAAATATAACATCATACGCAGAAGGTTGCTCTTATAACCACGCTTTCAGAGGTTCGTGTTAAGATCCTGCGAGCTGATCAAGTGGTGAGGCTTTTATATTTGACGCATATGTTGGTCATAGAGGGCTTATACAAATGCTGGTATAGAAGAATCTGCTCTCCAACAGCACCTTCCAAATAGGAGATTTTGATTGGAAGGTGGCACATGCAGTCTGCATTGAATTACAATAATTCGGAGATGCACGACCAGTATGATAGTCTGGAAAGTGGTGCGATTGGCATGCGGCCCCCTCGCACCCTGTTCAGTGTGTCAACTAGAAACCCAGCTCTAGCCTGGCAGCCCACCAGGCTTTCGTTGCCCCTTGAGATTTCCTGAGAATTTCTTTAGGTGTGTCAAAGTAATGGGGGTTAAATACAATTGCACATGTACAATCTTTTTATTTTTTTAAAAATGTCACAAGCTATGCATTGTTTCCTTTCCACCTTACAATTATATTTTACTTTGCATTGACCTGTCAGTGACATAAAATCCCACAAAAAGCATTGAAGTTTGTGGTTAATATGACAAAATGTGAAAAGGCTAAAGAGGGTGCAAACTTGTGGAACACATTGTGTCTACAAGGTAGGGCTGGGCGATATGGCTAAAAAACATATCACGATCAGTTGATATCGATAAGTATTGATTAGGGTTTTTTTTTTTTTATATCCAAAATACTGCCAAACTGGTGACATGACCTTTCCTCTTTTATTCACAACATTTTCTGGAGTTGTTTCACTCATTTTCTCCTTTCTCTCCACCCAGTCCTTTATTATATTTAAGCAATTATGGAGCATGGTGGCGAACATGAAACTGCTCCCACATACTCAGGCATACTGTGTGTCAGAGGTTGCGCTAGACTTTCTCAATGTCCATCATTTTGACTGAAAAGATCCTGTCATAATCTATTTTTTCCATCAGATTGTAAATAATAATCATGAAAAATTCCATTGCATTTAAGTTTAATTTGGCTTAATTAATATTCAACAAGCTGAATGGAAAATCCACATCGTGCCATTACACATCAAGCAGATGAATACATGTAACTTTTTCTCCACAGTGACAAAACCTACTGAATGTGGAACCAGTAACTATATATAAACAATGAAATGAAACTATTGCACTTATTTATGAACACACAAAATACATACACCCCTGCTGTGTGTATTCTGTGAACCGTGCTCTGTTCGTGGACGGTTGAGATTCCATACACAAACGAACCAATTGCCTACATTTACTGTGACAAATCTCTTCATTTCCCACAAACCGAGTGGATACTAGCAAGTTTGATGATCTCATTGGGCGCCTATCCCCGTTTCCTCTCCACCAGAGCAGCCACCGCACACCCGTCAGTGCAGCACAGTGAGCAGCAGTCATGCTGCACGTCCTTATTGCGACAGGTAGCGCTGACTCTCAACATTATTTTGGTGTCACATACAAAACAGTTCAATGTGAAGACTGTTTCATGGCGCCGTCGTAAAAATTTACCTTTGTACAGATGTGTCCAGTGGACATCTACGTTGACTCCGCATTGTTCTGCCTCGAGTACATGCGGACCTACGAGTGAAGCAGGCCAGAGTTTGTTGGGGGCAACACGAATCTGCTGTTGCACATGTTACACAACTCATAGAGTGAGTTAGTTGATTCCATCAACCTTTCTTAGCTGGGCCCTGAGAGGTTGAGCAGCTAAAGCCTTTCCTCTGCCTACATCCCCCAGAATGCTGTGTGGTTCTGGATCGTCGTTCAATGAAATTACCGAACATTCTATCGGACGTATTTTCTTTTGATACTGATCGTGTGTCTATCGCAATAGATATCGTTATCGTTTTATCGCCCAGCCCTACCACAAGGCCAAATATTTTTTGGTATAGCCAATGAATATGAGCTGCCTTACACTTGAAACATTAGTGCCCCTAATTAGTCAACCTCACACTTATACTTATGATATTTTGCTATAAACATTCTGGGAAATTCCTCTAACTTATTCCCATCTCGCTCCCTATCACATTCCCTTTTCTCTGAAAATCAGAACAGATGGTAAAACCATAGCCCTTGGCATAATCTTGCAAATAGAAAGGATGTGTTAAGTTGTAGGGAATAAGAGGTGAAATGAAACTAAACTTCTGTGACAGAGAGAGAAAGAGACATTTATGACAATATGCTCCTTCAATTCCAATGAGTATCTCCAGTACATAATCTTTCAGTATCAGCCCCCAAGGTCTTACATTTCATTTGAAAGGGAACGTTGAGAAAAACAAATCTTGCTTTATAGTCGACAATTACCAACAAATCACATGAAATCTGAGGAGAGAAGTAAGTAACATTTATAGCTTTTATCATCACAAGATTTGGTGCACGACAGGCACAGGTATTAGTTGATTGATGGAAAGTCACACAGTTCAGAGGTTTACATACACTCATCACATGGATGAATGTCAGATTATTTTGTGCTTTCATGATGCACTTAAGCGACTTATTTCCCAGGGTGGAATACATATACAACATCAAACTTTCAACAGTAACATTTAGGGTAGTTACAATACTAAAATTTCAAACACTATACCAGTACTAAGAAATGGTACACCATTTTCGATACTGCAGAAACATTTTTTGAAGCCCATACCAAACCCATGCCATATTTGGAACTGGCACCATTGTACTCCGGAACTGAAGGGGTGCTATTTCTTTTACTTGTTGCAGTATCTCCTGTTTTTTTATTCTTTTGAAATCTTTGATTCTAGTCATTGTTAAGACTTTATAATTACGAAACAAGATATTTACAACTAAACTATCTTAGTTTATTTTAATTTTATTCCTCATTTTTTGAGCACAAGATATTCCAAACATTGTTAAACAAAACATTATTAAAAAACAATATATTTATAACTCTTGTAGTTTGTTGGGTTTTCTTTTCTATTCTTTTTTTTAAATTAAAGCTGCAGACAACTTTCAGCTTCACCATTGGCTGAGACGTGTGGAAGTGTTGGAAAATGATAAGTAGCACTAGCTGCATTTCCATTGACCATGAAATTGTGGTCAGTGGAAATGCAGACCACAAATTTTAAAAAAAAACTCACATTTTTCAATAAAAAGTTGAAGAGGTGGTTTTTCTGGCCGTATCAAAATTTGTTTATTTCGCAAAACTACAATGGAAACAGTTACTTCGCATCACACCAGTTTGTATGCAGCAGCAAAGCGCACTGCCCTCCTTGGATAATACACAGCTGGCTCCACCAGAGCATCACGCAGTTCATTAAAAGTTGATTTTGTTATTCAAAAGTGTTGAATCCATAGCTCTTCTGTAAAATTCAGACTACAATTTCCCCAAAATGCTGCATACGTAGCCGCTCTCAAGTATAAGGAGCTTGTCACTCCAACGCCTGAATAAGATGCCAATGTCTCCTCTGATGGCTGGTGAGTGCTTGTGCTGTGACTGAAATATGAATATATCTCATCTGTTGCCGCCATGATTTTTAATGACTTATTTTGTGAACAAGCTTATTCACATGTGATTTTAATTGCATTTCTTATTTAATGGAGACACAGAATATTGAAAAGGTTTTGCTCACACTTGCAATGGAAACACAACTACTGTGCTGGACAGACCTAAATGTTGTGGAATAGGTCAATGACCAGAATAACACAGTTTGGTTAAATAGTTTCTTATCAGTACATTTTCTGACTCAGTAGTTTAATAATTGAAAAGCTTTTTTTTATTTCTCCTTAAATAGTGTCAAATAAGTCTCTGCAGACCCCACACGTCCTGGACACAAACGTTTGAGGCCTTTACTTTTAGGTCAGCACCACAGAACGTTTGTAAAATTCGCCGTTCGTGCACAAATCTTGGCCAATGAAAGTGATTCTGATTCTGATCCATTTGTATGGAAAATGCATTTGTGGGTTCAGCAGCAGAGTTGAGTATGTTGATTGTTCCCATGCCAACTAATTAAATCTCTCTTTCAGTGCCAAATACTTTATTCTGCTATTGATTCTTGTTTGGTTTTGTTAATTGGATTGGCTGATTATTGAAGTTTGAAGAAACAAGACATGTTGGCAATTTTACAAACTATTCTGTGGCCTCAGTAGTGCGTGTGAGAACGTCATGTTGGTCACCAGCTTGTCACATAATGCAGTGGGATGGAATCCCAGATTATAACCAGTATTTGTCACAGGTCAGTCAATGGGATTGCATTGGAATCAGCTTAAGCTGCTAGTTCTGATCGCACCAAGCATTCTTTAGAGTTAAGGCAAGGATAGAAGTCCGTTTGATCCCTAAGAGTATGGATATGGGAATCCTAGTATTTGGAAAATCTCATCTTTATATCTCATTGCATTGAGATTGCCTCCAATGATGACAAGCCTTGTTTTTCCAAGTAAGGGCAGTGCTGCAACCATACCGTCACACTGCCACCACCCAAAGCTGTTTACTATTGGCAGATTTAACTAATTAAAATAGGTACATTTAAATTTCTCAGTGGTGCAAAGAAATAAAATCTGAAGTTGCACCAGTGCAAGTCATTGAGGAAAAAAAAAGTTGGGCTCTTTGATTTCCACTATACGGCAAATGTGGAAGGAATTGCCTAATTTAACAAACAAAATGGAATCAAGAACAAAATGTGGAATCTCACAGAATTTGCTGACGGTCATGTACTTTATTGGAGATATCTGGGAAAAATGGAAGAAATAAAAATGAACAAAGGGCTTGATCATTATGGAAATGTGCACAAGGGTTTACTGTTTTCAGGTGTCCCTATGATACATATTTCAGTGTTGAGTTCAATTTTCAACTTTCTTTTAAAATGTTAATAACAGATTGTTTGTTTTGCACATAATGTAGGTCTTAAAAAATGACGATGAAATACTTTTAAATATCTTGTAAAATCATTCAGTGTTGTGCTGAACCACAGCACTTTGTTATATTTCTGAATGTAAATATCAGTGAATGCATTTCTTTGGCTATTGATTTGCTGAATTGTTTTTATTCACTTCATAGTTACACAGATTTTGGATTAAGAAATATGGTGAGAATGAAAAAAGTAGAATAAAAAAAACAACTAAAAAAGTGATTTTTGGGGGGAAAAAATCCAAAGGAATTTGGAAAATAAAACAGATTTCATAGTACCCTTAAAACGAGTTGACGAGTTGCCCTGGCTCAGATATAATCAAGCCAATAATATGATGCACTGCATTTACTGTAAAGAGTAAAGGAAGACTATGGCTGGTAATTGTGCATTTGTGGTTCTAATACTTTTCAAATTGATATGCTGAAAATTCACAGTTCATCTATAAAACAAATTACATACCATGACAAGTGCACTCCACAAGTTCTGAAATGGATGTCTTGAGGTGTATTTAAATTTTTAATTTCAGCTCATTGAAGTTTTTTTCAGTAAGTTACCTGTGTTGTGATATTCTGCTTCAAATAAAGAACTTTATGCTACTAGGCTGTTAATCATTTAAAAGTCAATATCGCCTATGATTGAAGAAAAAAAGTGAACCTGTAAACTGCAATGTTAAATGTGATTTTGAACAAATTTGGGTGCACCTAACTTTTGTGCTGGTGCACCTAAGTAAAAAAAGTTAGCCAGACCAGTTCAACCAGTGCAGAAAGTTCATCTAGAGCCCTGGGTAATCGGTGATCACTTAAACATTTGGTGAAATCAGATCGAAGAAAATCAACAGTGGAATTCAGGGCTATGTTTAATAATGAACACAGGAGCATTTCCACACGCATAATGTGAAGAGAACTCAAGGGATTGGGACTGAACAGCTGTATAGCTGTGAGAAAACCACGAATCAGTGAGGCTAACTGGAGAAAAAGGCTTCAGTTTGCAAGGGAGCATAAAGATTGGAGTCTGGAGCAATGAAAGAAGGTCATGTGGTCTGATGAGTCCAGATTTACCCTCTTCCAGTGTGATGGGCTCATCAGGGTAAGAAGAGCAACCCATCATGCCTGGTGTCTCCTGTACAAGCCTCTGGGGTGGCTGCGGTTGGTTAGCTCCAGGTTCAGCAACATTATGAGGTCAGCCGACTCCCTGAATGACCAGGTTATTCCATCAATCGATTAGTCGTTCTGAGCCTTTTTAAGTTATTTAAAATCTATTATACATTCCAAATTTTGCACTTAAGGCTTGTTTGTTTAAATAAAATCATTTTAGCTGTTATTTGTATATCAGTTTTTGTTGGAAAATTAGTGGTTTAAATAATCTTTTAAAGCTTAAACTTACTATGACATTAATGTCCAAGATACGTGGATGGAAACTTTTGACCAGAGCTGTTATCAGAGAGGTGATGTGGAGGATTCCATTGTTTTTTCCAAGACTTTCTCCTCCAGTGCACATTATCTGAACACAGGCACTGATGGTGGCTCCTTCTCGGTGAAAACATCACACTGGATACTTCTTTTTCTTTCTTTGCACAACTCAAATCCCAGTATAATGCAAAATTTAACATAACTGGGGTATGCCTATAGGCTCTGACATAGGTAAGTGTAATGTTTACCATGTCATGTTTATGTGAAAACAAATCTCTTTCATAGAGTTCCTTTTCTACTAAAATTAGCATGACTTTGCGAGTGAAACCGGGAAATAGGTCTATTCCTCCTCCATCCTTTCCATAAAACTGCTTATTCTCTCTTGGTCCCACCTCATCTTCTCTGGAGTTCTGTTTATCCTCTACCACATCACCAGCAAACATTTCAAGAGTTCACACACATCATAGCAGTTTGCTGTGGTGAAGAACAAATACCGTTTTAATGCATAATTGTGAGGAATTTCATAATGTCTTCAGATGGATAATCCACTGTAAAGCAGATTTTTTTTGCAGTTTCAGTTAAAAGTTGTTTTATATTCAGTTTTAAAATAAATATAGAAATACAGTTGAAACCAGAGGTTTACATACACTGAATAAAATGAGCTACACACTTTTTCTTACTGTCTGAAGTTAAATCAGACAAAATTTCTCGTCTTAGAACCTCTTACAAGAGAAGTTTGGTCTGATTAACTTTCAGAGCAATATGTGTGTAAACTCCTGGTCTCAGCTGTGTACGGTTAGTTTGTTCAGGAAACACAAACAAAGTAGTTATACCTCTACATACAAGCACAAAGCTTACTGATGGGGTTAAGTTGGGACATTCACAAGTGCCGAAGGTCAAGAGGAGAAAACAGCTGGAGCTTTTTTCAGCTGTTTCAATTTCCTTTGCTTTCATCCACAGTAGCTGGCACCAAGTGCTACACCTCCCTTAGGGGGTACTAAAAGATTTTTGCAGCCTGTATTTTCTGTGTGTAATATCAGAGGTGTAAAGACTGTAATATTGATGGAAAATCCATGTAGTTTCTGTTTAAAAGATGACATAAACTTGTACATTGGTGGTAAAATCGGAGGGAAAAAATTCATGGTTTTCAGTGTTTTATATAAAAAAAAACCTTTTTGTAAAGTTTCTCTAAAAAAATATCTAGTGTAATGGATCGACCTTGTATGTAAGACTTGGTTGTAATTTAGATAAAAACAGCTGTTCCGTATAGGCCTGAGATGTTAGAGAGCTCTGGAGAACAGAACACCAAGGAAAACATAGGAGTACAGCAGACAGCCCAAGTTTTTAAGAAGTTTACCCTCTTTTTAAATTATTTAATATTTTGAGAACTTGAGATGTGCTAATGCAAATTACATAAAACATTGGCAATGTGTATTTTGGGGAGATCTTAATTTTTTTATTATAAAATAATAAATAAAATGACAACATATTACTAAAACTTTTTTTTCTGGTGTTGAGATCCTTTCAAATTTAGGTTTTTTAATTGTTTTGTTTTTGGCTAACAGTTTTCATGTACTGTGACTCTACTAGTAGACATACATAGGATGGAAAATAAAATCAACTACTTTGGAAAAAACGAAAAGTAAAAACTGATCATAATCAATGTTGCTTCTAATTTATGAAACCTCCAGTCACTGAAAATTTTTAAATTTGTATATGTATGATAGGAAAGTAAATATATTTTTCTGTTTGTTTTAATGTTTTCTAATACTGAAGATCTGAAAGCTAAAATTGGTATTTAAGGTTTAATAAATTCAGAAAATAATGTAATTCTTAAATTCATTAGAGTCTGATGTCAGTGATTCATGTAAAAAAAAAATGTATTGGAATCTGTAAAAGAGCAATTTGTGTTTATGTCCAAGGAGCACAAGTAGAGCAAAAAATGAAGGGACTATATGATAATGTGCTTCTTTTTTAACTGCAGCATATTATAATAAATTTCGCCTTTCCTGTCATGGAAAGATAATCAACCTTCTTGAAACAAGAAAAAACTCAAGTTTTTAAGAAAATAGCTGCTTATCAAATCATCATTAGTTGATCAATAAGATCAATCAACTTTAGATTACCTCATTAATTGATAACTTACATCCCTAAAACGGACCCTATAGCATCAAAGGAAGATTTGGGAGCGCCCATCACCCAAAATACAGTGAAACATGACCCTGAACACACAATAAACTGGTTTAGATCAAAATATATTTAATGTTCAGACTTGGAGCTACAATGGCAGTGCAAGGTGGCTCTGCAGTGTATTGACTTAAAGGGTGTTCAAAACAAATGTATACCATACGTTTTAGATTTAGATTCAGAGTTCCCTTTTCACTCCTTCACATTGTGAACATAACCATATGACCTCTCCTGACTGCCCCCACCACATAGAAACACACCATATAAATCCCAGCCTTGTGACAGCTGTATGGCAAAATATTGTGAGAGCTACAGGGATAGTTTCCTCTCAGAGAAATTTACTGCCATTTAAATCATTAAAGAAGTATGACAGGAGGTCATTACTTGAGATCCTGTGGACTGTTTGCACCAAATCAGCTGTTAAAGGCAGCCATGTAAATCAGGTTTTACGTTCCTTGATACACTGCTTGTCTTGTCTTTGGACGCCACAGCTGCAACATGAGCCACAGGCCTAAAGCTCTCTGGCACACAGCTGGATCTTGGCAGGATCTAAAGGGCTAATGTAGAGAGATCTGTCCCAACAGCGGCTGCAAGCAGCTCTTTCCTTTAACAGGAGTAAAACCAATCAGGTGGTGGCGGATTATGGTTAAACATTCCTCTCTAAAGGAAGAGGAGAAAAGTTGGGGCTTTGCAGTTCCTGAGTGGATGCAGTAAAACTGACCTGTCATTGGATCTGCACTCAGGAAGTGTAATTATTAGCAGGGCACAGCTGTTAGCTCAGGAAGGTTGACTCAGGCCAAGACAACGGTATTCTATGGTTTAGTTTGAGTTGATTCATATGAACTGAATTGTTTTCATTGAGATTTGATAATGGCTAAGTGATTTCCATTTGATAGGAATGAAATAGTACAACATCAGGAATACATAATGAAAGCTTTGGGAGCAAATTTGACAGACAAAAACTGTAATAAAACATGGAAAAGCATGTGCTGACACTTTAAAAGCATCATTATCCTTGTACCAATATAATTACGCCTTAAACATTAAAATTGATTTGCAGTTGACATCAGTTAAACACCCCAACTATTAGGAAGGAAAAAAAGAGATATTTTTTGTGCAATGACTCATACCTAATGGTCAGCAAGTCCTCCATTACCTGAAAAGAAAAGTAAAACAAAATAGGCTGTTCGAAAGAGAACATTTACGAACATTCAATGAAAGGCCACTGCTGCTTGAAGTTTAAATAAAGCAGTTTAATAATAAACTTTAAAAAAAAAGGGATCAGAGGTTTTCTTGTTCACATATATTATTTTTCTATAACAGAAAGATCTATAACACAGTAGGCGTCGTTGATCCCGTTATTGCTACTTCTTTTTCTCTGTTTTTATTTCACATTTCTTCTTCAGTGGCCTTAGTTTTGTACAGCAGCAGAAAAAAACCTATAGACCATTATGAATTAAACACATGGACGAGGTTCATGGAGTGTACCAGAGTGTATTGCACTACTATATATCTGACTTGGACACACAAAACAACAGTAATATTTGCCAAGAGTTTTGGTGATAGATCCAGTGAAACCAGCTAGCTGAAAACGACACATCGACCATGCTGCACAAGTCACCAAACTAAGTCCTTCACTCTGTTAACCACCTTTGTTGAGTGTTGAATGAACAAAGTTGTCGATTTATATTTTGTGTTTGTGACTGCTGGACTGAAATGTCACATAACCAAGGGAAAAACAGCAGAATGCAATGTTTGAGTGATAAACTTGCATATAAAGCCTTCAAATGAAAAATCATAAAACTTATATATAAATAAATTCTGGACAGTTTACGATCTCAAGATGCTCATTGTCTTCATCAGCAATTGTTTCAGCCCCTCTGCTCATGTTAACGTCCGTCATAGCTCACGGATCAAAATAATTGATATTTTGACAACATTTTTATGTTGTCAATTCTGTTATCATGCAGCACTACTGCTGGCTTCATCTGTAAAATCTCCCAGCTGAGAGGGATATCACCAGCTCCACACGTGATTTATGAATGGCCAGAGGCACCTCATGTTTGCAGGTTTACAATGGAGATGTTTTGTGAAAGTTGCTAAACTGTTACCTAGTCTACTGTTAAGCTTTACCGGAATGCAACTGTTAAAAGGGATTTTTTTTTTAAATTGGGGCTAGATTTCTTATTACTAATTGGTTTTTCACTTATTAAAACTATGAAAATTTTGTTGTGTCTTCAAAAAAGGTTGCTGCAATATCAAAAATATCAAGTATTGAGCATTTTTTCTTAGGACCCTTGTTCATTGTAAAGTCTCACTCCAGCCAGTTAATGTCTGGTTCGGTTCTAACCAAGTTGGGAGTGTGTTATTGGCGTGTGTTTCTCACTGTTGTGGGCATGAATATGGTCAGGAATGTGGGTGGACCGTGAGCTCATAGGAGCTGTGGCTCAACAACGTAGAACCTGAAGGTTGTAGTTTTGATGGACTCAAATAAATCCAGATGTTTCGTTTTGTCTTAAAGACAAACATCCAAAAGTGTCAAGCAGTTAAAATTAAAACCTAAACTGATGATGCTACATCTCATCATCCATCTGGGTGTGATCATGGCTGACTCAAATAATTCCAGATATTTCATTTTATCTGATAGAAATTCATTGCTGGCCAAAACATAATGAAAACAATTGAGATTGGCTGATTAGTTTGCTATACATACAAATCTATCTATGTTGTGACACTTTGTTTATTTTCACACCAGCCAGTGCAATGCAAAACTGTAACTTCGACAGAACGTTGTCCAGAGTTGCACCGCTTCTCGCTTCTTCATTGCATGCCTATTCCTCCAAGAGATATGCACCTACCAGGGCTACAAAATCACAGCCATTCCACTCCAAAAGTTGCTCCTGACGTTGCTCATCATTACGCTCCTTCACACTGAGCTGTTCTCTGATAGCAGAGGCCATGCCTGCCAGTCCACTGTGATGGTTGAGATGTTGTTTGAGGAGTTTGCAACGTCCGGCCTTCGCTGATGATGTGACGTAACTCAAGGTCTGATTAATGAATGTAGTCTGTCAGTTTGTCATTCGCATGCCATACACAGCTTGTACTGTCCCTGAAGCGGTTATGAAAAGTGGGAAAGAACAGCACAGAAACTGCTAATGGAGATAAATCTAGCCAAGACGGATTGGGAAATAACCGGTTAAAGCCATGCCCATGGAGTACAGGCTTTAGTATATGGACTATAGACACATGATCAATATGAATAGAAACTACATCCGATAGAATGTTGATAATCTCACTGAACTCCGATTCCAGAACTGCTCAGCTTTCTGGGGGATGTAGGCAAAGGAAGGGCTTTAGCCATTCAACGTCTAACAGCCCAACGAAGCAAGGTTGGTGGCATCAACTAACTCACTCACTCTTTGGTTAGCTAGCAACAACTGGTTGTGTAACATGCGCAGCATCATTTTCATGTTGCCCCCAACATACATGTGTTTTTGTGTTTGTTTGGTTTTTTTTGTATTACAGTTATTAACTATTTTAGTTGAATTCGACTTAGGAAATCCATGGTTTTTGTATCCCTTTTTTAATAGTTTGTATGTTTTTTTTACTTTAGAGGTAAATTTCCACTGCAAATTCAGAAACACTGCACCTTACTCTACCTCCGTGAACAGTTGCTAGTAAAAGCTCATTTTAAACCTATTAATTTCAGGTTAGGGATCAGGGATGATACACATCTAGCAGTTTCATGTCAAAAAAAGAGCTTCTTTACAAGGAGAACCAAAGCTGTGTTTAATGAAAACATTGAAACCCCTTTTTATTTTCAAAATCCCATCTGTAATGTAGAACATTGAGTGTGACATATTAGATAATGACCAAACAATGTGTGGATATGTGTTTGTGTACTGTCAGTGGGAAAGGAATTATCCGCCTATTCCCACTTAGTTATGCCGACCCCTCCATCCCCCCCACATAAAATTAATTTATGCTGCTTAAACAATGACATTCACAGGCTTGTCACAGCCGCAGAGGCTTTTCAACTTTACACATGAACACACATGACAGCGGGGATTAGCGCACAACATGACTCATACGACCAGCCACCGAGTGTGCTTCTCAGCAGCCATGTGATTTCAGGCATGACACTAAGTGATTGCTCAGACAACAGTACAACTGCACATAAAACTATCACTGTTTGCCTTAAACGACCTTTTCAGTGCTGCTTTTAGGTCTTTGGGCAGCTTGGCATCTGATTTGTCGCTCCTACTCTGGAATTCACCTTGAGGTGTTGCTAAAACGGTCTGTGTTTGGTTGAAGACAGACAAAAGGGTGACATTGTCAGTAAAATGAAAGAGGCATAGCAGAGGCGAAAGGTGGAAGAAGGCGCGACAGCAGATGACAGCGAATGGAAACAGGAGGAATATAAACTACAGGTCGACAGTTTGTGCTGAGAAGGAGTCTGTTTGTGTCGGCTCTGGTGACACGTGTACCTCAAATGGCGAAGGAAACGTGATGCTTTTTGCTTTTCTGTCAAACCACGCATCAAGGATGTTGCATTCTGCAGTACTTGCTCTCCTGGTGCTTATGTCCTTATTTTCCCTCAACTGCAGATAGAGCTGATTGCAATTTATTGCCTGACTCTATTACAAAGAGCATATTTCCTACATGATGGCTTGTCATTTCTAAAATGTGTCCTCAAATTGAAGAGTTCAAACAGTATGCGTGACTTATTGCAAACAAAAGTTGCTCCTTTCGAAGAAAAGGGTTTTACGCCATTTTAAAAAGCAGCAGTGCAGAAGAATGTGCAGATACCAATGCATGCGAGAACTGAATGTCAGAAAAATGTTCACCCTTATGGTAAAGGTGCCTCCAAACGGCATTTCTACATGCTTTACCTTGTTGCATTGACACTATGCCTCAGATAAACCCTGCTAGTGATCATTAAGCTTCACAAATATGAATCCAGCTGCAGTTCTGACCATCAAAATAACTTTTTACACTTGCAGCCAAGAAAGATGAAAGAGCAGTCTAATTTAATTATTAGGGCATGTAGCTCTATCTCGGTGTCCTCGTAGGACTTCAGTCAGCCGTAGTGCAGAGACTGCATCACCCGGCTGTTATGTAATGGAGTTCACATTAAAGCTTAAGTAAGTTTGGGGTGAAGAGGGAATATTCTGTTTTTAGTTGGGTTTTTTTCCTGGGGTTCAAGATGAAAGGAGAGCTAAATACAAGGATAAGAAGAACGGCAGAGTTTGACGAACAAAGTGACAGAAATCTAAGTTATTGATATCAGAAGGAATGACAGCGATAGGGGAGGAATAAGAGATTGGATATCTGTGGATGATGCTTTTGTGGCTAGTTCAGCTGCCTCTGTGCTAGGGTTGTCCTGCCACTAACATTCAACATTTCAAACTCGATACCAACCAATATTAAGAAAAATACTCAAAATTTTTACTTCCTTATTTGGGGCAAAATCAACAATCAGGGGCGAATTCAGCCCTCATTTAGACAAATATATAATTTAGACTTCCCAGTGCCACTTCCCAGTTTGGTAACAGAAAAGAAGATGACGCCTAGTATAAGTGTTATTATCGTTTATAGAAGTGTGTACCTTTGATTCAGTCATGCAGTTATTCTATTTTATTATAATTGCTTATCTTGTACCACAGTGCTTTCATTTGTATCTCAATTTTCTGTTCATACAAATTTTGCTAGTAAGGGACAAATAAAGATCTTTCTTTTCTAAAATAACTAAAATTAAAAAAATATTGATCTGGCACATACTAACATTTTTACAGTATTAACAAACAGCAGGGTAGGTTGTATGGCTTTTTACTTGTTTCTGCTCTAATTGTCAGCTTCAGTCTGGCTCCATCATAACCTCTGTTATTATTAGCCACATTAGCCTCCAATGCCCTTACAACTAAACAGAGGAGTAATGGAGGGAAAGCGCATTGGTTTGTTTCATTGCTTTACTGTTTAGTAGCTGACTGGGCTGTCAGCTGATTAACATATTCCTGCTTGTTGTATTTATTTTTATTTATGCACCACTTGCCTCTTTTAAGTTCCCCCCTGGGGATAAATAACATTTTTTGAATTGAACTGAAATGAATTGAATTGAATTGTTAATTCGTACTGTAGAAGAACGGAGCATTGCAGGATTTGGAATTTCGTTCGGGTAAAGCGCATCTCAACCACTGTTACCAACTTAACGACTTTGTCGCTATATTTAGCAACTTTTCATACCCCTCTCGCGACTTTTTTTCAGAAAAGCGGCTAGCAACAAATCTACCAATATTTTTCTGTTTTACTGGAGTCTTTGGTGACAACACATGAAAGTACCAATCATTTTGCAGCGACTGTCCTCGGCGAGTGCCGCCGTGAGCCTCTCCCGCTAGTGGTCAGTCTGAGAGCAGCCTCGTTGTGCAGCAAATCCTGCATGCAGTCAGAACAGAGAAGAGATCGATTTCTCTCCATTTCCACATTGTAAACAAATCAGCTGCCCCTAACCCCAACCTAAATTACAAAGCGGGAAGTAACTATAATTTTTAGGCTACATTTACACAAGACTGCTGTCTGGAAACTGCTGGCATTTCTGGAAGTTGACTGGGGAAAAGTTCCACGTTTAGACAAGACCACCAAGACACCTTAAATCTGCTGTGGTTCTCATGCCAGGCCACTATATGGCGCTGTGATTTTAGCATGTCGTCAAAACATGCAACCACTTTTGACCCTTAGCTTCCACCTCATTTAGAAAACAGTAACCCATCTCAGTCTCTGATGAACCAAGTTCTCATGTAACACATATAAGTTTCTTTTTAGAAGCTGTGTTAAACTGAACAGATTCAGAAGCACACACAGCACAGTGCCATCCAGTTTTTTTTTTTTTTTATTATTATTGTTATTTGCCCATTCATGCATAGAACAAAACCAAAATATGCACTTTCACACTCGCGGGACACTTCACACCTCCACACGTTCCTGAAAAGTTCCACTCAGAGACCTGGTTTCAGAACGTGTCTGTGTCAGACTCCGATCTCTGGAGGCGTGTAAACAAGCAGCTGGATCGCAACAAAAATGTCAGTCGCGAGACTGACATTTGTGAATGGGGCATTATTGTAATGATATTTTTTTTTCCTCCAATGGTCACACTAAAATGAATCCCCTGCCCCTGTTCACCTCGGCCACTGTGATATGATAAGAAATTTGATTTCATGTTGTGTGTAGAGTGTTTTCAGTCACTTTTTGTCTTGCCAACATTGATATTCCTCTCTCCTACGGCCTGGAGAGCCCTGGCTGTACGTTCCAGGCTGCTGGAAGGAGAACCCTCTGCCACAGTCTCAACACTAGCAGCTTTTCTTTCAGGATTGCTCTGTATTTAGCTCCATTCAGCTTCCCTGTCCCTTCTGAATGAGCACATTCCAACAGCCAGATGCTGCCACCACCATGTTTCACCATGGTAATGGTGTGTTCAGGGTCTGGCTCTGTGTTTTGCCACAAAGAGTATTATTCATCTGGTCCCAAAAATTCAAATTAGGTCCCATCTGACCAGAGCACCTTCTTTCAGATTTGCTGGGTTCCCTTCAGGGCTTGTGATAAAAATTAAACTGGTCTTTTTCTTACTTTTTTTTTTTTTTTTTGGCCACTTTTTCATTTGAGTCAGAATTGAGCTGTAGTTCAATGCAGCTCCTCCAGAATTCTGTCCTTGCCCAGCTTGTTAGTTTAGGTAGACATCCATATATTGATGGTTTAGCAGTTCTCTACTGAACAGTGCTTCATGAGACATTTAAAGCTTGGAATATTATCCGTCCTAGCCCTGCTTTAAACTTTACCAGGACTTTCTCTCTGAGTCTTTATGATGCTGTTTGTTCACTAATGTTCTCTAACAAGCCTCTGAGGCCTGTTACAAAACAGCTCGATTTATTCTGAGACAAAATAACACACTGGTGGACTCTGTGTACAAATTCAGTGACATTTGAAGGCAATTGGTTACACTGATTGCATCTGCTGATATCACAGTAAATGTACAGAGGGCTAAAAGGGACAAAATTAAGTAAATAAATACACCAATAAATCATTAATTTAATCTACCATGGAATTTAAAAAAAAAAGTTTAATCAGCTGTTTGAATAAAAATGCAATTTTGTAATAGCTGATGCAGATAATTAATTAAATGTGTTCTTAATTACTTAATTGTTCCTGTTCCTGCAGCGTCACAAGGAAATTATTTCATCTTTCAAACTCGCCCATCGCAGTTGAGGGGCGGAGCTATGGGCTAACACTGATCTGTTGAACTCCACTAGTTTTTAGCCTGATTCTTTGAAAATAATCATAATAATTAAATACACATTTAGTTAATTATCTGCATCGGCTATTACAAGTTTGCATTTTAATGATTTAATGAGATATTTAATTGAACACATTTGATTAAACATTTATTTATTTCATGGTACATTTAGTTAACAATTGAATGATATATTTATTTAATTTTGGCCCTCCATATAAATAGGCTTTCACTTCACAATTACAATCCAGTTTGTGTGAAAAGGACTCTGCTGAAGCGTAGTTGGACAGAAAAACAGAGCAGAGACTGTTGACATGCTGTAGACTGCGTGCAACAGTGTTATGATGACAGAGAACAAACTACCGTGATGGACGACACACACTCAGCACACACTCAGGCAGAGAGGGAGGGGAAGGCAGACTGGATCACAGAGAGGGAGGCTGGACCAGAGCAGCCGGAACGAGGGAGGGAAATAAACAGAGCACTTGATCGTTTCGGCAGCCAGTCTGAGAAAGAGAGCAGCCATTGCCACAGATGTTTCAGCCCATAGAGGCGGCTTAAGCTCAACTCCACAGAACTGTTCAAGGATCACTCTGGAGCACGGCCAGTTGGGGATTTTAAGTCTGCAGCTTGGTTTCCTAAGAAAGAGCCTGGATGGCATGCTTGCGCTGATTCAGAGGGAAGCTGGAAGAGCTGAGAGCTGAGTTTGAATTCTTTGCTTCTGATCTTCCTGCACAGGGAGCAACATGCATATCTTGCAACCGTACTGCATTAACAGGTTTGTAGGGTGAAAACCAGCTCTGGTGCCACTTTCATGTAGTTTCAGTGAATGATCCATGTTAGTTTCTGTGCTGATGGTAGTCATCAGCATATTAAATTTGCAAATCCAAGTAGTTGGTCAAGGAAAATATGAGAAATATAACTTCTAACCAGCTAATAATTCCCATGACGCTAACAAACAGTCGCTCAATACCAGCTCAGAGAATCTTTGGATTGACAGTCGGTTGTTCTCAACGTTCTGAGGCTTGATTTCTCGTTTCAGTTAATCATTGTGCAGGAAGTAGTTGGCATGGGATTCTCTAAACCATGTTTGCTAAATAAAGCCTACCACAACACCTTCTGAGCAGCGGATTTTTTTAGCTTTCACTCTCCAGGCTTTGCTTTCAAGTTCCGCCTTTATTGCATTTGTTGGAGATATGGTGAGGGTTTTATATGATTCCACATTTCACTTTGTAAAGCATTAAATATGTATGTATTCTTACTATATTCTACCTTTAATGTCAATTTAATTACTGTGCCTTCACTAACTATTAAATAATGATGAAAAAATAAAAATGCATTATTATTATTTTTATTATTATCACCATTGATAGGCTTGAACAAATTGCTAACTACATGTTGTTCGAATCATGTTTGCAGCGACTCTAGTGGTTAAAATTGCATTTAAATAAAATGCGTGCGAACGCGTTCCTTTGCGTCTGGAACTCTTCCTCCTCTTGCCGTCCTTCTGCTTCCACTCACGGCTCATGACAATGGAGTCGCCTCGGGTTCCAGACCGGACAGCGGGCTCTCCTGGGAGCACTGCCGTCATTCCAGCTCGCTGTAATTCCACCATGTTGCGGAAACATGTCAAAATTTAATTGAGTTTTTTTTTTTTTTTTTGCTGTCTCTGTAATTCAGCTCACTTTCATTAGAAATGAGAATGCAGCAATTCCCACCACATTACAAATTGACCATGTGCACTGCAATAAAATCTAATGCATCCGCTCCACCGTGAAGAAGCAAGACAAGGAATATGTCAGCCAAAATTAGTTTTCTTTCTGGTTGGAAAAAGAAATCAGATTTGACAGCAAGTGAGAGAACGGGAGCCAATGAGAGAGAGAGGGAGGGAGAAGAGAGGACGCTGGTGTTATCTAATGCTGCTGATGGAGGTTAGGAGAGGGGCTGAGAAGAGAGGAATGGGGTTGAAGGGCAGCTGCGAAATAGGAAAACGCTAGAATGAAATGAGGGGGGAATTGGGGACTACAGTTTTGCATATCGAGGCAAAGATTTAGAGGAAGAGATTTTATGATGGTAAAATGGAAATGGAAGTGCTGTATATCCAGCAGGCAACTATGTGTGGACTGGCTAATGCAGAGCTCTCCCTGGAAGCACCAGAAAAGAGGAAACATAGAGAATCATAGAACAAGACAGGAGGCAGTAAAGAGATTAGTAAAGGAATTATCTTTATCCTGGAAAATCTGCATGTGCTGACTATCCGTGCATGTGTTTGTCCATTGATATGATTTACTCAATTCTGAGTAATCCCCCACAAAAACACTGAAAGCATAGAGTGGCCTGTCCTCAAAATACCTGGAGATAAAATTAAATGAGATGTAGGATTAAAAAAAGTGTTCTAGCCCAGGTAAAGATTATACAGATCCAGATATCCTCCAGCCACCACCGCCACAGCAGGCGCTCCCTTGTTTTCCTTCATAGCAAAAAAACCCAAATTCAAACAGCAAAAAAAAAATCAAGACTAGGCCAAACCAAATAGATGAATATAATACAGGCCAGATGATACATCCAGCTAATGAGATGAAATTTTCACTATTTTCTTTTTCTTTGCTTATTCCTACAGCACAGACTAGAAAACTAGCACACAACTTAAAGCTTAGCTTATCTTGGACCTATCATAATGGCTTACACTTCCTTCACCAGATGAAGTTAGATTGACAACAGCTCAACGAGGCTTTATCAGACAGACTCCACTTTGACAACAAATATTGTGATACTTTAATATCTCATGTAGGACTGGGCAATATGGCTGAAAAATGTATCATATCTTATCAGTCAATATCAATAATTATTGATTTGTTTTTTTGTTTTGTTTTTTTCAAATACCCAAAATACTACCAAACTATTGATGTGACCTTTTTCTCTTTTATTCACAGTTTCCTCTTGAGCTGTTGTACTCATTTTCTTGTTTCACTCCAGTCTGATCTTTATTATTTTTAAGCAGTTATGAGTCACAGTGGCAAAACATGAAACTACTCCCACATACTCAGGTGTGCTGTGTGGACCACAGACAGTTCAGATTTCATAGTCTAGCGTAAGGATTGCCTACATTTCTCGTTTTCATTTCTCATTTTCTCACAAATTCCTTAATTTCCTCCAACCCTAATGGATACTAGCAAGTTTGATGAGCTAGCTGGGTGCCTAACACCGTTTTTTCGCCACCAAGGCAGCCACCTCACAACTGTCAGTGCTGCACAGAGAGCGGCAGTCGCACTACGCATTCTAGCGACTGGTTACACCAACTTGCAACATTATCAGGTCAGTGTTGCTTACAAAACAGTTTGATGTGAATACTGTTTCCTGCCAAGCAGTTTATGGTGTAATTTGTGTCCACGGTCGTACAAACGTACCTTTGCGCGGACGTCCGGTTTGAGTCCCCATTGAGTATGTGCGGACCTCCGAGGAGTGGCGTATGCCCGAGTATGTTGCGGGCAACATGAAAATGCATGTTACCCAACAAGTTGTTGCTAGGTAACCAAAGAGTGACTTAGATGATGCCACCAACCTTTCTTAGCTAGGCCGTGAGAGGCTGAGCAGCTAAAACCTTTCCTCTGCTTACATCTCCCAGAATGCCGTGCGGCTCTGGATTGGAGTTCAGTGAAATTATCAAAATTCTAATTCAAAAATCTAATTCGGACATATTTTCTGTTGATATTTATCGCGTGTCTATCATTATTATTTTATCGCTCAGCCCTAATCTGCCGTTCATGGGTGCAGGGACAATGAGCAGTCTTATAGCTATGATGTGCATCTTCTGATTTACAAAATAGTAAAATATATTATGTGCTGCCATCACAATTCCAGGACACAGAATATTTGCTATGAGGGGATGACGATCTGTCTTCTTAATATTCAAAATATTCTTCAAAAATGTTTCTGCTAGACACTGCTTCTAACATTTGTGTACCCCATGTGTTTCATAATAGCTATTATAAAAACTGATTCTTCTTTATCTTATTCGACTACTAAAATATTCAATATTGCTTCCCTAAATATGAGCTTGTTTATGTTTTGCAAGCCTTTCAAAATACAGAGTTTATGGTGCTGAAGTGTAATAATTTATTGACAGAGAACAGTTGCTACTAATTCCTGTTGCTATGAAATTAATCTTTTAAATTCAATATTGTTTTGGGTCATGTGGTATATTGACCCAGTTGTTAAAAAGCCCCCACTGTCCCAGCAGGTCCCAGACAAGTTAATATCCCATCGTAATACCTCCTTCATATCAGCTCTGATAAACCTGTTCCTAATTGTCTGTCCTTTTCTGTGTGCTTTCAAGGATTTAGATGTTAAGGATTAGGAGGTGTTGCCAGCTTCTCCTGTTCTTTTGTGGAATCCCTGTTGCCTACTCATCTCTCTTTCATTGACAAATAGGAATTTCCAGCTTGCAGCTCCAAATGATTGAATTGAAGTGACATCGGGGTGGAGATTAAAAAAATTTGGTTGGCTGGATAATTTAGGTTTGGGCCTGCGGCAGCATCCTGTAAATCTGAACAGCTCACTGAATGTGATATTATTAGAACTAAGTAGCCCCAAGAGAGAGAGAGTTTTCTGCTTTTTAGCTGCTTTTCTCCTCTAACTCTCACATTTGGTCTTTCACGCCCAGAAATGGTTATTCATGTACAGTTAAAACCAGATGATTACATACACCAAATAAAAAGACACATAAACCTTTTTTTCTAACTGTTTAAAGGCAAATCAGACCAAACTTGTCTTGTTTAGGTCAGTTAGAATTACCTAAAAATTTTCTATTAATTCTAAATGCCACAGTGAGACAAAGAATATGTCAGAGATGTATTTATTATTGTCTTCAAAATCAGAAGTTTACAAGCATTTACTCTGATTTTGGAGGCTGCCTTTGAACTGTATGACTATATTGTCCATTGTGAAGACCCATTTGTGCCCGAGCTTTAACTTCCTGGCTGATGTCTTTAGATGTTGTTGTTGTTGTTTAATATTTCCACATTACTTTCTTTTCTCATGATGTCATCTATTTTATGAAGTGCACCACTTCCTCCTGCAAGCAAAACAGCCCCACAACATGATGTGGCCACCCCGTACTGTAAAGTTGGGATGGTGTTCTCAGGTTCCCAAATATAACTTTGGTCATTATTGTCAAACAGTCCCACTTTGGTTTCATTGAACCACAGTCTCCAAAAACGAAGGTCTTTATCCCTGTGTGCATTTGCAAACTGCAATCTGGCTTTTTTATGTTTCTTTTTGGCTTCCTCATCACTGAACAGCGCTTCAGGCCATGTCGGTACAGAACACGTTTCACTGTGGATAATTACATTGTCTTGCTGGCTTCAGCAGCATCTTCACAAGGTCTTAGTTTTTTTGTTCTGGGGTCAATCTGGACATTTCAGATTCATCCCTGGGACTCAAAATCCGTCTCCTTCCTGAGTGGCATGATGGTTGGACATTCCCATCATGTCAATACTTGCCTATAATTGTTAGAGCAGATGAATGCAACACCGTCAAGCATTGAAATTTTTCCCAAGGATGAACCAGACTAGTGCAGCTTCACAATTATCTTCCTGATATCTTGGCTGATTTCTTTTGACTTTCCCATCATGTCAAACCGGAAATCAGTGAGTTCCAGGTGTGGCCATAAAATACATCCACAGATGTGCCTCCAATTAACTCAATGTGTCAGTTAACCGATTAGAAGTTTTCAAAGCCGTGACATCATCATCTGGACTTTCCTTTGTTGTTTAAAAAGACAGTAATCATTCTATGTGTAAACTTCTGATTTTGAAGCAGTTGATAAATAAATCTCTGATATATTCTTTCTCTCATTATTTTGGCATTTAGCAAATAGAAATAATTTTGGTGATTCTTACCTAAAGCAAGAGAAGTTTGGTCTGATTTAACTTCAGACAGTGAGGAAAAAAAGGTGTATGTGTTTTTTTTATTCATTTTGTGTAAATTTCTGGTTTCAACTATATAGCTCTCTTTGTTTGAATCAATATTAAAAAAAAGTTGGAATAAATAAATGTGCAAATTATTTTTTTATTGCTAATATTAGCGATCATTATTATGTTGTTGTTTTCCATCAGATGGCCAGATGTGCCGAAGAGAAAGAGGAAAAACAGCCAGTGCTCCGTGAAGAGCATGTCTGGTAAGGATTATTAATCTCTTCCCTCATCCGGCTCATGTTGTCACCTCCAAACAGCAAAACACGCACAATTCAAAACAGGTTCCCACTGAGAAGCTCAGGCTGAAGACATGCAGGAGGATTTAGCCAGTGATCAGTGTGACGCCTGACTCCACAGCTGGCTCTCCTGAGCTCTGAGTGGTTTCCTCTTTTGCATTAAAGTTATAATCATCTCCTCTTCACTTTATATTTCCCTACAGAGGTTTTGTTGAACAAAGTCAGCCACCTCGGTGGAATGAACTGAGCAGAGCTGGTGATGGGAAGGCTCAAAGTTTAAGAGCAGAACTATTACCTATGAAGTATTGTCATTTATATCATAGGAAAGTTATACTGAAACATCCAAGTTCTAATATTTTTGTCTCACTAAATGGGTCAGAGAGCCGTTGATTACTGTAACTGAAGAATAGTCTATAATTATCAGCTTTTTATTTGGATAAAGTTGGTAATAAACAACATTTTTTACTGTTTTCTTTATTTTATTTTATATTATGTTTAGATAAAAAAATTATGTTAAGTAAGACTCATATAAAATAAAGGGGGCAGGGTCAAATAAGTTTATATTTCTGCCTACCTCCTTTTAAAACAAATAGTTATCTAAATATAGATCATGGTATTTGAATTGTGAAAGTGTATATGTTTGAAATAAAAAACGAACTAAAACTAAACTAAATCTCAACAGCAACAAAAAAATTAAAGGGAGACACAATTTAGCTGAAAATGCTTAAATCTATTGTGTAAAAGAGGCTAGTGTAAACAATAAAGCTGAGTTTTATATTCACAAATTCCTTTAAATAAATTTGTTAGGCTGAAGCTAGGGGTCTTCTGGTCTTGGTCATTTTCAGCACTAGCAAAAAAGTCGGTTAAATAACAGTTAAATCTACAAACATTGTGTGAAAGATGCATTTATCAGGAATTTTGTGGCCAATTTACAATGGGGTTTTTTTTTGTTGTTGTTTTTTTATAGAACTTTCACTTGCCTAAGCAGTTTTAAAGGATTCTGATTTCTGTTTTTTATCCTATTTTAACCATAAACGATCATTAATCATTTATTTTAGGAATAGATGAGAGAGCCGTTTCTGTTAAACAGTTTTCTTCTATTTTAAAGCAAAGACAAGAGTGATTAAAGAACTGACATTTTAAGCTGTCTTTAGCATCTTGCGCAAGAGATTAACATGGCTAGCATTACCAGAGAATGTAGACTCTTACCCTTCTTCCAAAAGGCTGCAGACATTTCTCAACCCAGCATGTTTCATAACAGTTTCAAAATTGAAAACAATAAAACAGAGCAGCTATCCTGTATTCTATTCAGCCTTCCTGTTATCTGCTGAAATCCTTGCTCTCTCTCCCCCATAGTTTATATTTAGACAAATCAAGTTTATTTGTATAGCACGTTTCAGGGTTTTTCAGTCCAAAGTGCTTTACGTGATAAAAACATAACACAATATCCAGTTATGAAACAAGCAATAAACATTATATTTTGTCAGATGTCATCTAGGGTTGGGTGATATGCAACATTTTCCCAGCCGATATTCGTCAGTCCAACAAATGATGGACAATATAGTTGCACAGGAGATGCTTGTACTTTTTTTGTGGGCGGAACAATGTAAACATGCACAGACTGATTTGCCAATTTAGAACACAAAAGTGCAAAAATGGAGGAATTACTTGCCAAGAAAATAAAAAGTCCCCATTTGGGATTACTTTGGCTTTAAGCGGGTTGAAAGAGGTAAACCACGGAACGTAACAAAAGCGGTTTGGTGCTTGTACAGTTTCAGCAAAAGACTCAAACATGACTAACTTGCTTGAACATTATGTGTTTATGTGTTATCATCCGATTAATTACGCAACACAATCACCAGGTGCTGCTGCTCCATCAACAAGCTTTGAAAAAGATTTTCACTAGCAGAAATATGAAATACGGTTAAATACAAAAAGGACAGCCCCAGATGGACAGAGTGCACCAAGGCTGTAAATATCTCTCAAAGGAAAATGGATGAAAAACATTTACTATTGAAGTTACAAATGGCAGGAAAATATAAATACCGGCCATAAACACACCTTCGGAACTCGTCTTCAGCGCTGCTGATAAAATTGTTCACTACCTGCGCGCACTGCTCTATCCAAATAAGGGTAAACATACTTATTTTTCTTGTCAAAGCATTTCTAAGCTTTATACAGAAGAAATAACTTAATTTCCTTTTTTCTGCTTGTTCTAATTCCGTATAGTTTTTGGATGTTTCCGTCATATATTTATTTTAAATGCACCAGATCGCCCAAAAACACCTGTGGAGATTTTTTTATTTTTTTAATTTTTTTTTTTTTAATGGAAGTGCCCACGTTCGCTGGAGACTGTTTTTATTTTAGCTTTTGTTTGATTTTGTATTTGCTGTTTCATACTTGAATCCAGAAAACAGATAAACTGTGGAACAGCCTGTAAGCACAATTAAACTGGGAGGAAAGCCAGTCTCTGTTTGCTTGCCCACCACACCATTGCGGTTATTATTTAAATGAATTTATTCTCTGATTTTCTGAACATGATTCTGCCTTACTGTTCTAAGGTTGAGTACATAAATCGCCACTGCACTTCAATGCTCTCTGGGGAAATAATGCTTTGCTTGCAGCTTGAAGGAGTTTGTGTGCATCCAAAAAACGGCATTATATTTTTTCCGTGGGCTGTCTGTTGGCTTCAATCAAGCATTGTTATTACCGTAATTAAGAGAGTAACTCATATGCCCCGCACCCCCCAAAAAAAAAAAAAATCTCTCTTAAAAAAATAACTGGCAAATGGCTCAGCCTATCATTGATGGTTGATAAATCTGTCCAATCGCCCAACCCTAATGATATGTTCAAAATCATCAAGAATAATCATCATCATATATACATACATGAAATAAATTCATCAATGTTCCAGTTATTATCAAATTCAACTCCAAACAGGTGTATTTTTGGCCTCGATTTAAAGAACTCAGTGTTTCGGCTGTTTTGCAGTTTTCTGGGAGTTTTCTCCAGATGTGTGGTAGTGATTTACAAAGCCTTACATCTCTGAGCTTGTTTTTTATCATTTCATTTTTAAACACCTACCTGATGCTGAAAATCTCTACGTTTAAGTCCACTTCCATCAGTAACTGTGCTCACACAGAAGAGTGGTGTTATTGCCAAAAACTTGTAGTGCTAAGGAATGTTCTGCTCAGGTTTAATCCAGTTGAAAATCATTAGATTCCTGTCATGTACCAGTTTCTGGGTGCATCTCTGTTTGTAACATTAGATCAGAAATATATTGTTGCTTTACATATCAGGACATAAACATAAATTATCTAAATCCTTATAAAATTACATTTCTGACAGATTCAAATGAAGAACATCACATGTCCTATTACACTGTCTTCATGTATTTAACAAAAGAAATACCCAGAAACAGTGTATGAAAAACACCCACGGATATAATGAGTGTGTAGCTTTTAGAACCAGCTTAAGCTGCAATATCTACACAAAATCATATTTTGTGTGACCTCAGTTTTCTTTCACTTTTTTATAGAAAACAAAATGGCCCAATCTTTAATTTTTTAAGATTTGCAGATAGTGACTGAACCATCACATCATTTATGCTTGAACACATTGCTGTCAAATTCCAGGTGTAGGACATGGAACTCTGTAATATTTCTGTTTGCAGACTCCAGCTCATTGTCATCTTTATAACTGCAAGTTACCCAAGTCATGTGGCTGCAAACCAGGCCCAAATCATGATAGCACCACCAATGTATCATGAAGGGTTATTTCTGATATGCCATCTGTTTTTGTTGTCATTTTTGCTAGTCATTTTTTGCTAGGCATTCTGCACTTATTCCTTTACTTTTAATTACTCTGTCAACTTTGCAACCAAGAAACAGCTTTTGTATTTTTTTTAAAGAAAAAAATACATTTTTCTAGCAACCCTTCCAACCATCCCACATCAGTTCAGCGTTACTCTGACTGCACCAATGAACTTTAGCATTTAGCATGCTAACTGAGGCCTGTAGAGTCTAATCAGCAGCAGAGATGTTTTATCTTTTCTGAGCTCTCTAGCATCTGGCCTCATCTTGAACTTTCTGGTTGACTGTCCTCAGTGCTTTCCATTTGTGTGTAATCTGTAGCTTAGACCAGCTAGCTGATTCCTACCTTTAAGGGTAAGAATTAACATATCTTTTTCTCTACAAAATAGCTGCAGGTGGCAAACCTCACAAAATGAAAGGCATCATGTGGAAATAACGAGCAAATATTTAGGCAATATCTCAAGAAATGAGCCAGAAAGTTGCATAAAAAGAACAGTAATGGGAGAAGAAGTGAATCTGAGGATTGTTTCCCACATGTTAATCTGGTAGACTCAGTTTGATTGGAGACCAAAATTGCGACATTTGTTTAATTTTCAGCTATTACAGTTTGCTTTCACACTGCATTGTGGCAAATAAACCAAATCCTTTGAGTTACCTGTTCCCCTCCTCGCCTGTGGTGGTATTGCACCAAGAACCACTGAAGGAAACGACATGAAAATCTCTGAAGAAGACACTGATCGCAACTTCCTTCTTTACAAAATATAAACAAAAACGGAGTTATGTCAGGTTTTAGTGGTTGTGGGATTTGTCTTTTGTCTTTGACAAAAGTCCATGAGCCATTTCTCCTGCAAGCGCCAGAATCACATGTTTGTTTTGGTTTTATTTACCCGCAATGGCCAGCGTTATAGTTCATTTCCTAATTTTGGAACGGTCTCCAGTCCATTTGGCATTCACATATGCATTCAAACCACCGCAGAGTTCACTTCAACCAAACCAAGACGTAGGTTTTTAGGCGGTCCAGAGTTTGCTTTTTTGGTCCACATCAGAGTTTGACTGCGCATTTACACCTCCCCAAACAAACTGAGCTTTCTGGACAAATGAACTGGAGTTCGATTAAAGCAGACTAAACAGGGCGGGTGTGAATGCACCCTGAGATTCCTCTCATGGGCTTTCAATAAATCTTAGGTAGATTGATCAACCTGAATTGCCTGAATTTACCTCATATACCTATATGCTAACCTTTGAGACAATTTCCAAAACATTCAACTTCTTGTATAGGTTAAAACAATATCTCTAACCTTTATAATCAAAACCGAGTTATCAACAATACAACAGGCTTTAGATAGATCTTTAATAATCTTTACTGACAGTGTAATATGTTATGTGTTCTTCATTCGAGGTTTGGCAAATCACCCTTTTTTTCTTGAAAATGCGACCTTTTCTTCCTGGATTGTTTTCGACCCTGCTTTCTTGGATTGGATCAAAACTACCAAATCATTGATATGTGTCTTCTGTTAAAAAAATTGCAGTTATAGAGTTTTAGAAGAAAATCCACTAAAGAAATCTTCCCACCGTTGACTGCTAATAACCCTTTTTCATCCAAGAAGCCCTGTGTAGGTGGTCTTATTTTGTATCTTTACTGGGATTGTTGGTCGCTTTTATGCATTCAAGCAGTGTCTCATTTTATGCAAATAATGATTCAAGTCCCTCTGCAAGAATAGAGCTTTAGAGGTTAGACATCCAAGGGAACAGATTTCCTTAGTTCTTTTAAGGCAGAGCTTAGGGGATCAAAGGAGAACAGGGTAGCATTTAGGAGAGAAAGGGTTGAGTGCAAAAGAGTATTTCAGGAATCCTTGAAGTCAAAACCTCCTAAGCTTGCATGACAACAGCACTCTGTAAAAAAAAGAAAAAGAAAAAAGCCATTCTTGTGTATGTTCAATCCTGTATCACAGTCTCTTGGGGCCCCTGTGTACAGGTGCTTCACAGAGGCCCCTGTGATAACACTCAGCCCCTTCCCTCCCCCTTTCCTTCTCCCCACCTCATCCTCAATCTCACTGTTGTCCTCTTCTTCCAAACATTTTTACCATCCACCTGTTCCCCCTCATTTGCACTTCTTATCACCTCATCTCATCCCATCTCACTCTGCAACCTCCTCCTCCTCTCCAATAGCTCTTAGCGTCTCTGTTCCAGGGTACATTCCCAGCTACCTGGAGAAAGACGAGCCATGCGTGGTGTGTGGGGACAAGGCCACCGGCTACCACTACCGCTGTATAACCTGTGAAGGCTGCAAGGTACAGTTCTGAAGTATAAGGGTGTGCAACAGCAGTGCTTTGCATGAGGATTTATGTGTTTGAATTTTTTCACAGGTTACATGTCATGTTACAGCCACAAACTTTAATGTATTCCATTGACACTTTATTTATAGAAAATCACATGGTGTATTATTTTAAAAATGAATAAAAATGGTACATTGTTTTTAATTTTTTTTTTTTTAGAAATAAAAATTTGAAAACTTGGACATGCATTCAGCCCCTCGAAATCAGAAATCTGTGTAATTGTCTTTTGGCAGCTACATCTCTTGAGATATATGGCTATATTCACACAGCAGGCAAATGCGACCCAAATCCATGTTTTTTGCCCATATTTGGCCTATATCCATCTTTTTCATGGCTGTCTGAACGTCCCATGTTTCTCCCATGTTTCTTCTAAAATAATAAAATCCCCACAACATGACACTGTCACGACCTTGTTTCCCAGTGGAAGGGATGTCTTCAGAATGATGTTCAACCCAGTCCACTTGGAATTTAAAACACATTCGTTCAGATTTCATCAAAACAACTCACTTGTAGGGAAATTTCATGCTTTTAATTAAACTAGTTATTTGGCCCTTTTCTTTCATCTTAATAAAACTGTTTTGAAATTATATTTAAAAAGACTTTGATTTGGTTAAGAATACTGATTGAAATTTTATGTAAATGTTTCATTTAGCCTTTTAACTACAACTGAATTTTTTTCAATGACTTTAAAAGAGTAATTTACAATTTTGTCACTTCCCAATCAGACTTCTATAATTCTAGGGCCTGGTATTTGCTGGTGGGTAGTGGTATTTCTCAGGTTTAATCATAATGATTTTTGGAAATTCTTTTTTTCAGGCTCCATTTTATTCTGCCTAAAGTCAGATTGCTATAAACTAACATGATTCAAGTCAAACAGCCTTTGTTTTCTTGTAAGAGCTTATGTAAGATGTCCACTTATGTCATTGCTCCCTCAACTGTTCATGGAAACTAGGATCCTGAAACGCAACACCATGTAAAGACATCTCAGAAAAAAAATGCTTAAGTGATAAATTAAATTATCTGGTTGAGAAGTCATGTTAGATTAGTTAAGCTGAATCTTAACAAACCACAAGTCTTTTGAAACAGATTCTTTGACCAAACATTAGATGTTTAACAATGAGAGCACAGTTTTTTTTAAGAAAACCAAGTTATATACCATATACCTCAGGCCAACTATCAAGCATGGAGGTGGAAAGTGGTGATTTGGTCCTGGTTGAAAGCCACAGTACCTGACTGTGAACAAAAATGATATACCAAACTCTTGTAGAGACAGATTTGAAGCCATCAGCCCAACACCTGAAGCATGCCTCAATCCAGGTCATCAATGATCCCAAATGCAGCTCCAATAGAATAGCTGAAAAATTAAAGTGTTCAAATTGTTTGGTCAAAGCCCAGTCCTGAAACTTAATGAGATGCTGAGATTAAACCGTAAAAAAGGTTCACATAAAAATTGCACTCACTTGCACTTTAATAAGCTAAAGCAATGTTGTGAATGGGAGGAGGGGAAATTGCATCACAGTGATACAAAAGACTTATAATTTCATACCTTAGAGGATTATGTCACAATAAAATGACTTGAAAATGGCTGGAAAATATTTTTTAATAACATTTAATCATTTCAGCTAAAGATTACACTTTTATGTCGTGTTGTCTATCAGGCATGTTTTTTTCTTACTGATTAAAAATATGCATATAATGATGCATTAAACTCAGGAGATGATACTGAATCATTTTCAATTATGGGAAAACTACGTATCTCAGGCTTTTTATTTTCACAAATAAAGCTTCCACTAATTGCTCATCATCGTTTAAAAAATCTGTCATTAGCTTAGAATACTGTAGTCCAGGTTTAAATAGCTCATACATTGTGTTTGTTTTATGCTCGTCTAATTCTTAAATGGTTTAAATGCCAGTAAAAGCACCAAAACAGCTTCTTTTGGGGTTTTTGTAAACAAAATAAAGGTATTATACATATCTGTTTGTGTTTTAAAGAATCTCCACTCAGTGTTGAATTAGCTAGTTCAGGTTTGAACTGGAGATAACAAAATGCACACCAGACTGTGAAAAAGCCCTTCAGATTTTGTGAAGCCCTTCACATTTATTTAATTTATTAGTGGAATATATTATTAGCTTAACATAAAGAAGGCCAATAGAGACGGGGAAAACAAACAGCAAATAGCCAGTGGGCAGGAGTTGAACCCAGGACAGCCTCCACACATGGTGCACCCCCCCCCCTCCACCACTGAGCCAAGCGGCACCCCAGCCTTTCAGTTTAGTTCCAGCAGGAAGCTATGACTCAGATGCTAACTTTATCTTCGTTAGTGGCTATAGGACAATTTTAGATCCCGTCTGTCAACATTGGATTTTATGAATGCTACTAGATAAACAATTTAAAAGCACTGGAGGCTTGTTTAGTGGTGTGGTGAGTGTTGTGAGCTAACTGATAAAAAAGATGTCTTTATTGTCCCTTTGTTAACCTGGTAAAAACCAGCCTCTTGTTCTATGCGTTGCTTTGTACAGAGGGTCTGGACACTCAGCTATTGGCAAATGTTTGCTTGCTGAAGGTGTGGGCTTTTTCAAACAATTGGATCTGATTTCACCCAGTCACTAATGTTTGGCTGGGACATATGTGACGTGCCAGCTCAATGAAGCTTACCAGAAATCTTCGCCAGCAATAACGTCTTAAACATTCCTCTTGCTTCGATTTTAATTGCTCAATATTTGGAAGCATGGCCAACATGGACTGAATGGCTTTGTTCACTTCCTGCCTGCCATTTCCAAACTACAACCCTATATAGGTGGAGTACTATTCGAAAACAGTGCAGAAAATTGACATCATTGTTCACAACTCCTTCTGTTCGCTGATTGGCCCAGTTGAAATTCAGCCACAGAAATCAAACGCAATGGGACAAATCCCAGACAGAGCACTGAAGGGAGATGAGAATCAAGTGGAAGGCAATGGCCAGGCTAGCCCCCTGTCAACACAGCAGGGAATTTCAAGAACTACTTCCTTTTATACTTAAAAATAAGAGTCTCAAACAGTTTAAATGCTTAAGTGCTTATTTTTAATGCTGAGTTCTCCCAGTTGTAGATTATGCTTATTTTCCCAGACAAAATCAGATGCTAACAGGAATGCACTTTGGAGGATATGTCTTGACATATTGCAAGATCTCTGACCACATGATCTGACCACACCCATTAGTGATAGGTTGTTTACTGTCTCTCATTCTATCCCTCCTTATAGGGTTTCTTTCGTAGGACAATCCAGAAAAATCTCCATCCTTCTTACACCTGTAAATATGAAGGCTGCTGCATCATTGACAAGATCACCCGCAACCAGTGCCAGCTGTGCAGATTCAAGAAGTGTATCTCTGTGGGCATGGCCATGGACTGTGAGTCATCCCAAACTTGTGACTCAATATCTCTAAAATTGAAGGTGTACAGTGGTGTGCTAGTTAGCTGCTAGCTAGCTACCACATTGAGCAGCTAGCTATCGAGCTGTCCTTCCAGTCCTGTTGATAAGTTGCTTTCAGAATACTCTGTAAAAAGCCAAATTGAGAACTTATGGACTTTTTCCATAAGTTTCAAAATTCAAGTCTGCATCTCTACATGAACTCACCTACCAATTAACTTCACCCATTCTGTCTGTTAGTGGTGCTGGATGAGAGCAAGCGCGTGGCCAAGCGGCGCCTCATCGAAGAGAACCGAGAGCGGAGGAAGAGAGAAGAGATGGTGCGGACGCTGCAGATGAGGCCAGAGCCAGACAGCGTAGAGTGGGAGCTGATCAGGATGGTGACAGAGGCCCATCGGCACACCAATGCCCAGGGCTCCAGCTGGAAACAGAAGCGCAAATTTTTGGTAATTTTTAACTTAAACAGACACAACGAATTTATTGCTGCCGTTTCAGGAATGCCACACTTGGCAGAATTTGCTTTTTGTGTCACCAAAGTGACATAAAAAGCAATTAATCTGCTCCAGTCTGTTATTTGTAAAGTTTTCACCTTCTGATGATGATTTCAGAAAATTCTGATTTCTCTTTGTGAAGGTTATTGTAACAAGATATAAAAATAAAGTATTTTTTTCTGTTCTTCCTTTACTCATGCAGATCTTTAATCATTTATAATAGGAGCACAGGTGACGTCACACCATGTGCATGAGAGAAAGAAGAGGAAATTATTGCAGAGAATCAGTTAGCATTAGCACAGCTAGCATTAGTAAAACATCAGTGTGTATTCCCACAGGATGTAGCTCATGAGCTGAACTCAAAGATCTCCAAAAACACATTTCCAAATTCTGAGTGCTCTGTGAAAGACAGAGGTTGAATATCAAAATCTTAAAACAGAGCAACTTTGCTGTACTCCATTAACCTTCCTGTTGTCTGCTGAAAGTGTCACTGTGTTGTAGCCTGCATGGATCACCTATATGTATAAACATAATTTAGTTTTAAATTATTGAAATTGCTTCTTACATCTCTGTGCTTACACTGACTTCCTTTTAAGTTCCTCACCAATACTGAAAATAGCAACATTTTTGTTGTCCTCCCTCAGTGAAAGCATCAACTCTAAAGAGTGTTGTTGTCAGCACAAGCTGATATCACTTAGCATGATCCGCTCACAGGTTTAAAAAAGACTTTTGAGTTAGCCACCAGCTGGTAACCAGGTAGAGCCAATCAGTCTGAAAATCAGACAATTCCCCACACCAGCTGATTCCTCCTCAGTGGATCTCTGCAATAAGGAGAAAGAACATTCTAGCATAGCCAGAACATAACATTTTAATCTTTCAGATTAGTTCCTGCTAACTTCTCTCTGGTAATCCTTTTCAGTTTATATACACATGTTAAAAAGTTCATTGTAAATAGTGAATGATAAATCAAGCAAGACTTTACAAAAAATAGAGTTATTGTGATGGTTTGTAGCTCACAAAACAACAGTGTGAACATGTACAGAAATAATTCTTTCAATATAATATCAGTGCCAGTGTGGACAGGGCCATAGAAAGTATAGTACTTGTATTTTTGGGTTGTTTTTGGAGGTAAAAAAAAATCTCTGGATGAACTTGATTGTTAAAAGTGGTGGAACAATTAGCAAACATTTTACTTGGGTAGACTATAATCAGTGTTTCCAGTGTTAACTTTAACAGCTAAAATAAATTACAGAACTCCAACCAACATTTGAAATTAACCTAATTAGCAATAAAATTAACTTAATTAGCAATGAATTTAACTTAATTAGCAAAATTTGTTGAACTCAAAATTATAGAGATAATTTTCTTAAATTAATTTATTAGTTAAAGAAAGCTGCAGTATGTAATTTCTATGAAAATATCTTTTTGACATATTTGTTAAATTATCATGATGTCCATGACCGTATAAGACTTATAATCTGTTGACAAAAAATCAGGCTCCTCTGCCTTCTCCCAGTGCTCCCAGCTGCAGAAATACACTACTCAGTCAGAAACAATCAAAGCCAGGAAGAGGGTCTTAGCGCTGTCAATCACCCTCATGTATGCGCCGCTCACACACTCCCCCTTGCTCTCTGCTACACTACAGCTGGTTCACCACAACATAGCCTGCACAAATGTTAAGGCTAGTTAGCATTGGCGACCAATGTTGGCGGATAAACAGTTTTCCTGGAACGGTACATTGTTTCTCCACCATCAGCACATTTAGCGCGCGTACACAAGGGTGATTGACAGCACTAAGACCTCATCCTGCCTCTGTTTGCTTGCTTTCTGGTTGGCAGCGGTGCTTTCTTTAAACAGGCAATAGTATAAAGTTAACATGCTGCAGCTTTAAGTCTGTTAGATGCTAACTTTCTGGCAATACTTGTCAATGTTTTTATCAATCCAACAAAGGTAAGAAACATATGCTCAATCAAGCGTTCTTAAACCACATGATAATAGAATGTATTAAAACTCATAAATTCATAATTGGCTTCTTTAAAAATCCATTTAAAGCCTATACATACAGGATGACTTAGAATAAATGTTGATAGAAAACTACATTTTTTACTTAAATTTTTATAAAAAATCTTAGAATTGTTACTAAATTTAGGCACATAATTTTATTATTTAACCATTATTGAACATTGCAAACTAATATGCTTTATCAAAATTGTAATACTTTCCAAAATTCCTTTTCTTATTTATACTGAAACAGAAAATGTAAAGTGAAAGACAAGGCTTCAAGAAAATGTTCTCCTTATGGAAATACATCTACATTTGTCATACATAATGGTAATCAATGGCTACCTTCATACAATGGTTTGAAAAACATGATAGTTACCAAGCAACCATTTTACAAAGGAGAAAGCAGTTTTACACTTGAATACATTTGGGGAAGGACATTCAGATCAGGAAGAAGCAGCAGGAGCACAACGGCTGTTGCTGCTTCACAGCCTCATTGCTGTTTTCACGTCCAATTGACCCTGATCTGTACAAATAAAACTTTGGAAAAATGCTTGAAAAAATCCTTATTGAATAAGTTTGAATTTTCAGAAGAGTGCATTTATATGTTTTCACCAAAAAGATAACTGTTTTTTTTTTAATTAATTTTCTGAAGCAATTCAGCAGTTTTAATGAGTATTCAGTATTTTAAATGGCCTTTTTAAAAGTCCATCCAAGGGCTAGGTTTGCAAACTAGCCTTTGGCTTGAGAACCTCTGCATTCGCAGCCTACTGGGCAAACAAAGCACATCTTAGTTCAAGGTTTTCACTTCTTTCTCCTGCCTCATTGACAGCTGAATACATAATCTGTTGTTTGCAGTCAGACGACATCGGCCACGGTCAGATGATGCCCACTTCAGATGGAGATAAAGTCGATCTTGAGGTCTTCAGTGAGTTCACCAAGATCATGACCCCTGCCATCACCCGTGTCGTTGACTTTGCCAAGAAATTGCCCATGTTCTCAGAGGTTGGTAGGAAGGATGTTAAAACTCATTTTACATGAAACAATTTATGACGCAGTCTTTTTCATCCAGAGTTTAAACATATCACTTCAGTTGTTCATTCACTGATTGTTAAATCCGATCTAAAAATGGCACAGAAGGCATTTCAGGTTAGACTTTGTCTTTCTTGACCTACTTGGATGGTTTCTGAAGTGCAGTGAAACAAGAGTTACATCTATCACCATCATACATGTAATAGCAGACTTACAAAAGTTTTATGCATATTTTTGCATGTTTTTCAAATATTTTTGCAGCTAAAAATCTGAAAAATGCAGCATGCATTTGTATTTAGCCCCCTTTAGCTTGATATCCACAGACCTGATGTCATCAGAAGCATTTCACAGTATCATTAAGTTCCATTTCACCCAAATGAGTCAAATTCCGAAAAATATTCATAATCCTCGGAGCAACCACACTCTTAAGTCTGTTTATTATGATTTGATGTGAAATAACTAAAAAACGTGAGGCATATTTGTTTTTTTGACTCCTTTCTACCAGGAATTTTCTCTCAGTCAAAGACACACAGACATCTTCACTCACTGCTTTCTGTTACTCGAGGTAGTTAAGGCTACACCGGTAGCCTACCAGTAACAACCTGCTAATACTTGTTAGCTAGCTACAAAATAAAATGCATTGAATCCAATCATCTTTAGACGTCAGCTAACTAGTAAATAGACTCCACTTAATTTCAGCGTAAATCCAGCTGTTCTATGAAGGTCTCAGAATTTTCTTAGAACAGAACGATGAAGGCAAAGGAACACAGCAGACAGGTCGGGGAGTGTTCCTTTGTGTAAATAGGTAGTTCTATACATCAGCATGGTTCATGGTAGGTTTAATATGTCTCCTAGACAATAACTCCATGTTGTTCCCAAGAAATCAATTATAACTTCATAATTTTCCAATTCTTGAAATTATGTCTATTTCCATAAAAATATTAGTACCACTCACCTAATTTGGGCCCATGAGCTTTATTTAAAGTTCAATGTTTGTAAAACATGCCATTCATAAAAGAAAAAAAAAAAAAAAAAAGAAAGAAAATCTTTGGGGGTCCCTCAAAATCGGGGGCCCTGGGCTACTGCCCCTGTAAGGCCCTTCTAAAGTCTGGCCCAGGGCGCCACCTGTTGAAGAGAACTTACCGTTGCTTCCGGAGCGCACAGTTATTGCACATAAAAACAACTACAAGCAGACTCTGGAGTCTGAGAAAGATCATTCCCACAGTGAAAATAGCATACCATACTTTCCTGATAATAATTTTAACATTGTAGACTTTGTATTAACTTTTCGTTCTTGCAACTTTGTATGAAAGCTTTGTCCTGTTAAATATAGTAACCTTGAATTCCTGTTTATTTGCCAGCTGCCTTGTGAAGACCAGATTATCTTGCTGAAGGGGTGCTGCATGGAGATCATGTCCCTGCGCGCTGCTGTGCGCTATGACCCCGAAAGCGAAACGTTGACGCTCAGCGGTGAGATGGCTGTGAAACGTGAACATCTGAAAAACGGTGGGCTTGGGGTCGTTTCAGACGCCATATTTGATTTGGGCAAAAGCCTGGCACAGTTCAACTTGGACGACTCTGAAGTGGCACTGATGCAAGCCGTGCTGCTCATGAGCTCAGGTGAGGTATCTTCACTTTTATAGACAGCAGTACTTGAACTGGGTGCCATAAACTCAGTGTTATTAGTTTTTCTTTATGTCTTGGCTTCAGATCGGTCAGGGCTGACGAGCATGGAGAAGATCGAGCGGTGCCAGGAGGCCTACCTGCTGGCATTTGAGCACTACATCAACTACCGTAAGCACAACATTCCCCACTTTTGGCCAAAGCTGTTGATGAAGGTGACGGACCTGCGTATGATCGGCGCCTGCCACGCCAGTCGCTTCCTCCACATGAAGGTCGAGTGTCCAAACGAACTCTTCCCGCCACTCTTCCTGGAAGTCTTCGAGGACCAGGAAGTGTGACGTTGCACCCCATGCTTAAAGTACGCGTTTTGGCAGTAAAGGAAGTATTGGCCATGGAGGAACATCATAGGAAAAACTGGATTTTGTTTTCATTTGTGAGAACGTGCCCTGTACTTTTTTTTTGTTTGCCCATTTCTGTCAAACACAAGACTTAACCTTCTACCACCAGCAAATTCTCATCAGCATCATGAAACAGAAATACAGGCGTTTTAAACTCTACTTTTTGAAAGGTGTGCATATTCACATCTACAGCTGATAGTTTTTAAACACTTTGCCATAAAGGTGCATCTATATGCAAATCCAAATTGCATCTATGAGGAGGGTTGGACTGTTGCCACACCTAATGCAAACTGAGGGGCTTTGCACACCTGCCTGTAATCTCAAACAGGTGTCCTTCAAGGTTGTTTTCCTTGTCTTGGACCTGACAGCTGGCACTTCTAACAATCCCTATCCCCATCATGCTGTACCCCCCACCTCCCTAGAATCTCCAACAACAAGGCTTCCACTTTCTGAGCTCCTTTCGATCCACTGTGGCCCTGAGAGTGTTTGTCAACCTACCTCCGTCACACAAACCTTCACACTGAGAAACACACTCACAGAATGTATGTGCACAAAAAACACCCCAACACTGTTACCTCATTTCTTGTGAAATGTATTTCTTTATTTATATTTGGGGGCAGATGTTAGTTCAGTTAGAGGATATGGAGCCATGCACCCCACAGTTACCCATATGCTTCTTGCAACTGCTGAGAGAAGATTCAGTGGAACAACTTTGTATAAAACAGTAATCTGCACAGTATTATTTGTACTGCAAGTCTCATAGCTGAGGACAATACAGCAGTCACCATGCATTGCAAGATGTGATGAACATCACAGTGCATTCTGTAAGCACTAAACAGTGAGTATGTGTGGAATCAAATTTGTGTCAATCTTGTCAAATAAAGCTTCTTGAATATCAAAGAAAAATTCTTCAGGAGCCTCAGTGAAGCAAAAAATAAATACGTTTGCCAGACCAAACTTGTTGATCACCCTAGTGAAGCCTTAAAATACAATAAAACTTTTTGATTCTTAATTTGAGTACATTCATTTAGTAGGGAAACAATACCTTTAAATTAAATGTAAACTTGTTTTATAACTTTGTTAGCTTTATAACTACAGTTTGGACACCACTCTGAAGGGCAGTTAGCTTCTAGATAGTACTTTTGCGAAATCAGCCCCTTGTTCTACACTTTGCTTTGTACAGAGGGTCTAGACCTTAGGCTATTGAGAAACGATTGCTTGCTGGAGGCGTGGACTCTGTTGGAGTTTTGAACAATTCGATCTGATTTTACCCAGTCGTTAATGTTCAAGCCGTGACGTATGTAATGCGCCAGTTCGAAGCTATGAAGTTTATCGGAAATTGCGTGCACTGTAAACGACCATACCCCACCACAAAGAGAGAAGTGCTCAGCTGAACGAGATGGCTAACTACAGCCATAGTTTACAACTACCATAGGCAGACTTCTCTGCCTATGGTAATTTATCTCTCTTTGGTGGGTTAGGGTGTTTTTATTTGATATTTAAGAGGCTTTGTTAGATTTTCTTGGCACAGATCTCAATCTATTATGTATGGCGACAGCCAGGCTGTGGTGTTCTACTAAAAGAACAATGTAAAATTAATTTGATCAATATGCAATTTTTTTGCCTGTAGTAATCTACCTAACCTTTGGCTTCATAAAGAGCTATTTAAGGTTCCATACTTGGCTATGAAGTATCAAGTGTCTGGTTTTATAGAGATGTAAGGTCACCTGATTTTATATGAAGCAAAAATTAGCTGTAAAAGTTGATCAAATTTTGGTTAGTTGTTTCTTCGAAAACATTTTGTAACTTTCTTCTGTCTGAATTAGCTACCTGTGTATGAAGTGACGAAAGATAGTCGTAAAAGATTAGATTTTTTTGGATTACTTGAAAAGTAGCTAGGGTTATAGTGGTTAGGGAATTTTTGGTTCCGCAGAGACATAGCTAGGTAGCTGTGTTGTTATGAAATAGCTAAAGTTATACCATTTTTAGCTTCCTGCAGATTAGCTTATAATGCCTTTTGGCAATGTTTTTTGTAGTCGTTCTAAGTGTCACTCCTTTTTTTTTTTGGGAAATACCCACTCACATCCAACAGAGAAGGAACGATTGCTGATTTTCAACGTGGATGCTTATATTTCCTATGCTTTGTGGTGTTCAGATCATTATTTAGGGCTCTGACTACATTGCTCAAGCTATTTTTACCTCTGTTTCTTAAAGAATGTTTGGAACAAAAATACCTTTGCTGCGCCTGTAGCCTAAATGTAAACACCTGTAAGTGCTGGAGCACTGAATGATTTCACTGAGCAGGTAAAAAATAGCTTTTCAGTTTAACATGATTACAGTAGCAGCACAAGTAGGTCTATTTGTGAATAGCTGAAATCTGCAAATACTTGAGGCCCCCTCTAAAAACACCAAATATACCTTAATATGCATTATCACATGCAGTAAAAACCATCTTAGCACAACCGCAGAAGCCAGCTCTGCTGTTAGTTTTGCAAATGCCAGCCAATAGCGTGTGTATTTTAGATATTCTCCACGAAATAAATCTACGAACAGACAAATTTCTCCACAAATAATTTGAAGTAATTTCTACAGAAAAATCTGTGAATAGGTGAATCTGGAAATACTGAGCCGCAGATAGACAGGGCTCTACTGTATATACCCAAATAAAACCAAACAATGGCAATAATAACAAAACACAGAGCAAATCAGCTACAGGCTTGACAACACACAGAATGATGGTGGCTTGATACAGCTTCACTGGTAGCTTTGTTTTATGGTGTGACATATATGTAATTTATTGTATTGTCCCTTTATATTGTCCCTTTATATTAAACACATATGAAGAGGGGCGGGGGGGGTTCTTTCTGGCTTTGACATCTCACAATTCTAAAGGAATTTTCTATATTCTACTAAAAGTCTACTTAAGGAAATGGGATTTTATGTCTCCAATAAATAATACCAACCAGCAAGAGGTCGCTGAGTTATTTTGATCAATAAAATGCCCTGAACAGGCATCAGGAATCAAATTCTAATAAGATATTTTTTGTTGATATGAAATTTAACTAAATATAGGAGATTTGACCATATCTATCTATGAGTTATCGTCAGTACTGAAAATACTTGATGAAACATAAGCTTCATCAGGGTTAAGGTACATTGATATGAAACAGCTTGTTTACAAGTAAGAAAGGGATACAGTGGTAATGGAAGAGGGATATGAACTGGTGAACTGACCTGAAGCCAACTGTTTGGTTGCATATTTTTTTAAGAAATGGAGGAGAAAATATCTATTGATTAAACAAATATCTGGAGTTATGCACCATGGCTTAAGTTAAAGCTCTACCAGCCCCAAACTTCAGAAAGACAATTTTATTTTCTTGCAAATGAACTGAGCATTTAGCAGCCAAAAAATATGATTTCTTTTCTTTAGCAGACAGAAAATCAATACCAGACCTGGAATCATCTTTGGAAAAACATTAGATCAAATCACAGAGCATTGGATAGCTGTTCCCTATCAACTCATCTTCTTTCTAAACACCCGGTTCAGCCTTTGCTTTACACATCTGGAGTCATTGTGGTCTTTCATAACTTCATTTCTAAGTAAGTGTGTTTACAGAAAGCACTTTTTTATTCATAACATCTAAAAGATCTACCATTTACAGCCTAGACACAGTGTTTTCATATGCATAAGTAGCTAGAATACCTCACCCAACACATACCTCCTTTTTCATTACCTCACAGACCCACATTCAGTTTTCAGATGCTTTTATTGTTTCTCTTTTTTTAAATATTTATTTCCCTCCCTCCCCCCTTTCCAATAACTTGTGGGATGCACACCCTCACTGCCCTGTCCCGTTCTCTGCCCAGCAAGTTTCCCCCTTTCATCTTTCACCGTCTCGTGGGTGGTAGGTAGGGAATTGTTGCACCTCCCCGCCCCCTCCCCCCTCCCGACTGTAACTGCCTGAAACCAACAGACTCTACCTCACCTCTTGTCTCCATGGAGCCGCCCCTCAGAATTCAACACAAGCACATCTGCCAATCTGATACACAGACGCATATATCTGCTGTATGTCCCCACAGTGAACGGAAACATTAGCAGCGTTGATCGACTGAAAGCGCTGCTCCTCTTGTTCCTTTTTAACGTGGATCAACCCCTGACATCTGTCAGGGCTGACTCTGTAATTTTCACCTTTTTTTTATTTTTAACTGACCACATGGGACCAAGAGTCACTCCGAGTTCGGTTTTTATTTCAGAACCTGAACTGACAGCGGGTTAGGGGTGCATGAGTGACATTAAAAAGCGCTGAATGAACTTCAAAAAGACAGTGACAGCTTTGAGATGGGACTCCAGATGAAGCCATTCTGGCCCCGTCGGGTCAGGACTCTTGTGGGTGGTCAGTGGGAGGTTTAGAAATAACAGTGAGTGACTCCGCAGTTTTCACCTGAGGGTACTGGAAACTACAGGATGCCAGGGAATGGTCTTCAGATATATAATGAACTAAAGTCATCCCCAGGAGAAATTAATATGCCAATCAAAGACTGGTCCCAGAAACCTGCAGGGAGAAATGCACATTGCTGTTAAGACCTCTGCCAACTATATCCCTAACTGCCATCCACAAAAAAAAGAATTATCAGGTTCTTTCTTTGCACTAAAACCATAATGTCTGTATCCTGGACACTTTTCCTCTCTGTTTCTTCCTCCTACTTTTTCCATCTTTCACCTCATCTCTTGATTCCAAACTGTAAGAATTGGAGCACAGTGTTTAGGTATCGCCACTCAGTGTTACTAATCTATGTTGTGGGTTATTTAACACACACACACACACACACACACACACACACACACACACACACACACACAGATTCAAAAGGATGATGGAACTGTACAGATCCACACCGGCCTTGTCACTGTGAATGAAAGCCCTGATGAACCCGATCACACAGACAGAGACAGCTGCCAGTTCTCTCATTCAGATATGTTCATGTGCCTCACATGAGTGTATCTTTACACTTTGTAGTGCTTGCAGAAATAGGAACACCCCTTGAACTTTTTCACATTTTGTTGCACAACAACCACAATCATCAATGTATTTTACTGGAATTTCATGTGACCAGCACCAAGTTACACACAGTTATGAGGTGAAAGGTCAAGGATGCATATTTACCTTTTTTTTTTTTATTTTTTTTTTTATTTTACAAATGCAAATCTAAAAAAGTAGTACATTGCACCGATTTGAAAATTTGGGCCGATATCAATATCCGATATTCATATTGCTGTTATAGCGGATACTTAGAAATATTATGTATATTGTATATACTTCAGTTCCCTTTCAACACCTTGGAAAAAAAACTGCTGACTTCACCACTGCTTCTGTTAAACTCCCCACAATCCTGCACTGCATCACTATCACTGTCACATGACCAAACAAATACCACATGACCATCCTCCTCGCCTCCAGAAACAAATGGCAACAAGATGGAAACAAATATCGGTTGATAATATCGGCCCAGTTTTATTCATCAGACCAATACCAATATGTTAAAAAATGACAAATATCGGCCGATACCAATGTTAGTGCCAATATATCATGCATCCCTTTTGCTGCCCCGTTACTTTGACACACCAGTATAACGTCCAGAATACCAGAATTCATCTCATTATTTGGTGCACATGTGTGCAATCCAGTCTCAATCACAAACCATGTAGGAGCCACAAGGTACTGTGGTCACATTAGACCAGACTCTCTGGACTTCATCACCCTAAACACACCTTTCCTACTGTGAAACATGGTGGTGGTAGCATCATACTGGGGGAATGATTTGCTTCAGCAGACAAAGAAACATTTACAGTTGTCATTGTATAGAAAATGTATTAGTTATGCACTATTATCTACGAGTCTGTCACAAAACAAAAACATCCCCACAGCATGATGCTGCCACCATCGTTATTTACCATGGTGGTGGTCTGGTACATAAACTCCCAAAAAGATACATTGAAGTTTTTGGTTGGAATATGACAAAGTGGGAAAAAGCTGGACAAGTATCAATGCTTTTGCAATGGACTGTACTATACATATAAATATATGTAAATATGAAATGGTATATATATATATATATATATATATATATATATATATATATATATATATATATATATATATATATATTTCTATGCACTCAGGCCATTCTATGATTTCACCAGATGAGATGAGAGGGTCCCATCCCACTTGGATGAAAATCTACAACATTTTTTTTTGCAGTTGACATCAAGATGCTTGTTTGACTCGTGGCGATTACCAAGTAACCTTCTTAGTTCAGCGACCTTTGTGCATGCCTGCAGATCAAGTTAGTTCTTTTCTCTTTTTTCTCATCTCTTCTTCTTTTTCTGAGGCTGAGGGTCAGCTTCCCCATCTGTGATGTAGATCTGAGCTGGCAGCACAGCCTCTCTGTCTCCTTCTCTGCCAAATGATCAGTGGAGAAGTCCTCTCCCTGTCATCTTATAGAAGCTACACCAGCACCTCAGAGCACCCTGCCTCCAGCTGTGGGGCGGCTGCACCATCGCCAGGCAGAGACAGTAGTCATCCTCTTCACAAAGAAAAAGAAGGGTATCTCATGGGGGTTTCAGACACTAGCTTTTTGAAACATGATCTCATGATCATGTTTCCTGGATTGGATTTTATCAGTTTAGTTCCTAAATGAAACCAGAATCTTTGATTTGCTCTGCATGTTTAGAGCTGTTCTGCTTGCTGCTACTTCGGAAGCCAGCTCTGTTTTAACTGGACAGAAAATGATAATTAATCCCAACCCTGGATGACTTTTCAGCTTTTAAATTTAAGCTGCAGAATACATCAAACAATTTCTGGGTTTTTATTTCACTTTGTGATGGGAGAATTATGATTTCACTCTCTCATGTTTACAGTAGTCCAAAATGTGAATTGGATGCTAATTTCTGTCAGTGTACGAAACTCTTAACAACTAAGGCGTTCTTCTCCCGACTTACCCAGGAGGAACAGTTCTTTCTGTATTTGCATCTGTCCTGCACCATCCTTCTGTCTTTCTCTTTTTCTGTCTGTTCTGCACCCAGAAGCCCACCCAGCTCCTACGAGCACTCATTGGTGGACTAAGATGACAATCCCTACAGGAGCGTGTCTCCATGTGGAATGTAAAATACTGCAATTATGTGATTAAAGACACATTGTGAAAACCTCTGATTCATGTTGTTTTACTGTTTTGAACCAATTGTTCAATTGAAAAAAAATCTTTTTCTTTTTCTTTTTTTTTTTTTTTTTTTTTACAGTGTCACTCAGAATTATTGTCTGAGTACCAAGGTGAGGCCCAACAAATTTACTTTCACAAGTGGAGCATTACAGCTTTCACCATGATGCTCCACTTGATATACACTGCTCAAAAAAATAAAGGGAACACCTAAACAAAACAATGTAACTCCAAATCAATCACACCTTTGTCGAATCAATGTCATCAGTTAGGTAGTAACACTTATTGTGAATCAACTTCACCTGCTGGTGTGCAAGTGAAACATCTAACAGGTGGAAATGAGAGGCAATTAGCAAGACATCCCCTATAATAAAAGAGTTATTCTGCAGGTGGTGACCACAGTTCATTTTTCTGTTCTCGTCCTTTCTGGTTGAACTTGTAGTCACTTTTTCATTTTGTCAATTCTGCCACACATAGAGGCATCATGAGGTGTTTTTTACAGCCCACTGAAGTTGCTCAAGTAGTGCAGCTAATCCAAGACGAAACATCAATGCGAGTGGTGGCAAGAAGATTTGCTGTGTTTCTCAGCACATTTTCCAGAGCATGGAATAGCGAATAGGTATCAGGAAATAGGCCAGTACACCAGGAGACATGGAGGGAGCCATAGGAGGGCTACAACCCAGCAGCAGGACTGCTACCTCGTCCTTTGTGCAAGGAGGAACAGGAGGGCCACAATCAGGGCCCTACAAAATGACCTCCAGCAGGCCACTAATGTACGTGTTTCTACTCAAACTGTCAGAAGCAGACTCCATGAGGGTGGTATGAGGGCCCCACATCCACATATAGGGCCTGTGCTTACAGCCCAACATCGTGCAGGATGATTGGCGTTTGCTAGGGAACACCAGAATTGGCAGATTCGCCATTGGCACCCTGTACCCTTCACAGATGAAAGCAGGTTCACATTGAGCACGTGACTCATTTAGACTTGTCTTGAGGAATATTCGCTGTTGCTGAATCAGCCTGTCATCTTATTTTCCACTTTCATATTGAGTATGAATCCAAATCCAGATCTTCATGGTGTGATAATTTTGATTTACATTGATAATTTTTGTGTTGTTTTCTTCTCAATCAATTCCACTGTTAATAATAAAGTTTTTCAATGAGAATATTTAATTAATTGAGATCTAGGATGTTATTTTAGTGTTCCCTTTAATTTTGTGAGCAGTGCATACGAAACTTTATTAGAAGTTGCTGTGGGTTTATTTCAAATATAATGGACACAGAGACAGAAAAGAAAGAACAAATGAAAGGGAGGGAAAGTGAATGTGTGCGTGAATGGGTGAAACACTATGAAGCGCTTTGGGATCCTCTGGACTAGATAAAGTGCTATACAAGTCAAGGCCATTTACCATTACTGGAAAAAAACAATTAAAAGTTGTTACTCAAAACAAATTTTTTTTTACAATTTGACCTATAATTATAGGTTCGCTCTGTAATTCACAAGTTAAAAGACTGGAGCAATGGGAGGAATTTGAACACTCAATCAAAAAGATAAATCAACACTAACTGTAGTAAAACATGTTGGTTGTTCCCAGTCAGCCGGGGCTCAAATTTTTAAAAGTTCTTGAAGGGAAAAAAACCGTCAGATGAAGGAAAACTTCAGGATGGAAAACTTGGAAAAAAGAAAATTGGAAATGGACATCAAAACAAATAAGAGAATTATGTGCAGAAACAGGAGTAGATGTTTGAGAATGAACTGTAAGAAAAAGGCCTGCAGGGGAAAAACAGGAAAAGATAAGCCATCATTACGTCCTAAACAGTAAAAAACAAGGTTCCAGTGGACTAATGAGAGGCAGTTATGGACTGGATGATTGAGTGAAAGTAGGATTCAGAGATAAATCCTGAATCTACTTTGATGCTGAAATGTATAATAATAATAATACACATTTTTGTATCGCGCTTTTCTAAGTACTCAAAGATGTTTTACAGGAGTGCAAAAATATAAAGTCAAACAATGAAACATAAAAACACAAAAAGGACAGATTTAAACATGAAAAGCAATTTTGAACAGGTGGGTTTTGAGTCATTTCCTGAAGGTGGGGAGAAAGGAGCAGGCACAGAGCAGTTGGTGCAGTAAGTTCCAGAGGGTGGGGGCAGCGATGGAGAATGCCCTGTCTCCCCAGGTTCAGACCCTGGTCCTACAGGGGAGGGACAGAAGGCTGGCATCGGAGGGAGTGAGGAGTGTGGTGGTGGAGCAGATCGGCCAGGTATGGAGGGGCCAAATTATGGAGGGCTTTGAATGTGATGAGGAGCATCTAGAAATGGATGCACTATGTGACAGGGAGCCAGTGGGGGTTCTGCAGGACAGGGGTGATATGTTCACAGGAACAGGTGTGGGAGAGGAGGCAGGCAGCAGAGTGGTGGATGTATCGCAGTTTGCTGAGGGTTTTGGATGGTGTACTGAACAAAATGCTGTTGCAGTCGTCGATTCTGGACGTGACAAAGGCAAAGATTATGGTTTCAGCAGTGGAGAAGGTGAGTGATGGGCGGAGTCAGTCTGGGTTATTTGTTTGATGTGTGATTCGAAAGAAAGAGTGGAGTAGAGGAGAATACCAGGATTATGGATGAGTGGGGATGGAGTGAGAGTGGTGCTGTCAAAGTTGAGACAGAAGTTTTGAGTGGACTCGATGGCCCTTTTTGGAGCAATGGCGATTATGTCAGTTTTGTCAGTTTAATTTGAATAAAAATTGTGCCTCATCAGGTTTTGATGTCAGTTTCGTAGTAGGTGAGGGTGGAGTGGATATTGGGGTTTATGGATGTAGTGGAAATGTAAAGCTGTATGTCACCTTCATAGCAGTGGAAATGGAGGCCATGACGGTGGATGATGTTGCGCAGAGGGTGGAGAGGAGAGGACCAAGCACTGAACCTTGGGGAATACCCTTGGATAGAGAGATTACAGAGGAGGAGCGGTTGATATGGATAAACTGTTGCCGATTTTTGAGGTAGGACTGAAACCATGACAGAGTGGAGCAGGTGACATTCAGGTTGTAGTTTTGACATGATTTTCTCTAATAGACCAATATAAAGTTGTCACAATTTTGAATTGGAAGAAAAATCTTACAAATTTTTCTTACAAATAATAATGAAAAGTGTGTCATACATTTTTTTCATTAAGCCCTCCATATTATAATTCCAATAATTGATGGAGTCCATCATCATATAAGTCCAGCCATCCTGTGAATACTTCAGAGGTTTGTTATGAACATGAGAGAACAAACATATGGAAAATGGTTATTTGGTCAGATGAGACAAAAATGTACCTTACTGGGCTGCATGCAAAAAAACATACACTGCACACCCTCGCCCTGGAAACACTATTCTCATTGTGAAACATGGTGGTGGTGGCATCATCCTGCGGATATCCTATTTCAACAGGGATAGGGATGCTGGTCAGAGTTGATGGGGAAATGGGTGGAATTAAAGAAAGGACAATCCCGAGACAAAACCAGTTGGAGGCTGTGAAAGTCTTGAAACTGGGGTGGAGGTTAATCTTCCAGCAGGACAACAATCCAAACATACAGCCAGAGCTATGATGGAATATGGTTTAGATTCAAGTATGTTCATGTGTAAGAATGGCCCAGTCAAAGTTCTCTCACTCTAACCAGAAATCTATGGCAATACTTTAAGATAAATGTTCTTCCTTTTGCCTGGCTAACATCATACCTGTCTGATCTTTGTAAAAAAAAAATGTTGCAAAGTCTACATCATTTTCCACGCACTTTAAAAATAGACACTACATTGTGTTAATATATCATAAAATCACAAAATGTGAAAACCTTTGCAAAGCTCTGGATACATTGTTTCTGTGAGTAAGAATGTTTCTCTTAAGGCAGCACTGTTGATAAAAAAAGGCCCTATGTTGTCTCGGTTTGTTGCACCCTGCAGCACCTCTCCCAGTAACTTTATTTGGTAGCACACAGGTTCTGATTAGTAAATCAGAGAAGCATCATGTGAGACTCAGCTCAAGCAGCTGGGCCGATCATGTTCTGTTAGCAAGCGGCCACAGTTTTCCTCTTCTCATTGTTGAATTAAAGGCTGAGCAGATCTGGCCTGGAGCCACTCAGAAAACAGTTCAGAGTAAACAGGAACCGTTGTTCTCTTGGTTTCTGTGACAAATCATTGTCAGCACAATCAGAGAAAAGCATTCCAATAGTTTAAAACATGTTGGGGGTTTTTTTGTGGCTTTGAGGCATTTTTTTTTTTTTTTGTCAAAGTATTTGACATTGGTCTGTCTACATTGTGCAACTGAAAGGGAGTTTTGTCCATTTTTATAAGACATAGGAATGCACCAGTTATTTAGCACTTTTAAGCTCAACCAGCTTGACCTGACTGGCAGATCCGATTACTGATTTAATGTGACAGACCAGCACAAAGTAGAGCATAACTGTGATGCAGAGGAAAGTTGATACAAGTTTTTTGATGTTTTTACAAATAAAAATACTAAAACCATCTGGAAAAACATGTGTTCAGCTAATCTGAGTAGATTTCAATTAAAGTGGACCCCTGGGTTTAGGTGAAATCCCCCAAATTCTTGAGACGCCATCAAACAATGCTTAGAACTGTTCAAACATCAAATATACCTAAATTTGCATTAGCACGCACAGTTTTGTTAGTTTTTCACACACACACCAAATAAAATACCATATTTTGTGGTTGCAGCATGACAAAATGTGCAAAAGTTTGTGAATACAATTGTGAGCCATCATAGGTTGAGAAGGTGCTGATCCAATCTTAGAAAACATCATGGCTGACATTCTATATCAGAACAAAGAGTTAGAGGTCAGGATTAACTCCTAAGCCAAGTGTTATGTTTGAACAAGATAACATAGATCTGTGGGATTCAAATAATTCCCGGTGCAGATTTTAAATGACCTCCAATATTCAGTCATTTTAATATGTTTTTAAACTTAATACTTGTGAGGCTTCAGAGAACTGAACCACCACCATAGTTTGCTGAGGCCCTTTATCAGACAGGAAACGTAGTTTTATTATGTTTTTCCTCCAAGGAGCAAGACTTTATCATAATGTTTTTGTCCAGACCATACGTTTTCAACAGCATTAAGATCCGTGCATTTAAGAAATTTATTGTTAGCCTATTTTATCTATTTACAAACCAGTTTGACGTATGTGTGGGATCAATGTCCTGCCATAACGCTGGTGTGTGTGTTTAAGTTTCAAACTATATAGTGTATACTATTTAATTCTGTTGTCTTTTAGCAGGGATACCCCTCCTGCATAGTTTTCCTGAGCCTCTAAATGGTCTCTCACTCCGGGTCACTGGGCTACACAAGGATGGGAAAGTCTGCTAACTGGACAGATGTCCAAAAAACAGTCATTGACAACCTTCACAAGGAGGGTAAGCCACAAAAGGTCATTGCTGAAGAAGCTGGTTGTTCACAAAGTTCTGTATACAAGTATGTTCTTAGAAAGTTCAGTAGAAGGAAAAAGTGTGGTAGGAAAAGGTTGCAACAAGGAAAAGTCTTCAGAGAATTGTCAAGAAAATTCCATTCAGGCTGAAGCTGGACCAAGAGCCACAGACGAATGCTAGACATGGGCTACATGTTGCTTTCCATGGTGTTACTATGCTTGATTAGCCAGCAAACTCCCCTGAACTTTTACCCCATAGAAAATCTCTGGGCTGTTGTCAAGAGGAAGATGAGAGACACCAGACCCAACAAAGCAGATGACCTGAAGGCAGCTATCAAAGCTATCTGGACTTCTACGCAGAACCACAGGCTAATCGCCTCCATGCCACGGAGCATTGATGCAGGAATTCATACAAGAGAAGACCCGACCAAGTAGTTAGTTCATAGAGATGTGCATACTTTTTAGAAGCCTGATATTTCTGTTTAAAATATCCTTTTTTATTGATCTTATGGAATTGTTAGAGATATTCAATTTATGGTTTTCATTATCTGTAAGCCATAATCATTAAAATTACATGAACTAAAGTCTTGAAATATTTCACTATGTGTAATGAATCTATGTCATGAGTTTCTCTTTCTGAAATGAGTCACAAAAAACAATACTCTATTTTCTTGAGCTATACCTGTATATTGGTATTCTTTGGCAGTGGACGTGAGGCAGTGTTAAGTGGAGATGAAAGAAAATATTAAATCACACAAACCATGTTTAATCCATCATCTGTAAACTGAAAGGGTAGAGACTACAAATCTACAGAGGCACAGTTTAGCAAGGAGAGCAAGAATTTGTGACCCGAGCAGGATGTCCATTGAAACCGTAGAGGAGCAACACAGATCCAGCGCTCAGGTGGGAGAAGCTCTTGACAGGACAACAGAAAACATTGACCTTGTTGGCCTACATGCCAAACACCTTCCCATCACTCAAACCATCTGCATGGGGAAGGGGATGGACAAAAGTTTTGAGACTGGGGTACCTTCCAACAAGACAAAAATCTCAAATATTCAGCCAGAACTCAGATGAAATAGTTTAGATATAAGCATATTCAGGTGTAAGAATGACCCAGTCAAAGTTCAAACGTAAATCCAACCAAGAAGCGCTGGGAAAACTTAAATGTTGCTATTTGCAGATGCTATTATTATGCTTGAGCTTTTTTGGAAAGAACAATGCATTTCGATGTGCAAAGGTGGTGCAGACATAACTCAAAAGATTACATTTTGGATATATTATAACACTACACAAAATTAAAATGGATCACCATTAAATTTATCCTGCAGTGAATCTTTACTGGTCCTAATCCTGTAATCTGGAGCCAGTTCACTAAAAAGCAAGCAGATGGAAACCTCTCCAAAATGAGGACTGTTTAAACAGTGAGTGTATGTTGTCAGCCCACAGAGACCAACACATACTCACTGCTATCACACAATCAATATGCAATCAATGCTGGCAAAGTTTATTTGGTCGATATGTATGACAACATTTCCTGTTTCAATACTGATACCAGATAATGGAACAGATGAGAGGAGCGTCTGGTTATGAGCCTAAAATCTCTGAATGGAGCTAAGATCTGTTATTTATTATTCTGCATTCTGATGTGGAAAGTGATCCTTTGAAAGTAAAAAATACCTTAAAATATGTTGTTTATCAGTCATAAATCTGCGTCCATACTTTAATTTGCAACATTTGACATGTAATGGGGTCAGTTAAAGTTTCTGAAAAGTGTGGGTTTAATTGATATTCCCCCTTCTTTATTCTGACAACCCCAAATTAAATCCAGAACCAAACTGCCTTTAGAAGTCACTTTTTGAGCTTTGAACATTTTATAGAGTTCTGTTCAATCAGTCGTCTAACAATGGAAAGAAGATGGCCCATCTGAAAACCTAGGAAGACTTGGCCATCTACCTAAGCTGAAGGCCTGGACAGTCATCCCATCTCTCCATCCACTGCCTCTCTTTTCTCAGACATTTGTTCATTGGGATCTCCTCATACGCAGCTATTATTGCACCCCAACAATCCGGAGCAGTGTCTGTATCCCCGCTGATGAGACCGCAATCTACCTGTCCGTCCCCTGCTTGATGCAACCAGGGACAACCAAGTTACCCTATTTCCTCTGCTTCAGGCTAACACAAACCCCCAAACTGGAGGGAGCAGTCTACTAGATAAGTAGAGCATTGATAAGAGAATCTGTTTCCAGGACAGCTATTAGCTGTAGGCTTCACAAATCTGGCCCATTTTGGAAGAGTAGCAAGAAGAAAAGCATTGTTGAAGGAAAGACATTAGAAGTCCTGCTTGTAGTTTCCCACAAACCACGTAGGGCCTCTGGTCAGACAGGATATGATTCAAATTTCTTTTGTTTATAGGAAGACTAACACTGCGCATTACCCGGAACACACCATCCCCAAATCCAATTGGTGGAAGCATCATCCGGTGGGAATGCTTCTCTTCACGAGGGAGCAGAAAGATGGTCAGAGTTGAAGAGAAGGGTAAATACACAGGAGGTTTAGCTTTTAGCTAGCATGATTAAAAACCAGCCTCTTGTACACTTTGCTTTGTACAGAGGGTCTGGACCCTTGGCTATTGAGAAACAATTGCTTGCTGCGTGTGCTGTAAACAACCATCCCCTACTGTAAAGAGAAAAGTGTTGTACTGAATGACATTTTTGCCAGCAATAAAATGTCTTAACCATTCCTCTAGCTCCAACTTTAATTGCTTATAAATATTTCACAGCTTTGTTTTGTTCCTCCGCTGCCATTGCCAAACTTCAACCATAGGCAGACTTCAATTCTAAAACAGCGCAGAAAATTAATGTCATTGTTCACAACTCCTCCTGCTGTTTGCTGATTGACCTGGTTGACATTCTACTGTAGAAATCAAGGTCACTGGGAGAAATCCCAGACAGAGCACTGAAGGGAGATAAGAACTGAGCAGAATTGCATAGAAAGCCAATGGCCAGGCTAGCTTTTTAGCAGGACAGTGACCATAAACAGACGGCCAGAGCTACAATGGAATGTGTTTGACCAAAGCATTGCCATGTGTTAGAATGGTCCAGTCAAAGTCCAGACCTAAATTCAGTTGAGACTATGTGACTAGAATTTCCGTCTCTAGATGTATAAAATCTATGGTGACCCAAAACTAAAAGACTTCCAGCAATAACTGCAGCAACAGGTCTTCCAATCAGATAAATTCCAATTTGTAGTTGTAGCGGGACAAAATATACAAACTTTTGCATGAAACTTTTGTTATCACACCTATTTTGTTGTGATGTCACACATTCTACCCTCTGTTATGACAATAATCAATGGCAGACATAAATAATGCTGCAGGCAGTTGTCAGTCAGTGTTGGACATTTAAGCCTTTAAGCCTTCATAAACCAATAGTAACACAACATTACAGCAGAGGCATCAAGGCACATTAAGTGAAAGTTTCAACAAGTTTGAAATATTAACCAACATTTTTGGGGTAATTTTAAATTTATAACCAAAAGTGTACATAAACCTAACTGCCTGATGACTTTTAGAGGCAGACAGTTAAATTATTCCCAAACCTTCCTGTCATGAAAGCCAGACAACGTCAAATTTGCTCTTAGCTTGTTGTGGTGGAGATGATGTAACAGTGAGCAGCTTTGCTCTCCACCAATCCAAAAATTCCTCTCTTCCCAGACGGGCACAGATAGCGTGTGTGTGTGTGTGTGTGTGTGTGTGTGTGTGTGTGTGTGTGTGTGTGTGTGTAAAGGCTGCTGTGTTTGTGTAGAGGGCGAGGGAGAGAGGCTCACACCCCTGCACAGAGATGCAGTTTGACAGGCCAGGACATCCATTACAGATTTTTCCTGTAAGGGAAAAGTGCTTCCAGGGAGCCCCTAAAATTTGTTTCATAGAGCTGATATTAGTAGACATTCCCTGCAAGTTTCTTTATGTTGCAGATTAACATGAATGATTGACTCAAACACATCAATATATGGCTGCTTCACCTTTAAGTCATTTCAGCTTCTATTCGTTTCACGAGAACTGACCCACCGGCTATATGAGATCTATTTTATGGGCTTATATATTTCTACCACTCTGAGAAGAATTTCCCAAAAATAGACCGGACATTAAACCCCTTGACTGCCCCACCTGGCTGATCCATTCATGCAGACTGGTGTTACATAAGAGCATTACCCTGCTATCCTGGCAGACATGTCCTTGCTTCAACCCAGTGAGAGAAATAATAGTTGGGAGGGGACGGCCCATGTCAAGGGTCCTGCCTTGCTAAAAGCTGTAGACGCAGATGCACACATGTGTTTAATCAGAGATCTCGTGCTTCCTGTTAAACTTTGAGCTTTGGTTCCATTGCATGTGCTCAGAGAACTTCTGTTGCATAAGACAGCCGCTCTGAAAGTACTGAAAACATCTGGAAATCTCCATGCATGTGATTAGATCGATGGAGAATATTTTATTCAGTTATACACATCAACAGGCTTAATTCATGGGAGATAAGATGATATTAATGAATGAAAGACCATAAAAAGTTGCCGGGCCAAATTAGATCAGTTCAAAGTATTAGTCTGCCCTCTGGTGGTGAACTCTAAATGTAATACCTTCATGGTAAAGATTTTATTAAGCCTTTCTGTTCTGGTTTGAGTCACACTAGAACGAGTTTACTAGTGTGAAATATGATTCCTCAGAGCTCTAAGAGTTATTTATATCTTTAACATTATTAAGGAAATGCCTAAAATTCAGATTTAATTGTATTACAACTAATTTTGTTCTTGATAACTCTTTAAAAACTGAAACTACTTTAAAAACAGAGCGAGAAACAGACTGTCTGTTGCTTGATTTCACAGAGAAACATAATGAAAATTAAAACAAAAAGTTTGATGTCAATTTCAAGTGAACGTGCAACATCTTCTTTAAACACTTTGAAAGTCTTCATTCCCAAATCTGGCCCACCATAACAATTTCTGTGGTCCTCTAGACTCTAGAGGGCCACAGAAATAGAACTTTAAGGTAACAGTTGTGTGCTTAAATGTTATCAAATCAGTTTTTATCTGTATACTGCCAAATTATATCAATGTGAAAAGACGTCAAATGTTATTTTATATTGTGGAAGTACTCATTGAACTCAATGAAAGTTATAATATTTTAACAGTTGGTTGATAGATAGTTTTATCAATACATTCTGCCATGTCAATCATTTGGGATCGCAATGTGAAAATGAACACTCCTGCCTTAAATTATCCAGATTTTTAATTATGCCCCCAAATTTGATGTGCTTCACTGGGATTTTGTATGATATCAACTAACACAAGGCAGTATATGATTTCTGTAAGAAAAGTGATGCATGTTTTTTTTAATATATTTTTTTAAGAAGATCCACGTCTGCATGATTTGGTACGAACTAAGATCTGAACTTCTTACAACATCCTTTGGATGATGGCTTTCTTCTTGCCATTCTTTTATAAAAGCCAGATTTTTAGAGTGAGCATCTAACAATTTCCTGTCAGCAGATTCTCTCAGCTGTGCTGTTGATCTCTGCAGCTCCTCCAGAGTCACTGTGGGTTTATGGCTGCTTCTCTTATTGATGCTCTCCTTGCCTGGCCTCTCAGCTTACATGGACAGAAATGTGGTGATATTGGTTCCTTGGTCTCAACTTTTATTTTTGAGAACCTTTGAAAACCATCTAACATTTTTAATTTATTTCACTATTATGCACTTCTTTCTGCTGTTCCATTACATAAAATGTCAACAAGAGTTTGTAATGGTTACGTGATAGAGTGGAAATCTTCAAGGGATATGATTAACTAGAAAATCGACTGAACCTACATACCTATTTATGAATGGTGACGATTACTCATTGTTTAGACAGATTTTTAGATGCTCTGCCTGATATACAGAAGTTTGTCCTGTTGACAACTCAAAGCAACTTTACCCCCATCTAATTTACCCAGCCACACTTGCAGACACACAGATCAGTATGGGCTTCCGTGCCTTACCCTTGGCAGGACGAAGCTGGAATCAGACCCACAACATCCCACAACATCCCAAGACAACTACTCTTCCCACTGAGTCACAGCCGAATATGTTTGTAAGACCCTGTCCACCCACTGAGAAAGAAGCTAAGCACTCAGATGGAGTGGTGAAAACAGAATGAAACTGCATGTTTTGAAAAGTCATAGGCTAAGGTACTGATTACAAAATTAGATCAAATGGATACCAGGACTGGCAGTACAGGCAAAATGGCAATCCTACATCAGTAAGGAGCAACATCCCCTAGAGTGTAGAGTGCAGCTTTTGGTCTGAAACAGAGTTATACAAGATTTTTTAAATATCCTTTTGAAATTTTGCCTGTAACTACTGTAACTCGCGCCTGAGTTCCAGCAGAACGGTCCTTGGTGGGTCACTGATGTCATCCGAGCTGGTCCAAGTTTGACTGGAGAGAAATAAGACAACCTGGCTGGCCACGGGAGGACCTTAACGGGAGAGATTTAGATACAGGATGTCCTTTTAGAAAGTTGTCAATAGCAGTCAAAACATGCGCCAGAGCGATTTGGGTGTTGTAAGGAGTCAATTATTTATTTACAGCTGGAAGACGTCATGGAATTATATAATACTTGGATGACAATATGGTGATCCTCCCTTTTGTGAGGTTTCTGTTTGAGGATCACAACCTCCATAGCCTGTGGTTGACCACTGGTCCAGATTTCAAAAGTGACTCTTTAACATCTGTATCTCTCACACACTGAGCAGTTACATAAAATGACCCCCTGGCTCTATGCAACCCTGCATGGAAAGCAATATCAAACTCCATTGAGAGATGGTAATACTGTTGAATGTGATTACTGTCTGATGCTCCTGAATCTTCCTAAAAACCACTATTGCTATCTCATATTGCCTACTAATAAGGTATGTCCAGCCGGCCCTACCTTGTTTCCCCTTTTTACAGCTGATTCTAGTCCGGCATGCTTCCAAATCCCATCACCTGCTGTTTCAGGGACACCCTCTCTTCTTCTTGCTTTGGTGGTTTGAGGTCAGAACTTGCTTGGTGATCTTATTACTGGGCTTGTGTAGAGTGTGACCAATCCATTACCAGTGCTAACCTTCATGAGAACCTTCTTTTCCACAGGCAAATGCTTATTTCATGTTGGTCACTGCTGCTGATTTTATCTGAGCAGTGGATGTACCAACATGTCTTTCAGAAGTATCTGTTAAATATTTGCTGTCTCTTCATGGCTGTGGCTATTGGTCTAAGCTATTGGTCAGAGACATCCTGGATGAAACCATTCTCTAGAGTGCTCTTCACCTCAGACTGGGGCGACGGTTTATTTGTCAGGAGGACAACGACCCAAAGCACATGGCCAAGATCTGAAAGGAGTAGCTTCAGAACTGCTCTGTGAATGTCCTGGAGTGGCCATTAGAGTCCAGACTTGAATCCTATCGAACATCTCTGGAGAGATCTGAAAATGACTGCACCTTCCAAAGAAGAATGGGCGAAAATGCCTACAGGTAAGTTAAGCTGGTGGCATCAGATTCAAAAAGACTTGAGGCTGTAATTGCTGCCAAAAGTGGCTCAACAAAGTATTAAGCAAAGGTTGTGAATACTTACATAACTATGACTTTTCAACTTTCAGTTTGCAAAAATCTCAAAAACCTTTTTCATAATGGGCTATTTGTTTGTAGAATGTTAAGGACAGACATTAATTTGATACAATTTGGTAAAAGGCTGTAGCATGGCAAAACATGGAAAAGTTAAGTGGTGTGAATACTTTCCAGATACACTGCGCACTAGCAAGTCCATATCAGTGTGATAGAAGTTGTAGCCTCCAAGGATGGTACTACCAGGGTGAAGGAATCCCTTTTACATGGAGAGCCAGGTTGGTTTGAATAGCTTTTTTTCTCTTAATGAATGAAGCCCAAATTCTAATACTTCTTTTGGGTGCTTACTTTTCACTTTTTGTGGGTCTCTTTTTGGGGCTTTAGAGAAGTAAACAGTTTTCAAACTGATCTAAGCACAACGAAAACAATCCTGGATCTTCCTCTTTAGGACAACATGAATACCAACAGGCAGTCATGTCATGCTATTTCCAAAGCTGAATAAGTTTGAAGAATCAAATTCAAATATAAATAAAGCAATAAATTCTGAACAAATAGACAGTGAAAACCTGATAACTGCTTTACCTCACTTTTGGGATAAAATAAAAAGAAAAAAAGTGAAATAATAAAAATCCAGAAAACAACTTTTTAACTTTTTATTTAATGCATGAAAAGGAGAACAATCCCAATCCCAAGTGTCGATAGATAAAGTGCACTTCAGTAGAGCTGAGTCATAATCTGTGACACTCACTGTAAGTCTTCTGATTTGACCAATTAGGTTACATCACATTCTACACAGTAATGTACATGAGTCACAAGTTATAGGCACAATAGAGCACACTGTGACAAATAATGCACACTTAATAATGTACATTAAATACACAGAGACATAGCTGTATCTCTTAAGGGCTGTAAGCAACACTTTGGTTAACACATATCACATAGCATGCACTTTACGATGTAAAACTGCATTTAAACTGCCAAAAATACGAACACGTAAACGCTCGACTGTGCAAAAAGATGTTGACTAAAAAGTTAAAGACTTACAGGTTGACTTCCTGACAATCTGGTAGTGTTACATTCAATGTACAGTTGCACTGCTGTTCAGTGAAAGAAACATTAACATTTTTTATGAGAATTCTGTTTTTTCCCCTCAAGCATCTAAATGAAAAATTATATAATACTTGGCTTATAAATCAACAGTTAATAATAGTAATTTTATACACAGGAAAATACTAGTTTTTAAAGCTCCCTCTCATGTCTAAGCATGAAACACAAAGCTGCCTTTGGGCTAGTTATCTTAACACAAACTCTAAAAAACCTAGAAGTTAAGAAGAGCTACAAGTCATAATATAGTTTAAGAACTAATCTCATACACAGTAATTTCATATTTACAGGAATACTTTTTTAGAGCTTGATGAATAAACTGCTACATCTCTCTTGTTTTCACACCAAACGCAAAGCTGGTTTTATACTAGTTAGTGTAATTATCCCAAAAACAATGTTTATGCTAAGTAAAAGTCATTTTTACTTTAGTTACTTACCAATTAATAACCTTAATTATACATTGAGGGTAATATTGGTCTTTTGGAGAGTGAGATGAATTAATTAGTACCCCTCACATGTTAGTACATTACATACGAAACTAGTTTTAGGCTAGTCGGTTTAACTCAACCAACAAAACGCAGTGTTTATGCTAAGTGAAAAGACATTAAATACTAAGTTCTTTGTGTAAAAGTGGTTTAAACTCATTTTGTAATTCTTTGTGTATCTTTTGCATGTATATCTTTTTTCATTTACTACTCCAATAGCTCATTTATATTTTATTTATTGAAATCAGGGAACCGACTAAGCACTTAAGCAAAGAGTTTAAAGTTTTTTTTGTTTGTTTGTTTCATCTCCACACAACATAAAAATGCTGGAATTTTACTCTCCCCATACATATTTTATTGTAAAAGACTATTATATGATTTCATACTAATTCAATATTTTATTTTTAACTTGTCTTAACCAGTTAGTTTAGCATTAATTCTGTTAAGCTTACCATGCCAATTTGAGTGCCTCTTCATCTAATTCTGACTCACAACCATAACGTGTGTTTACATTCTTTTTATCAATAGGTATAAATTCAGCATTTTTTTCTGTGCAAAAGTGGTAAACACTTTATAAAGCACAGAAACCAGAAGACAATTCAGAAATACTTCTGAGGCAGCTTTCTAAATGTAAGTGCAATACTGTTTAAAGAATTCAAAGTTGCTTTACGCATATGATACATTAGACAAAAATACTGTAGTAAAATCCTGTAGTTTTCTAAAATGATCCTGACTCAACAGTAAATATCACAGTGGGCGAGGCTGTAACTGAGACAGTAGGCAGTGTTTGCAGGACAGGGGCCAAGACAAAGGACCCATGGCGAGAGGGGTGGAAGAAAAATTGGACTAAAGGTGACAGTAACACAATCTATTTTCTCACTACTTATCATAATAATTGTATTACATGTCTATTAACTGAAATATTAAGCATCAAGAAAACACAGCAAACTATACAGAACATGACAAATAATGACTGAACTGTAATAAATCTGACATTTTTTGAAGATGTGTAATAATATTTAACCCATTCTATGCTAAATAAGTTAACAATGTGTATTAACAGGGTCATTCATGCAAACTCACCTGACCCTTTGCAAAAAATCCTGCAGTATATATGTATATATAATTTTTTTTTACTGTGTGTGTGTATTTTGAAGGGGTCAGGTGAGTTGTCTAGTAAGTGACCCAGAGCTACATTTATGTCAGCATGATTAAAACACCATACGGGGCAGTGTGACAATTGTGTTAATCTGCTCTATACAGTAGATACAACACTTACTGCTATCATCCTCAGTCAAAAGGTCAATCAGTACCTTTCATTTTGTTCTGAGCTTTCCTTCACAGGCCTGTGGCCCATTCAAGCTTCTAACAAGTGGAAAGTAAGCAAAGTGCAACTGAGCATACTTTTGTTTTTCTTACAATACATTTCTTTTACTTGCGCCTCTCATTTGTTCCACAGTTTCCCCTCAGCGGCCAACCTTTGGTTTAACCGACAGAGCTGCCGAAGGAAGCCGTCGTTGGGTCCGATTTCCCTTTTCTGTCGGACCATGGCCAGAGCAGTGTGGACGTCCATTTTTTGGTGAAGCATTAGGTAAGCGATGACCAATGTAGGTGAGCGGCTGTAGCCTTCCCTGCAATGTACGTACACTTTGCCTGGAGGGGACATAAACGCAAACATTTTAGTTTGTTGAAAAGCACCACAGATGTGTCTCACTACACCTCCGCATGAAAACAAAGCTTTTATCAAAAAGTTTCAATTGCATGTTATTTCTAGTGAAGTTGTGAACCTTGTTCCATTTATTCCATTATCCTTTTTTACCCTTTTCATCAGAAGTTTATCTGTTAGATTTGTGGCAGAACTTTCTTCCAATGGTGAATAGAAACAATACTGTAGCCTATGCTCTTTTTATTAACATCACTTGGACTTATGCATGAAGCTGTTGCAGAACTGGAAAGCTCCATAAGTGACAGACTGTTGCATCCTAGGTGCAAAAAGGAGCAATCCCACAGATCCTTCCTCCCAGCAGCTGTTAGGTTTTATAACCATCTTAGCATTACTTAACCTCTTAACAAACTCAAACACAATAAGTTGTTTATATCCCTGTGGTTAGTTGCAGTTTTTATTTTTATAGTAAATAGTTTGTTGTTTTTTTAATGCATAATTATACATGCACATTTTGTACATTTTTTAAATCATCATACTTAGTTACATATTTCTTGGAATTTCAGTGTGCTATTTTTAATAAATGTGCAGAACTTTTTTTCTTATGCTGCTTTATCTACTAAGCAGATAAAAAATTTAAAAAACGTCCATTTTTATCAATTGCAATTATGACCCTCAAGAGTTCTCAACTTGATTTTGGCAAAAAGTTGAGACACCACCGCTCAAAAGTCAACAAAAAATGTTTGCCTTTTCCTTGATAGCATTAGACATTAATATATAAACATTCTTACCTCATTTTTGTTCACCGTAGAATCATTCATTAAGGTTTTCACAAGCACTGAGATAAATCTTGCCCCAAAATAAAACATTATAAGCAAATAAATTTAAAGAGCTCATACTTCAGTTAAAGCTCCCTGACCTTTTCCACTCTTATATGCCAGGGCCTTCTTGATAAAGTCAGCCGCCTCTTCGAAGTAGACACTGATGTCAAAGTGGTCGGTGTCGTTGGCTGGTATGCCGTGGTAGGTGATTCCTGAGCCGACATAGAACTCCGCATTGGTGTTGACGTGCATGAAGGAGTTCCCCTCTGCTGCATTCAGGATGTGAGTGATGCCCAGACGCTTGAGGCGCATGACGTTTGTCGCCACAAATCTATAAAACGAAGAAGGCAAATTTGCAAGGAGCGTTCTTAAATTAGGCATTTTGTTGAAATGAAATGTGATAAAAACCACAAAATAATTATTTTTTTTTTACACTTACAATCTGTTTGAACTGAATCAAAACTATATCCTTGAATCTAAACTAAGAGATTTTAGTGAAATTTGAGCTTTTTCACTGTATATTCTTGTTCAGCAATACTCTAAAAAAATCGATCAAACAGAGAACAGTAAGTGTGACTACCATAATACTTTTGCAACCTGCTTGTAGCTTCCAGCGTGTGGTTAACACCCTCTTCCATGTAAAACTTGTCAGTAAAGAAAGGAAATTGGAAAAACTCCATGGCTGGCACACACACATTTCACCAGCTATTGGCCCGTTGGCAACACTCAGAGAGGATGCTGGGAAACAGTTGATGATGCGAAAACAGGGAACAATTACTACATCCTACTGGAACCGTCCTTGAAGCTGTGATCAGTCTTGAAGTGCTAACGGTGAGGTTTTATGTGCTCTCTGTGCCGTACCCATGCAGCTGCTGACCACACTAGGGTTCCTATAGAAACAGGAGCACACTTACTGGAGTTACAATAGTTGGTACTGGGACGAGCCAAGCCAGGTGTGTGGCTCATCAGATTTATCCAGATTCTAAACAACACAAAGATTTTTTTTTTTTTTATTGAATTATTGCACCAATTATGTGATGTGCAAATGTAACACGCCACATTTCTCTTTGTTCGCGTGTCGACATGATTTCTAACCATGCAGAGAGGAGAATCACACATGCAAGCTCAACATTTATTTTCAGATTTAAATTCAGGGGAGTCAAGGGAGGAGTCTGGTTTTCCATCAATTCCAGGTTGACTGGGGAGGAAGGAAATGTGCTTGGATCCATACTTATGGACAGTTACATCCATGGATTTGTTCATGCTCAGGCCGTTTCCATGGAAGCCAAGGTTCCCAACCTTAGTGCTGCAGGACAAATTTCGATGCCAGTCCCTATTTTATTTTCACCAAACGTGTGGTTTGTTAGACTACAGCGAAACTCAAACATAAGCATATATGAACATGTTGATGAATTTTGATTTTTCCCTTGTGGTGCTAACCGCTGACTAAAAACTGAACATATGATCTGAATAGCCAACATAACGCAGATAAACAGATCTCAGTCTCTTGCACGGCAGCAGTTTGTGAGCCTTTTGGAGAACGCAGGGCTCATTCTTTCCTCCTGCGCCTTTTCCATGCTTCACTTTTGTGCTGGAACAAGATGTGCTCCATTTAACTGCGAACCTCTGCTTCTGCTGCATCGCTCCACACCTCCATCCTCTGAAATCAAAAGAGCTAAAAATAGTCAGTGGAGACTGAAGCAGACTCAGAAAGCAACGCAGCGGATCCAGGAGATGAAAACATCCGACAGACAGCCAGGCGTGGGCGCATGTGCTGTTTGCACGGCTCCAAGCACCTTCATGTAGGCATCCTAAATTTAGCCCAGCAGTTATTCCAAATCGCCACCATGACTGCTTTTGTTCTGTGTTCTTTCATTCTTTTGAAATATGGGCGGAATAAAAAAAATGAGACCTTTTGGAAAGTTTGTCGTTAATGCTTTTATCTTTGCTATGAAAAGCTGAGAAGTGTATTTCCTTCTAGAATATTCTATCTCAAGCTCCACCTTTTGTGTATTTAAAGTTTTTGAAGACGCTGTGATGGTTTCAAGTCTTATATGTTATAACAAAAATTGCTTTTAACCTTGTCGACACACATTTTCCACAGTTTCCCAAAAAAAGAGAAGAAACTGTTGAATGTATGTTTTTTGTTTTTTTTTAAAGAAATCTAGTCCTGCATTCACCCTGTCGAACATAATTCAGTGATTCTAAGAGTTAGGGACGAGACAACACACCTCATCACTACAGTGATTTACTGGGATTTTATGACGGACCAATACAAAATGGAACAGAACTGTGAAGTGGAAGGAAAGCGATACATAGGTTCCAAGATGTTTTACAAATAATCAAAATGAAATTTGAAATGTTTGACATACCTGAGTCAGTACTTTCTAGAACCACAGTTATCTGCATTTTCAGCTGGTAATATTTTGTAGTATATCTCTACCAGCTTTGCATTATATTCATCTTTGTTGATAAGCTCCAAGCTCTTTGGGTTAGGAAGGCCTCCTTGTCATCACCCTAATCTTTAGCTCCATGTAGAGATTCTCCACAGTGTTTAAGTCAGGACTCTGGCTGTGCCACTCTAAAACATTGGTACACTTAAGATCAGAGAAAACATCCCTCCATCCTTCCACGCTTATCCTTGAGGGTGGCGGGGGCGGGGGAGGCTGCTGCCCATCTCCAGCAGTCACTGGGTGAAAGGAGGGGTCCACCCTGGACAGCCAACACAGAGACACACAGGACGAGCAACCATGCATGCACACTGATACCCTGACGGCAGTTTAGAGGAACCTAACAGTCATGTTTTTAGACTGTGGGAGGAAGCCGGAGTACCCGGAGAGATCCCACACATGCATGAGGAGAACATTCAAATTATGCAGAAAGATTCCAACGCAGGATCTTCTTGTTGCAAGGCAACAATGCTACCGACTGCTCCGCCCCAGAAGAATGAAAAGAATACTTTAAATCTCAATCTGCCGGGGCTTTGAGGAATTTGGAGCTTAACTGTAGATGTCCTGTCAACAGATTCCCACACCGGAGCTCCAGAGTTACTGTGGCCTCTTCTTCTTCTTGATTCTTTATCTGACCTGTCAGTTTAGGTGGTCGGCCATGTTTTAGCAGGTTAACAAATGTGCAATACCGCATCCATTTTCTAAGGATGGATTGAACAGGGTTATTATTCAGTCATCTGACGCTGCTTTAAACTTCCTCACAACTAAATCCCTGGTGTTCCTGGTGGTGGCATCATGCTGAGGGCCAGTTGAGTATAGGAAAATCCTGGGAAAAACATGTTAGAGGCTGAAAAAAGTGTATGAGCTCACCTTCTAGCGAGACAACGACCCAAACATCCAGCCAGAGCTGCAAGAAAATGGTTTAGATCGAAGTATTTTCATGTGCTAAAGAATGGCCCAGTTAAAGTCCAGACCGAACTGCAGTAATAAGAGGTTCTACAAAGTTGATTTATAAAAAAAGAAAGAAAAAGCAGAGTTCATATAATTTGCCCTCCATTTCACGCTCATTCACTACTTTGTGCTGGTCTGTCACATAAATCCCAATAAAATGTCATTTCCATCCTGCCACAGGATTCAGTAACTACAGTCACTGAAATATGGAGCACGGCTCAGGGGATGTTTGACTCAGGTGAAGCACAGCAGCTATTTCCAGCTCCTCTGCTGGATCCTTATTTTATCTGTGCTCCTTTTGGTGTGAAGACAACATTCCCTAACCCCCTCAGTACGGCACAGCCCATCAGATCTTCACTGCACGCCTTTCTTTTCATTCCACAAGCAAGAGAAGCAGAAATAACGGCTGAAGGGCTGCAGTGAGGCCACTTCAATGAATTCATTTTCTAGAAAGATGTAGAGGGGCCATGTTGAATCCATGGTTACCCCTCAGATAAAACAGATAATAATAATAATAATAATAATAATAATTATTATTATTATTATTATTATTATATTTTAATATAAATATAATTACAATAAGTCATTTCCCCAACATGTTTTGCAACATAATTAATTTTTAATATCAAAATTTATTTGCTTTAAACCATTATTTTTGCAGAATCGGACTTTGACAATAAGCAACAAGAGGAATAAACTGGGAGAAAAAGCGACTTCATTCAGTTAGATGTAACAGGATTCTGGTTAATGACGGGAAATCTGTGGAAATCGTTCACATGCGTGACCTGAATATAAAAACTGCAGGTTGCTCATGACACACGTTGCTTATAACACACTTAAAGATGGATTTTATGCCACATAAATGGAATAAAGTGATCCACTTGTGATCGGAGGAGCAGGGACTCACGCATTGCCGATGTAGATCCGTGGATAAACCTCGTGGAAGTGTTTAGTGGGCCAGCTGTAGAAGCCGCTGTCGTCCGTCAGCAGGTCGTTGAGCTGCTGCAGAGAAACCTCGAAGTTGGACATGTCGAAGCGGTCAGCAAGCGGCGCCTTCACGTCCCGCTTCTGTTTGTTCTTCATGTCCGAGGAGGAGTGCAGCAGGACCTCCAGCAGGCGCATTGGGTGGGCAGTGAGGCGGCAGACAGGTGTCGGTTTACAAGGCTTCACAGCAGCGATCAGCTGGGTTTTTCCACAACAGGCCGATCTGTGAATGCCGAGCTGCAGCTCACCGACGGTAACTCTGGACTGCTCCAGGGGCGGAGCAAATTCTGTGGGTTCCTTCAGTCCCCCCACACCACCCCACCTTCAGATCGATATATATATATATATATATATATATATATATATATATATATATATATATATATATAGAGAGAGAGAGAGAGAGCTAGATATATTTATTATTATTTATTATGTCAATAATAATAATACATTTTGTTTGAAGGCACCTTTCAGGTCACTCAAGGTCATCGAACAAGAAACACAGAAATACATAAACTATAAAACAATAAAAAGGAAAATATCAATAAAATCAAACACAATTAATGGTAATAACATTAAGCAGAATAAGCAAGTTTGGAAAAGTAAGTTTTGAGGTTAAATTTAAACGGGCAGTATTATGTATTTTCCAGGCACATAGTGTCATTTTATAGCACAATCAAGTAACTGTTTCCTTCAGTTGTTATGAAAATGCTGTATGTCAAATATGACTTAAAAGAAATTTGACTTTGTTATTTAACACCTTAAAATTGGGCTTCTATCTCTTTAAAAACTCCTGCTCCTTCTGAAACTCCGCCTTCAGGAAGTCATCACAACAGCACTCCTCTTTTAACCCTTTAACAACATTTTTACCAGTATTGCACTGAGAAGTAGCTTGTATACTTAGATCAGCAGATGCACAGTTCCACCAGGTCTTTGCTAATTGCTGCTGCTGCTACTCTGAAGGAGCTGTGTGGGTAAGTCACAGTGTAGGGGTGCTCTGTGAGGCAGAAGCTTAGAAACTGCAGCTCTGAGGAGGAGCTGCATCTCGAAGGCAGAGCTGTATCCATCCAGGCGTTTTGCACAGCTGAATCTGAATCTACCACAAGCAATTAAAGGATTTCTCAAACATGCATGAAAGTATCAAAGCAACACTCCAGGTATGTTTTTGATGAGGAAATAACATTATAACATGTTGTAAAGATCAAAAAAAGTCATTTTTACATAATATTGCCCCATTAAATGAGGACAAATAATCCAAATCACAGATGTGCTGTGGGAGAGAGTTCCAGAGACTAAAGTATAGGCACAGGCCTGGATTGGCTAATCGGGATATTCTGGACATTTCCAGGAAGGCCAGTCTGATGTTTTGGCCACAAGGGCCAGTATTATTATTATTTTATTTTATCCAGCTGGTGTGCAGTCATGATACTGGGCAGACCTGGCGCCCCCTCACCCCCAAAGACAAGTTACATTGGGGACATGTCCCCCGCACTTTTTTCAGTCGTTACATCTGTTTAATACATTGTTAACATGCTGTAACGTGTTTTTCCAAGCCATCTTTAAATGCACCGTGAGCGCTCACACATTAATGTTGGTTATATACATCTGTGGATCAGCGACAGATGCATCCTGGCATAGCTGGGCCAAGCTGCATGCTGGTGTGTTTGAATCATGGCAGCAAACCAGCAGAAAGCAAAGAAACTTGCTGCTTTTTCCAAACAAGCTGAGTAAATTAAGTAATGCTGTTGGATGCAGATAATGTTAGCTAAATAATGACTAGTTAATCATGGCCTATATATTATGTTAAGCTTGATTTAAATATTTATATTTATTTTACGCAACGCCCCATAACTGTCTTATTGTCAGAGTAAAGATGCAGCATCAAGCAGCCATGAGCCCACCAGTCCAGAGTGGACAGGTAGAGTTACTCACTGACTTTAAAAATAGGAGATTTCTGCTGAGAATTATGACTATTTTTAAATTTTGATTTAGTGTCAGAAGCAGAGCCAGGAGCTGAGAAACAAATTCTCATGTTTTTAGACAATGATCCTGTAATACACAAAGTCGCAGAGACCAGTCCACTGCTCACGTGCATTTAATAGTGTTTTAGAGTTGTTTCTTTTAAACTCTTCTTTTGAAGAGGACAAAAAGATGATAGGGTCATTAGAAAGTTGTGTCTTACTGATAGTATTATAAAACAAAACACTTTCTATAATTTTTTTTAATTTGATATTTGATATGCTCATTTACTCTTTTATTTCATTTTCAAGGTTCTGATATTCATTTGAATAGAATATATTGCAAATCATGGATCTGGTCAGCTGGTTTCACAATGCAATTGATCAAATTTTCTCAACAAGAAGACAGAGTAAAAGGGAACCCTCTTGTCCAGATGGGACATTTTTCTCTGGTTACACAATGGACTCCTGGCAGAAGTGGAGGATTGTGTGTCTGTTGACATTGTCAGTCGAGGATGTTGAATATGTGTACACAATTGGATTTTTGATAATAGGATTTCTGCTGTCTGGAGTTTCCTCACATATCAAGAAATTCGGAAAATGTCGGAAGCTGCGCTGGCAATTGTGAAGCTACCTGGCATGTGTGATGGAATCTGCAGAGCGAACAACACTCAAACTAAGATGCTACTTGAGCAGAATCGGAAACTGTGGTCCTTGCACAAGGTCACAGGCTGATTACAGTTCCTGGACTAATAAGTGAAAGGGGACAAATCTTGGAGAAGTTGTACGCTCAGATTTGGCGGAATTGATCACGAATTTTGCTGTTCGGACTTACCACTGTGATGTACCACTGAGACTTTTAAGGTAGATGGAAAAATAACGGAGGTGGCCTGACCCAAAACAATTGCTGTTATCACAATCTGGCTCCCCCTGTGTCAGCCTTGGAAGGCTAGCTGTCTCAATTTCTCCTGGATGTTATGTGAACAAGATGCTCTGCTCCCTCTGCCCCTCCCTTCCCCTATGACATCTGTAGACCTGACTCAGAAGCTGAACGAGGCCAGTTGATAAATGTTCCATCACTAACGAGAACAATGGCTTCTGTGACAGTGTTTCACGGATTTACTTAAAACACACACATGCGCACACACTCATGCTCATAGATATAACCCCCCACCCTCCAACTCACTGCCTCCACTGGCTCCCCTCATACTGCCCCCTGGTATAGAAACCTAGGTCGGCAGATCTCAAATTTTATCCTGTCAAGGATAAAGTGTGAAATATGATTTTTTTCCCTCCACTTATTGAATGTGGTCTATTTTTCTCATCTAATGAAAGCTAGTTAGATCAGCTCATCAGGAAGGCCAGCTCTATGCTAGGATGCTCCCATGACCCAGTGCAGGTGGTGGGAGAAAGAAGGACTCTGGCTAAAATAACATCATTGATGGACAACGTCTCCCACCACATACATAAAGCTGTTGCTGAGCTGGAGAGCTCCTTCAGTGACAGACTGCTGCATCCTAGGTGCACTAAGGAGCATTATATCATATCCTTCCTCCCAGCAGCTGTTAGACTCTATAACCATCATTTCTCCCAACAAAATCACTAAGTGTTTATATTCATGCTAGTACCTGTACAACTTTACCGTTTTTCTATTGTCACTAACTGTAAATAGTTTGTAAGTTCTGAGTTTAATGCTCAGAGACATGCACATCTTGTGCATTTTTAATTAACCAACTCAGTTGCACATTCCTCTGGACTGGGGTATTTTTTTTACAACTAAACAGTAATCATGTTGAAATTTTGCCTAACTGGACAGTATTTTTTATTCTTAATTCTGTTTTTTATATATATTTTATATTCTTTGTGTGAGTCTGTTTTATGTTATTGCCTGTCACTGCCACTTTGCTGCTGTTGCACAGAAATGTTCTCATCGTGGGACGATAAAGGATATTTCTGTTCTATTCTGTTCTATTCTAAAGGGTAGCACCTCTCTGTGACGGATGCAGCCTCAGACATCTGTCTACCCATGTCTTATGTTGTTTGTTTGTTTTTTGTTCTCTTGGATGGGCTGTTCTGTAATGTAATTTCCCCCTGGGGGACTAATAAAGGCATCCTGATTCTGAAACAGTTTATTGTCCCTCACCCCTTTGTTCAACTAACATAATTATACATAGACCCTCCTCCACTTACCTATACACTCACATACCTACATATGTTTACCCATATACATGTTTACATCTATATACATATATTTATACATGCATATACATACCCACATATTTGTACAGACATACTAACATAAACATATGTATATTTATACAACTACAAAAAAGTGAGCTTCTCTATCATCACCATCTCAATTAGGAACTTGCAGGTTGCTAAAAACATACAGATAGTATGCTTTTAGCAACACATTTTTATACATTTTCTTAACCTGTTTGATATTTGCACAGAAAATTTTTCAAAGTTATTCACATGGTTAAGATTTTAAATATATTTTCCACTCTTAAATTGTAACCTCACTCACAGTTCTTACATAAATATTAAATATTTTCTGGTAGTTCTCTCTCTTGTACTTGATTATTGCTGTCTATACAACGTCAATAAATGTCTGTAATTCTGACTGTTTAAAAAGTGAATCTGTATGTTCCAAATAGCTGGCATTGTAAATAGTCCTTATTGCTCTTTTTGCAGTGACAAATCATTAATCATACGTAATAAATTTTGATCTAATAATAATAATATTAAAATATTATTGAGAAGTTATTTTATTACATTTACTTAATTCACCAAGTGAAACACATTATATAGACAAATTACACAAGTAGACGTTTTCAAGCATTTATTTCTATGGGAACTATGATGAGGGGACATGGGCGAAATATTTTCTTTTGCATTACCTCATAAAAGTATTGCATTCCCTCGCAATAAATATTGTTTTCCCTTGCAATAGGTTATGTGTTCCCTCGCAATAAATTTGCAAATACACCTTGGTCTACTTTGTATACAGTCACAGTGATAACAAATGTCAATTTAAAATTATACATATGTACACCATTAATGATCCTCAGTGAGACGTCTTTATACATCATTAACTCTTTGGTGCAGAAAATTAGTTGGAAATCGATTGATTAACTGCATGTTCATGTTTATTTGTGTGATATTGGTAGAGATAGGACTGTACATGAAAACGGCACTTTATTAACTATTTAGACTATCAACACAAAAAAGACGCATGTTCCCTAGGGGGCTCCATAATTTTCCCTTCACAGCTAATAAAAACATAATATTTCAGATTAGAATATTTGATCAATCATATATATATATATATATATATATATATATATATATATATATATATATATATATATATATATATATATATATATATAATAGGATTGATTATATTCAATCCTATTGAATATAATAGGATGGTAACTCTCCATGGTAACATGGAGAGTTTGTACCATTTCAGCAACAGGTAAATTCTAAGAATGAAGCCTCGTCTGATATATTGTAAAGCAATCCTGTGGTACTCCAGAAGTAATTCTTAAGCATTTCTAACTTGAACTTTATCAAACTGGAGTTTGTCTTGTTTGAACATGACCCTATACAACCTAATACTGTCCGTTGATGCCTGTGCAATGTTTAAGTTAATATTGATGAAATGTTCTTGGTCCTAAACTTTCCACAGTTAAGTTGTTAGTGGTCTTATAACAAAGTGGAAACAGTGTGAAACAAAAACGATTCAGCCTTGAAGTGGTAGGCCACAAAAACTGGCAGAGTGTGGCCAGTGACTGCAGAGGCACAAAGGGTAGAGAGGTTGAGAGTTAACAGCTGCTGAGCTTCAAATTTCATGTGTCTTTCGATCAGCGGAAATGGTTTCCAATCGCCAAGTTGCTATTACATCACTAAGTGCAATCCATTATGCCTCTATCTGCCAGTCAAAAGGACTAGTTTGTATTTGACAGCTGCCAGGACAGCAACAATTGTGAGTAAACCTTGCAAAGTGCAATGTGTGATTGAAGAGCTAAAGCTATGGCTGCAAAGGGTGGGCCAACATCATATTGAACTTTATTAAGAAAGTGATGTCACTCAAGTTCATTTGTGTGTGAAGAGAGATGAGTGAAAAATTTTGGTAATATATTTACTATGCACGTCAAAAAAAAAAAAAAAAAAAAAAAAAAAAAAAAAAAAAAAAAAAAAAAAAAAAAGTAGGCATAACTTTAACCACTAGGTGGCAGCAAAGTGCCTCAAGTACAATCCCTGATATTGAAAATAAATGTTCTTTATGATAGAAAGCTGGAAGAATTCAAACCAAATTCAGCTCTTGAGTTTGGAGCTCTGTGAACATTTACTTAACAAAAAGCATCATCAGCTGATAACGGTTTTGATATTTTCCAAATATATTTCAGCATGTTCCCATGGAAGTTTCTACTGCTTCTGTAACAAGTAACAAATTCTAGGAATGAGGCCTCACTGATATTTGACTGAAAAAAGACAAACATTCACTGTGCAAGAAATATTTATTGATAAAAAGATTCTGAGGAAACAATTCAGTGATAGGCACTGCTTTGAAGGTGGGATTAAATCTAAAGTGCAAATGCTGCAGAATATAACTGGGGAAGAGGAAAAAAAAAAAAAAAAAAAACAAAACAAAACTCTGTACTCCTATTTGCTTCAGCAGAGCTGCTGTTGGAGAACCTGACTTTGAGGGGAGAACCGTCCCAGAGAACGAAGAGACCAGGAGGAGTCAAGTTATGAATGATACTGAAGTTAATTAATTAAGTTAGGAAAGGATGTCCAATTTGTAATGCCAGACCAGCTGGAAAGAATACCAGAGTAAGAAAGACAACAATAATCTTGTTGACTACAGTTAAAATGATACCATCAATACATCCCTGGAGAAACCTGTCCCTATAAAAAAAAATAATAATAAAAATCATCATTTTGTGTCCAAATTCCTAGGGGCTACCCTGGCAAATTAATCAGGGCAGTAGCTGTTTTGAGTAACTGCTAAAAGTTCATTCTGTCTCCCATGTAACCCCTCCCTATCCCCATCCTCTGAAAAATGTTGCTACCTTCCAATAAACAATTAGAATAGTGCTGAAGGCATGATGTTCTAGCTCTAAGCTGGTAGACAACAAAAAGCAGAACTCCCCACAGAGTCACGCTGGCCTTAGCACAACTCAGGCTGCAACTTTGCTGCACGGCAGCGAAGGACTTTCAAGAAGCTGTCGATCTTGTGCGAGTCACGGCGAAGGCAGGACAGCAGGAAGTTGAACTTGTTTAGTATGGTTACCCGGTCCTGGCCCAGGTCAGTCCCACCAGTGTAGGGCAGGAAGGAGATAGCTTGAGCATCCGGACCCATCTGGAACAGAGGGAGACTGTTAGGGTCCAGGTGTGCAGCATTTTAACAAAAACCACAACAGGTGACAGAAGTTCTGTTTTACCCACCTTGCCAGAGAGTATGTCCAGGCCATCCGCCAGGCTTTTGGAGTGCTCCTGCAGCTCATGGATCTTGCTTGATATGCTGCTTTTGGCTGGGTGAGGCAAGGTGATGGCGTTGGTGGACAGGATTGTCAATGGATCCACCCAGGCTTGGAGCAGGGAGCGGGCCAGCGACATCAGAGCTGACTCCTGGAGAAGAAACCAGCATATGGAAAAACAATGAACTGAGGAGGTTCCTCAAAGGACAAGTCTCTAGATGAAAGAGCAAAATACAGACTAACTCACCGATACTTGCAGAGCTTGCTCTTTGTCATTGGGTGTCTGCAGAGCAGAGGTGTGGCACTCAGCAGGGCGCTGCATTTGTATCCTGCCATATGGAGGGAAGTGAGAGTCCTAGGTGCAGAAAAGGATGAACATTTCAACGTCCAGTAGACAACATCTTTGAACACAACTAAGAACCAGTGGACTCTTTTATCCTATAAGAGTTCACTCAAGCATCTTGTGAAAACAATCATACGAATGATCTCACTGGGTTTAAACAGGTAGACTTAGGTAAGGTCTCACCATCTCCTGTGTGAGCAATGTGCTCAGAGAGTGCATTTTGTCAGAGCGCTGAGAGGCTCGGTCGAGCAGGTCACTGATGGGCACAGCTCTGCACGTCGCTACAAAGTACACCACTGGAGAAGCAAGAGAGAAGACAGCTTTTTAGGCTCAAAGCTCTGTACCTTTGGTTTCTAAACATTTGTTTCTGGTAAATTTCATTACTTATCACCAAGTAGGGGTTAACTACCAGGTATGCCACCATTTAAAGAAGTAACAGTTTGAAAAAAAAAAAAAAAAAAAAAAAAAAAAATCACAAAATGTTTTGGTTATATTGTTCCTACTCATTGGAAAGAGATGCCAGAGAAAGTGTTGCCTCTTCCCCATCTGTTACTGTGGACTGCCAGTCAGCTGGCCGAAAAAAGGCAGCTACACTTTTCCCTGGTGGAATGACCAGAGTTTTCTTCCAACAGAGACAATTTTGACTTTCTAGAAATATTTCTGGTTCACAAAAACAAGGATAGTCACAGTGTGGAAACTAAAGGTGTGTCACCGCAGGCTTACAACTCAATCACAGTTTGTAATAATATCAGCTTGGTACACTTGTGTTGCACAATTAAAAAAAAAAAAAAAAAAAAAAAAAAAAAAAAAGTTAACAGCAACAATGTGTAATCTTCGTCATCATTTGGAACAGGTTTTTATTCTAGAATTGTGAGAATTTTTGGAAGTTTGTGCATCAAAATCGAAAGGACTATATAATTTATAGCTAACCTGAAATATTCAGCTGTAGGAATAGTTTCTTTTTTTCAATAAAATCAATTAGATCAGTTTTGTTTTTTTAAATCTTATCTAAATACCATGAAACCATAGCATTTTTGCTCAAGGTTATGATAGCATGAAAATCTCGCTCTAGCCAATGCCCGTTTATCAACTCTTGCTTTTTGTTTTGTGTTTTATCTTTTCATTGATGACCCAATAACTGAATGTTAATTTGATTTATTTTTTTAAAGCCCAAAAAGATGTAACTTTAACAACTTACCTAGCTACCTGCTAAGGACTCCTGAACAGTTCTTGGTAGGTAGCTAGGTTGAACTATGACCATGTTTCTTGTCCTTGCTTAAAAAGTTTCATTTATACTAATAAACAAATGGATTTTCCTCATCTTGTAGCATATGGCATTTATCCATTTTTGTCATAAAAACACAGAAAACGTTAACCATCTCACCTGTGATGAAGAGTTTGCCTCCACTGAGTCTTCTCTGAGCCATCTTTTTCTCCTTTGTCTTGCAGGTTCTCAGTCTGTTCCTCCTCCTTTTTGACCCTGTTGGCTTTTTTCGCATTCTTGATGCATTTTGCTTCCATTTTATAGTTCCCAGGACCTGACACCTTGGTTATGGAGCAGCGCAATGAGTCTGTGCTAATTGCCCAGAACTTGCTTAGACCAGTTTATAATGAGAAACATGGTGGAGGAGCTGTGAATGGATGCAGCAGGATGAGCTGAGGTGCAAGTACAAACGTGTGTGTTTGTGTGTGTGTCTGCACGAATGTTGTTGAAGTGAAAAAAGTTCCTCCCTCAACCTAATTGAAGTGATGAATTAAAACAATAATTTTCACACGAAATTGTAGAAGGTTTTTCCTCATTTGATAGGAACATCATTGATTGTTTGATTGATTGATTTGATTGATTGATTGCCTGGTCATTGTCTTTCCATGAACAGTGTGCCACCTCACTAAGATTTCTCAAATCTGGTGGAGGTAGAATATGGATATGAGTTTAAAAGTGTCAATATGACTCGTAAAACACCTGTAGAAGTGAATATTTACCCATATTTGGAGTTACAGTTCAATCAAATCATGATGGCTTTTAGGGTTTAAAACACACTTTTGAAATATTTTCCTTCAGCAAAATAGTTTTTCAGAAAGGTTTTCCTATTGATGGCACTGCAGAGCTTTGGCTCAGTAAATCAAACTACAGCATACAACACACTCCCCCTCCCCAACTTACATGTGGACATTTGATAAGGAGTCCTAAATGCTGTTTTATTTCTTTCTTTCTTTCTTTCTTTTTTTTTTTTTTTTTTTTTTTTTTTTAAATTTTAGGACATAATAAAATATGAAAGGGTTCTAAAATAAGTGCTAAAACACACATTGGATTATTCATTGGTGTACTTGTTAAATAGCCAAAATGAATAAAGAAGTTTAGCAGGTAAAAGTGTGTAGTCCACCTTGACTTCACCCATAGGGTTAAAAAATGAACAGCTATAGCTATTTGATCCTAATAATAATAATAATAATAATAATAATACATTTAATTTAGATGCGCCTTTCAGGGCACATAAAGTCACCTCACAAAAATAAAAGCAAAGGAAACTTTAACATAGACAACAAAACAGAAAAAATAGAGAAAAATTATGGGACATGTTGATTATTCTGAGTGAAAATGCTTGTTTGAATAGATAAGTTTTCAGCCAAGATTTAAAAACTGACAGTGTGTCAGTGTTTTTCATGTCAGGAGAATAAAATGAACACAGCTGTTAATCAGCAAGTATGACCCAGTAAGTTCAGCCCAGGGTCAGTCAGACCATGTACGGTTGAGAGACACTGGAGAAAATTCAAGAGTTCCTTCTCAGACTCTATAGTCCTCAGTAATCATTTTAAATTTTAAAGCATTACACCAGATTTGAGTGGTTCTCTGGGCCATTGAATAATAGATTATACTTAGTTTTTCTTTAAAAGGTTTTTATTTTGGTTTTATTTATTTTGCACTCATTAATTTGTTGTATTTTACTAAGGTTTACTGTTTTTAACCATGTCCAGCTTAGGCCAACAGAGCGGTGGATTTGGTTGCCCTACAGAGTCGGGACAGACTTGCTCTAATATATAATTTATAAGAGAGACAGTTATATTCCCCTTGTTGCATGACTGACCAAATGAAACAAAAAATATGATCAACTGCAAACTTCAGACATTTAGTTTGGTGTGTTCATGACTGTTGAAATGAAAGTAAACATCAAAGTGAATTTTTTCAGTATTTTTCTTTAAGTGTGCAGTTTAGGTTCCCTGAAAAAAACCCTCAGACAGATTCAAGACTTGACTGGAGACTGAACAGTGAAGCCATCAACAAGAAGGGACAGAGCAGACTGGACTTCTTGAGGAAGTTAAGATCCTTCAAGGTTTGCAACAAGATGTTGCAGATCTTCGATAAGTCTGTTGTTCAGAGTGTCATCTCCTCTGCCATCATCTGTTGGGGCAGCAGCATCAGAGCCAGGGACCTAAAAAGGTTCAACAACCTGATAAGGAAGGCTGGTTCTGCTCTGGGGACGACTGTGGAACCTCTGGAGTTGATGATGCAAAGAAGGATTTTGCATAAAATTAAGAAAATTATGGACAACCCTGACCATCCTCTTCATGAGACTGTCATTGGAAAACAGTCTCTTCAGTCAGAGGCTTCTTCAGACTGGTTGTAAAACATACCACTGCAGGAGACCTTTCCTGCCCACAGCCATCACAATCTATAATAACTCCTTAATTAAATGAGTTACCGCAACATTTAATTTCCCTTTGGCATAAATAAAGTATTTTTTTTTTTTTATTTGAATTTAATTGAATTTGAACTGACAGACTGACTTGGGTTTAGTTAGAAGTATCAGGGAAAAGGCAAATGAATACAAATGCAAGGCACATTTTTCAGATTTTAATTTTTTAATATATTTTTTTTTTCTCCACTTTAAAATTATGAAATATGTTTTGAAGGTCTATGACATAAATTCCCAATAAATACACTGAAGATTGTCATTGATATGTGACTTAATCTAAAAAATTGTATAGGCATCAAATACTGCAAGGTTCTGAATTTTTTAAATTAAAATGTTAAAAGCCATCTTCAGAGATAATGGTAAAGAAAAATAAACCATAAAGCCAACAAGAGTTTGTACAGAGATTATTCAATGTTTGAATAAAGCTTCAAGCAAACCTTTAGTTACACACTATCTCCCCTATCTGGGACATTTCTATGTGCTCCTCTCTTGCCGTGTGAGTCCTCTATGTCCTTCATGGATCGCTCACCTTTGTGCTTTTTATGGTTTTTTGCTTTCAACACCTGAAAGCCATCAGTCACTACCACACATGATGTATGCAGTATGTGCTAACATGAAAGGCTCATATGTGACCTACAGACAATCCACTGATCTTCTTTCCTCAAGTTTTCATAGAATCAGGCAATTTTAATTCAACTTCCAAATTTTTACTTGCAAAATGCATATTTATTGACAGTAAAACCCTTCAACTGTTCTTAGTTTAGTCTTATGAAGCAACAATGAGGGTTTATCCCGAAGCTGTTTCAACAATGAAGGAGTCAGATAGGAGCCTGGGGTGCTACAGCATGAGGGGCCTTTATATCCTGTAGGAGATTAGATAAAAATGAGCTGAAGTGGAGAAAGGACACAGTGTAAACAATGTAAGGGTCACTGGATTTGTTTGTCTAATTTATGGCCTGAGGCTTCAAGGACTGCCGCGGTACACCAAAGTGGGCCTACCCTATGTTAATGTCACATGTGTCGACCCCCACCTCCTTTCCTTCTGCGTCTGATCTCTGTTTAACCCTCGTGGAATTTCAACAGAGAGTGTCCTCTTTTTTAGCCTGTTGCTGTTTTGCCTTGAGTTGTTCTAGAAAGATTTTTTGCCCTCTTACCATTCCATCCCCCTCCTCCACCTTCCACCCTCCACCCCCTCCGAGACTTGCAATTTTCCTTTCTGCTCCTGGCGGTACAAAAACTGTAACTGCATACTTTGCACACAAGCACACACTCTCATAAACCAGAATCCATTTTTCTCAGAAAGAACACATCCAGCCCCAGAGCATTTGTTGCATGTCAAAGCCCTCGTTTAGACATTCTCTGGACACAGAGACACTTTTCCAGCCGTGCTGACCTGGCTGTTCCGTCTGCTGATACTGTCTGTAGGTACCTGCTCTGCTATTCAAATTCAGTAATCTGTAATATTAAGTACATGATTTTCTCTCTTATTCTGCTCCTCGTCAACCCACACTGAAGTTTGGGATTTGCTTCTATTTGCTCTGAAGAATTCATGGTTGTTTTTCTGGAAAAACCTTTTTGCTTGTAACTGTATCCTCATTTTTGAGAATGTATTCATTAAAAGGCATTTTTTGCTAAAAGGAGCTAAGATGTGTTGGAGTGGGGGAGTGATACAGCAAGCTAATTGGTTGACATTTGATGCTAATGTAATTTAGGAACACTTTCTTTGTGGATAATGAATGAGGAAGAGGATTACTTGAGGGAGCTGCAGAGACCAGTTACAGCAGGTTCTTTATGAATTACAAGTGATGCAGTGACGTGCGGTGACGTTCATGACAGGTGCTGCACCAACTCCTCTGGAGTTGGATGTAAAATACATAAAACCCCCAAGATATTCATATTTCAATTTTGACCTTAATTGAAACTTTAGTTGTTCTAAAAGTTTTTATTTTTGCTTTAATCAATTTAGTTCTTCTCAACAATACGATAGTACAGAGTTTTCAAAGCGGGGGCCGTGACCCCATACTAAAGGGGGTTGTGAGATTTCTGATTAACTAGACATTTTTGAATATTTTTTTTTATTATTCAAAAATGTCTTTAAATACACATTAACATGAATCCAACATGCAACAAATTAATAAACTAAGGAATAAGTCATGTATTTCAGTCAGAAGTGCACACATTCAGTGAGCAAAAATCTGTTCATTTTGTTAAAAGTTCTGCATTTTATACAAAAGAACAGCTTGTTAGTAGGCTATCACTTTTTTGAATTGCAGGCTGCCTACATAGAGTCGTAGCTGGCAATAGCAGTGGAGTAAAGTGAACAAAGCCATTCAGTCCATGTTGGCCACGCTTCCAAATATTGAGCACTTAATGTCGGAGCAAGAGGAATGTTTAAGACATTTTATTCCTGGCAAAGATGTTGTCGCCCTACTCCCCATGGGGTTGCCTACAGCACACACAGTTTCTGGTAGCTTTATAGCATAGCTTCCTTCATGAATAAGCTGGCGCATTACATTTGTCGAGGCCAAATATTAGCGATTGGATAAAATCAGATCCAATTGTTTAAAACTTCAACAGAATTCACGCCTCCAGCAAGAAATCATTTCTCAGTAGCCGAGGGTCCAGACCCTCTGTATGGAGCAAAGTGTGGAACAAGGGGCTGGCTTTTACTAAACTCTCCTTTTTTTATTAAACCTAAAAATTGTTTATGATCATACCTTTATTTGTACATGAATTTCCTGCACCACAGAGGAGTTGTCCTGGGTCAGTCCTAACTTGACTGTATGTTTTCAAGTTTTCAGTGCATAGAAGAAAACTACGCAGCAACCCATACCTGTTACTCATTGCGTCTATGGTGCTCAGCACTGCCTCCTATCAGTGCAGCACAATACTTTCTGCCTTACCCTGTGCATTTATGGAGAGACTAAATATGTCACACTTATTCATCAAATATTTTTGACAGATTGTGAAATGTCAACGTGTTGTATATTGGTGATATAAGCAGAGAAAGCAAGGGGCATATGCCAACTGCCTTCTTCAGTCTATGTGCAACACATTGCTGTCTGAGGTGAGGCACAGGTCATCACTGCCCCACCTGGTGCTTCTATGTATTTGAACAGGAAATGCATAAATTCACCAATTTTCACTATAAAATGTTGACATCATACAGAAAGCAAATTTATACAACAGTTAAGTTTAGGTCATTTTCTCTTATCATTGGTTAGTATTCTATTTGTCATGATGACAGGTGAAGCACAGTCTCAGCTGCCTCCGCTCACTGCACCTCACTGGAGTGACATTAAAGATCAGAAAGGAGCCTGACCTTTAGCCAGAGAACTACATTACTCTTTATCCCAATGCTTGTCCAAAATGTGTAGATCACTGGGAGAAAGTAACCAGCACAAAGTTCTTGAATCATAAAACATTTTTTTTTTTTTTTTACATTAAAGACAAACGACTTGTTAGGTTGTTAGTAAAGAATGTTAGAAAAGATATAAAGGGGCCAATACCAAAAAAGCACAACCCTTTTAACAAGAGTTGTGTTTTTTCTGTCCAAATGGTGGGGTTTTTTTCTTTCCAGAGCATATTAAGTGGCATAAATTAACAGCCTAGTATCAATTAAGCCAGTTCATTGTGGCCATGGTGCTCCATCATCTAAAGTATGATTAAAAGGATTGTACTGGTCAAAAAAGATCACCATGCCAACTCATTAAAATGACCTGTTGCTGCTCAAGTCCAAATGTTTCACCATGATTATCAGAAAGTTGTTGTTTTTTTTTCAAATAAAGAGGTTTGCTTCAAGTGGTTTCTTTGCTTTGAATATCTGTTAATATCTGTTTTGTTTTGCCATAGTATGCTGATTTAAAAAAATCTTTTCTTTTACATTTGATGATTGGCAGACCGTCATTGTGATGAAGATGACAGTCGTTGTAAGATGTATCAATCACTTTTACAAAGTTGCCATTAGATGGCAGCATTCAGTGGGTTAGAGCCAGTTCTGCCTGGACACACACACACACACACACACACACACTCAGCTTCATTTTCTATCCCTATTAAGACACTATTCTGACATGTTTTTTTACTGGAAGCATATTTTAACAATTTTAAACATATTATGTTTCAGGGTATTTGGACCAAACTTATGTCCTCATAAGGTTCTAAAAAGGTAGGCAACTTTTTTTCTAAAAAAAAAAAACAAAAACCAGATGTACAGACACATGCAACCATAGACTTGAGTCAATTCAGTATACGTCATCGTACACAAGATGGCTCTGGTTTTTTAGCCTACTTGGGAAGATTCCCAAATTCCTGCCCTTGTTTCCCAGCCCTATTGTTGTGTCCTTGACTTTAGGTTGCTGCCCTTTCAACCCAAACTGCTATGTACACATGTATGCTTCTCTCTCACATGTTTTATCTCCTCCCACCTCCTCCCATACTCCCCTCCCCTGCCACCAACTAACTCTCATCTTCACCGTGTCTCTCTCTCTCTTTCTCTCTCTCTCTTTCTGTCATTGGCACTGGAATCCATAGGCATACAGAGGACAGAAACAGGACAGAAAGTGTACCCTTGGCACCATATAGCACCATAACCCACCACAGGCATGTCGGACTCTGAGACTGCAACTGCCCTCGCAGAGGTCCCCATCCCTGCAGCATGCACCAGCATCAAAGCAGACCTGGACAAATGGTAAGTGATGGAATTTGAGTTGCAAGAAAGTTTGGGTACTAAAACTCATCATAGCAAGCCCTGTGGTTTTTAGAATTGTATTTGCATAATTGTACAGACTGAGGTGGAGATCAGTACAATCCTCGTTTGCTTGCAAGAAGCTGGATTGATGCCTTCATGAGATGCAACTGCACAAGCAAGACATCATCACCCCTAGAGATGATAACAATTAAAACCTTGAAACTTGTAACAACAGCTTTGGGTTAGATATGGATAGCAGTATTCGAAAATGCGCCACGAGAAAATGGAGGCTCATCAGCGGACACTATGATTCCAGCTAAAAACATCCACATCTTGTATGTGGAGATGTAATAGACTTTGACATTCCAACTGGATGTTGAAAAGGGCTATGAAAACTCTGGGATATCCAGTGTATGGGAGACTAATTGGGGGTTAATGATGTATGGCAGTAGGGTGATGTTTGATGCTTGTCCATCCGCATGAATGGAGGCAGGGAATCTGCTTGCGTCACTAGCCTCCCTTTCCCCACAATACTTTGCGGCACCCTCAATCCATTTGTCCCCACTGTATCCTTTCGACTCTTGTTGTATCAATGTTCAGGGACATAGGGCAAAAGGATGCATATTTATTAGAAAATGGCAATGACCTCTTCTAACAGATGCTTTGATGAACACTTGATTTTAATAACTGGGTTTTTTTAGTCTTTTTGTGAATGTCCAACAGAGCTTTACTTCTCATTACATCTGCTGGGATCTTGATGCAATGTTGAACACCACATTTTAGTCCCTTGTTATTTATAGCTTGATGAAGTGCTCACATTTTGTGGAAAGCAAAAACAGCTCAGTTTGCTTTGGCAAGACTGTTTAGGCTGATAAAGTTTTTGTGGGTGTATGAATCCTTTAGATAAGATGGAAAGTTGAGGAGGGGAAGGGAATTAAAAAAGGCGTGGATGAATCGTGTTTTAAAGATTTGCAGGTGCCAACTTTATGTTGAAGAGTACTAAGCTGTATTTTGCTTGTATATTTATGCTGTACATAGGTCAATGTTCAGTTTTAATACCACAGTACAGTCACCAAAAAATAACTTGAATTGCTTTTCTATTTAAGACATTATAGAAATACAAGGACCTCTGGCCAAGAATTATATCTCATGGTGTTTAAGACACAAGATGTTGTGTCTTAAAGTAGATATCTGCTATGTCATTCATGTCTTGCCGGGCTCCGAGTTTATGTAGGTCACTGTATGCAGCTGAAGTCAGCTGAACTTGAACCCAAGACTTTCAGAGGTCCAAAATGTGGCAGCACAAGCGCTGATAAATATAGCCTTCCAGCACATGTTAAGTTTTCAGTTTTGAAGGGTCACCGTGGTTCCTCATAGTAAGCAACACGTACGCAATGACCTTGGATTTACAACCTTAAGTTTTAGTAAGATGCATTTCACAAAAATTATTGTCCATTACATTGGTTGATTCTATCAAGCTAGCACATCTACATTTCCCTTAAATTATTGTGTCTTTTAATTCTTTACCGCTTTACCTACTTTTCTCCTCATCTTTACAGGAATCCTGGCTGATTTTAAATAATAAAATGTTTAGTTAGTTGGACAAATATTTGTTCCCTGAATCCAGAACTACCCCCAGTTCTAAAGGAATTTCTATTGAGTTTAGTGTGTTAAATGTATAGCTAGCTCTACAGGAATGGACATTTTAAATTGGTAGATTGCCTAAGTTTGCAGTTCTATTCAATCTTATAAGAATTCACATGGAGTTTTTGCTATACATGCTTAGCTAGCTTAACAAGGATGTAGCCGAGATACATTCTGGTGCCTTTAGAAGTGTTCCCTGAATCTGCAACTTTTCAGTTTTAGGCTATAACTTTTCATACTGAGTTTTAGCTATAGCCTATAAATTCTAAGCTGTATCTATCTGGATGTATATTTTGAGTTTATGGAAGTATTCACTAAATCTGGGTTTCCTCTATTTTACAAGAATTAACATTGAGTTTTAGGTAATTTAAATGTTTAGCTTGCTTAAGGAGGATCTACATTTATGCTCAAAAGCTGGTAAAGTTAGCAATGCTCATTTAGCAAATGCTTTTCTTCTTCTTGGAAATTGATAATGATTTCAAATAAATGTGAGATTTTAGGAATCGTGATATCAGTGATTCTTGTTAAAAGACCAGTTTAATTATTTTGACATCATGATCAAAATCAAGATCAAGAGCCATATACTATGTTGTGACATGTAAAAGCTGCTGCCTGTAGCTGTACATGGACACATTTGGTTGTGTAGATTGCTGCTAAAGGATGTTGACCTGCAAGTCAACACTGACCTTTGCTCTGTTCAGGCCTTGCTGCCATTCAAATAGAGAACTGTCAACAAATGATCAAACTAACAATCTTTCTTAGACTGAAGACGCTTTAATCCTTGAGCTTTATATTATTAAACGTTTCAACAGTTTTCATTCCAACAGATGTCATATTTTTTGTTCTTCTATAAATGATTTTTTTGAGAGGAAACTCTCCATTAGTCTCTTTCATGACTAATGCTTTTATTTAGGCCAAGGTGATATCAAAATACACTTCTGGTCAAACCTGGATCCTTAATTTGATGGCTAGCAACTTTAAGCTAAACTTAAACTCAGCACGGCTTCAGTTTGTGTGATGATTAGTAGTCCATACATATTTATAGCTTCTAGTATGTGTGAAACTGTATGTTCTCTGTCATAGATCATGTTACTGCTCTATGTGATACACGTTTTATTTAACCCAGGCAGGCTAAAGAAGTAAAAGCTTTACATTTACAGTGACCCAGAAATAAACTATATTGAGGCAGCCATGTTAAGAAAGCAAGCATGTCTGGGCTGGCACTCCTCTTTTAGGATAGGTCTTTATTCTGGTTAATATGATATATTTCTCTATATAGAGACATTCTTTATTTATAGCTATGGGTATACATAAGGTAACCTAACCTGTACCAGAAACTGTTTAGATAATTCCATGGTCTAACCACGATAGTCTAAGATGGACCAAAATAAATTAATACATAGTTGCGGAAGGAAAATAATGTGGTTTTCTTCATTTTTTTTTTAGAAAGTAGAATCTGACAAAATGTTGTACATTTGTATTGAGCCCCACTAGGTCAATGTGTTCTAAAAGCAAAATTTGCATCAGTTACATCCTCAAGTCTTTTGGGGTGTGTCTCTACCAGTTTTGCACATCTAGAGAAGAAAACTTTCCCCAGTTTTTTTTCTTTTGTCAGACTTCTCAAGTTCAGCCAGATTTGATGGAGAGCATCTGTGAACCTCAGTTTTAAGGGTTTCCCACAGATTCTCAGTTTGATTTAGGTCTGGACATTGACTGTGCCATTTTAAAACATGGATTTGCTTTGATCTCAATCATTCCATTTTTGGCTCAGGCTGTATGTTGAGTGTCGTCCTGCTGGAAGGTGAAACTCTGCTCTTGTCTCAGGTGTTTGCAGCCTTTAACAGGTTTTCTGCCAGGCTTGTCATGATGATGATACAGAATGAGGCTTTCTTCCTCCTCCAATAGCATTTTTTTCTAGAAAATATATATTTTGTGTTACCTTACCAGGTAACCTTACTTCTTTCAAAATTTTCTGTGTCCCCTACATAGATTGTGCCAAACTGGAATTGTTGGCATTGCATGACATTCTTCTTGTTACTTTTCTAAAAAGGTCTGATTTTTAGATTATGCAACCAATAGTTGTTTTTTTTTTTGTTTTGTTTTGTTTTTTTGTTTTTTTGTTTTTGTTGTTTGTTTGTTTTTGTCGTTGGTTTTTGGTTGTACTGAATAACGGGATATTCATTGATCAGTAAAAGATTTGATTTTTTTAGATTCTGCCTGATCTGTAACACATCAGGTCCTATCAAGCTGAAAACTGGTCGTACCCAGTCACCACCTTTATGACATTCTAATTTTTACACCACCTTATTTTTTTTCTTCAAATAGCTACTCTGGCTGGGTATAGCTGACAATTTCTGTTTGTAACACACAACAAATACATGCATGCTTTATTTGAAATAACTTTGAATTTGTAGGCAAATAATTATCTAATGCAAAAGTGATCCTTGTTCAAATGTTTCTAAAGTTGCATTTCCATGAACCAGTTTGCTATTTAGATCCAAAGTCCCCTTTGACCACAGTCTGATTAGGTGTTTGCTTGAATCCCCAGTGAAAATATTTCACATTCTCCAAACTGAGATCTTTCAAATAGCGTTCTACTGCATGTAAGTTGTTAATTGCTGATAACTGCTATACAAATGCCTACTTCAAAAAGTCCAAACTATCGCCATATGTGAATATGATATGCAGTTTCCACATAATGAAACTAGCTAACGCTCATAAAATGTCTTCCCAAAATTAATCCAAGAGCAGGATCTTTGATTTTGACTGTATTCCTCTAAATCATCCCTACTTTTTATTATGTTGGAATCAGTCCCCTCAACAACTGAGGGAGGCAGCATTTTACTGTTTCCCACCTGCTCCCCATCTAACAAACATGTCAAACTCAGCCTAAACCACATGATCCCCTTACTAATGCTCATTCTCAGCGTTATCTTTTAACCTCTGCACCTGCCCAGTGATGTATTATGTATATTCGCCCCCGATGACTCACTACACCTAGCTCAACCTAAATAATTCAACGTCCACTTCCTGCTGGAGAGGGGAACGTCACTCTTTAATGCTGCCAGGCCAGGATGTGATTGACCAGACATGTTGCCATGACAACTCAGCTTTGCCCTTTGACCCTGTAATGATTCTCTGAGGAGATTACACAATGGCTTTGTTGGTGATGATGCCATCAACTTCATACATACGCCCCTACTAACTGTAATCCCCTCAGTCAGTGAGCATACTTGCATGGATCCTTGAAGAACCTCAATGACCTGCTGAAAGTCAATATTTGTATTAAGGACAACATGTAATTCATTATTTTTGACTGAATTTAACATTCTTTTCCCATTTTTAGGATTTACATTTTGTTCTGCTGGGACAGGTGTAGCTGTAGCAGGATTATTTTTTAACACCCTTGGGGTGCTGTTGCTCTTCTGTTGGGTCATCAGTGCAGTGCATCAGATACAAGCACGTTTCTGCTCTGTCCGAGCACATGCATGTGTACAGTATACACTCAGTGGCCCCTGCTTCTTCCCACATCCTCACAAACAGCACACAAACACACTCTTTGTCCCATCCCTCCAGGCAAAGTACAGCTCAGAGTGATAATCTGCAGCAGCCAGCTGGATGTTACATCACTGCTGAGCGTTTGACAACACGAATCAGCAGAGAGGGGGGCGTGGAGCAACTGGTGAATCAAAATATAGGAGAGCGCAACAAGAGGGGCAGCTTTCCACACAGAGTAACCCCACTGATAACAACTAAAAATGAATAACCACAAGGGGTGACTCTCTCGTCCAACCTGGATTCCTCAGTGTGGAACAGTAAAGGATATTTCTATTGCATTCCGTTTGCTTCTCTGGTTTGGGTTTGCATTGAATAAACAGTTCCAGACGGAAATGGATAGTTTTCATTTCCCTATGAAAACTGAAACCCATGTCTAAAAATGATGTCATGTCCAGTCCTAATATGTCAGAAAATGACTGGTAATTGCGAGTTTTTCAGCTGGCTAATCAGGCTAACTACTGTTAGCGATGCAAACTCATAATTGCTTAACTTTTCCTACAGTCAAACAGAAAAGGAACATTTGAACAAATAGACTACCATGGATGTGGATGATTTATTAAGATACATACTAGAAGTTAAAAGAAACTGCTCATTACTGCTCTTTAAAAGCATTTTCTGAGTGACAGCCATATGGGATTTTTTCTTTTGGGGTGAGCGAGGAACCTAAGACTTGCTTTGACTTCATGGGACAATCAGGTTAACTTCTCAAACTCTAAAATTTCAACTTTGGATTTCAAATGTAAAAATGTCCATTATGGAACTGACTTTGACTCTGTCTGTATGACTAAATTGAAATATGTATCTCTGTGTATAAATTTGATTATTTTGTTTTCTAAAGTGTCTTGAGAAGATATTTGTTGTGAATTGGCACCATGTAAATATACTGAAAGTAAAACAGAATGCACCACAGCTCTTGCTTATGTTTATGAGTTTTGTCAGTCTTGATAGATGTATTAAGTATTTTGGTCAAAATATTCACTGTTCATTTAAACTCCAATCACACAGAATTCCGTTCACATGTGGAGTGGGGAAAAACACTTCTGCAAAAAAGAAAAAAAGCTTTAAAAGGTTGCAGAAGGCACTCATATTCATAGTCAGCATTTGTTTTGAGTTGTTAGTATTTAGGAACCTGATTCCTTCCTTCCCTCCTTCCTTCCTATAGTTCTTCTTTCATTCCCTTTTATCTTCCTTTATTCCCATCTTCCTTTGTTGCTTCCTTCTTTCCTTCCTTCCTGTAGTTCTTCTTTTATTCCTTCCTTCGTTCCTTCTTTCCTATAGTTCTTCATTCATTCCCTTCTATCTTCCTTCATTCCTATCTTCCTTAATTGCTTCCTTTGTTCTTTCTTTCCTTCCTTCCTTTGTGAAACTTTTGTTCCATTATTTATTTTTTAACTAAAACTTCATCAGCGTTTGTGGAATAAATCAGCAGTTATGATGCTAATTCATTGATTCCTGCTGGGGGGGTTTGACTGCTCGATGAAAATGTTGCATTTGTTTCTAAAATAAAACTTGCAACACTCAGGAATATAAAGATTTCTCACTTGTTTTAGGAACTGTAGCAATGAGTAACATGCTGAATCATTTCCTTTTAAGTCCTTATGTGCTAGTAGATATTCTGGATTCAAAGCTTGACCACTAAGTTTACCAAATTATTTTATTAAGAAACATCACAAATATGTTTGGGGGTTTTTCTGAGTAGATATTGTGGAGAAAAAAAAACAAGTGAATATAATAGTGAATATAAAAGACATTTTGGCCTGGCAAGACTTGTTGTAAAGGACTGATAGAAGAGAGATTGGTGGAGAAGCTCACTACAGATGATGAAGTCCTGGGAGGAGCCAGAGGATGAGTTTACAGTCATGCAACATGACTCTCCTCCCATTCAGTGGCTCTTCTTCCTACCTCTGTTATCTCTGTTTCATCACGCAACCTTCCTCTCCTCCCCCTCTAGTGTCCCGTCAAACATATGGGCCCATCCTCATGGCTTTTCTCTTTCTCTCCCTCCTCCTTTCAGCTCCTCTCTGTGCCTGCCCTCCTCCCTCCCCTCTCTCGCTCCATCACCCTAATGCTGTGTGGCAGCGTCGGCTGCTGCGTTTGCTCCTGAATGGGAGCCAATCTGCAGCCATGAATTCCCTGTTTTATCCCTGACTGTTTCATCCTTAAATTCCCTCTCATTCAGGCTGTGTTTCCATCAGACGTGCTTTCGCTCACGTTCTGTCCGCCTTTTCAGATCTGTTAGCACTTGAAACAAGTATCTGTTTCGCCAACAGGATTTAACTGGATGCGGACTCTGCTGACAGAGCCCTGGAGAGAATCTGGCATTCTGAATTTTAGGTTGGCAAGTCTTTGGTCTAATTTGATCGATCTTTCTTGCAGTGTGGCAGAGAAGGGAGTCGAGGGCTGCAAAGAGCTGATGGAGGCCTTCGCTGCTTGTGTGAAAAGCACGGCTGAAGGGACATCGTGAGGAGTTGCCCTCCAGTCCAACATGTAAGGATGTTACATAATCAGCTGAGTCAGTCCTCATCACAGCTGAGCTTGGAACAGCTGGGAATCCATTTTTTGTGACATAGTAAATGCAAGTCACAAATGATTTTGTATATTACCAAAAAAAAATCTACTGTGCCTTGTAAAATTATTCACTGTCCTTGAACATTTCCAGATTTTGTATCACTACAAACACAGAATTTAATGCAATTTATGGTGGATGTCATGTAAAATATAAAAGGAAAAGGTTTCCCAAATCTTTTTACAGTTAAAATCTGAAAAGTGTTGCTTGTATTTGTATTCAGAAGCCATTAACTCTGACCAGCTTCACTGTCCCTGCAAAGGAAAAGCATTCCCACTACTACCATCATATGTCAGAGTGCCTTGAGAAGCTTGAGACTGGGACAATTCCTCCCGCAGAACAATGATTAAGGAATATTACAATGGCCTAGTCAAAGTTCTTTCCTAAATCCAGTTGAAAATCTGTTTCAGATTTTGCAAAGAAGAACTGCTGTGTAGTGGTTTATCACTTAAAATAACAGTAATATACAGTACATGTTTGTGATTGTAATCTGGGAAAATGTGAAAGAGTGCTCCAGCTGTGAGTACTATCGTACTCACTGTGACTAATTAATCAAAATAAAACAAAATAAGACACTCTTCATGTTAACTGGTGCTTTTTCATCTGGTTCAACATTAAAAGATTGCTGCCAGTTATTCAAGTCAAGCCAAGTTAAGCCAAATTTATTTGTATCGCACATTTCAGCAGCAAGGCAGTTCAACTAACACACAAAATCATAAGCATATGACATATGTCCATTTACCATTTTCTTGAAATGAAAAAAGTTGCTTTATGCAAAAAATAAATAAAAAATATAAATAAATTCTGATCAGAAATCAAACATCTACATTATTTCTTTACTCTGTTTTCATATATATATTCTATCTTTGTGTGAGTCTGTTTGCTGTTATTGCCTGTCAGTCACTTTGCTGCTGTTGCACAGAAATTTCCCCATCATGGGACAATAAAGGATGTTTCTATTCTGTTCTATGTTTAAAGTTGAGTTTGGACAATTCCATTCAGTTCAGTTTATTTATATAATGCCAATTCACAACACATCATCTCAACACACTTTACGAAGAAGAAAAAAGTAAATCCAGTTGAATCATGCAGACAGATTCCAGGTCAGTTACATACATTCCAAATCAATTCTAGGTGTCCATTTACGTTCAGTTTATCATTCAAATTGGTTAGAAAGTTTTCTACCTATTTGTGTCGAGTCACTGACTTCCAGTGTTCACTCCTCCTGGAGAAGCAAGTAGCAACAATGGACAATCGCATGTATTATCATTAATGTTGCAGCAATGCCTCAGGCAGCATCTCTGTAGCAACAGTGGAAATGAATATTCCCCTTACAAGAAGAAATCTCCAGCAGAACCAGAACCTGGCTCAGTGTGAGCGTGATCATCAGCCCTGACCAAATGGGAGTTTGAAAAAACAGAGGATACACACAAAGAAAAGGCAGAAGCACTGATCCAGGAGTACTTTCTATATCAAAGAAAAGTAAAAAGTTGATAGCAGTGGCTCCTTTATTGGCGTCATCTAGGAGAAAAGCACACTTACGCAGATATGTTCTGAGCCAGTTTTCAAGTCTATGGGACAAAAGACAAGAAAAGACTCTTGTCAAGCATAGCCAAAACAGAATTGCATTAAAACATGCTTGTTGCTGCTGAAAAAAATGCATCCCTACAGCAGAATGCTTCACCATCATGTTTTGCGGTGTGGTTGGTGAGTTCTGCAATAGAGAATGTAAGGAGATAATTTACATTTTGGAGCAAAAAAATACAAACATATAGCCGGCAGAGTTAACACTTTAAGTCATATTGGCATAAAGAACAGAACAAAATAATATCTACATAAGCACTGAACTTGTTACTGTTGATGCCAAACCACATTTTTATTGCTGAAAGATTAATATCAACATCGCAGTGTGTTGAACATTTTTTGTCGAAACTACTGAGGAATATATTACAGGAACAACTCAACTGATATACAGTTGATAAGACAACCATTAAAAAAGGGAAATGTTGAAATTACAAAATGCTGTGAAGCTCTATTTTAAATCTGACCCTCTCATATCACCCTCCTCTCTTCCAGGTCCAATGCACTGAGTCCTCCAAGTTCCCAGCATTCCCTTCTGCACAACAGCACTCGACTGAATGATGACAACAATACGGATGATGATTTTCGTGGGACAAACACTGTGTTGATCAGTCTGAGTTTGGGATCTGGAAGCAGTAACCTTAGCATCCACCCCCCTTCTCCTTTGTTCCTATTCCTGTTTTAGCCTTACCTGGTCTCCCTCAGTCTTACCGTCATTCCCCTTCTCCTTCAGCAGCTGATATCCAGTACATTGACAATTCCAGAGAGCTGATGGGCTGTGATGTAACCTGTCGACTTGAGATAAATGCTTATAAATGGAAATAAAGTATAAAAGAATTGGTGTAAAAACATTTTGATTCTCAGTTTTTTCTTATGCTTGTAATGCAAGATATTAATGCTTTGTTTCGACTGAGCAGTACGTCATGGGTCGGTGTGGTTTGGTATGATATTTTGTCTGTTTCCATTGTAAAAGCAACCCAGACTATCAACCTGTACCGCACCATTCCTGGGCCTCTTCAGTTGTAAGTCCATTGGACAATGGTACAGTACAGTTAGGGTGGAGCTACTGGTGTCATACAACACAGTCCATTGACTGGGAGACAGAAAAACGACACTGCTTGCACGAGACATTCTTGTGCATCACGTTTGTGGTTACGCTAGTATGACGCAACGTTAGGCCTTTGGGTTTAACCCTGCCTGGCCAGTGAGAGTCCAGTTGGCAGTGGAAACACTCTCCTGAATACACAGGATCATAAAATAGTGTGAACAGTACCGCACCAAGCCACATCACTCAGTGGAAACAATGCATAAGTTTCTCACCTACAGGATTGGTTGGTTCAGTGAGCGATTTTCATGTTGAAGAAGCTACAACTGTGTTCTTTTTTTTTTTTCACTTAAACGTCAGAACTTTGATATTCCATTTTGAAAAATTCAGAAGGGATGCCTTCAGAATTTGGGATTATGAATTGAAAAGTTGAAGGATGATTACCAACACAGACCTCCAAATCAAACATGGCTGCCACACAGTTAAAAAAATACACAGGAAAATGAAATGCAGCATTTGCATAGATGCTGAAGCTCAATTGGCAAAATTTCAAAAAAGCAAAGTGATATTATTCCCACGTCTGAATTCTGAAGTATGCAGCTCATATATGCTTCTTTTCATTTGCCTTAGAGTGTTGGGCTAATCTGTTGACTATTTTTTTTTTTTTTTTTTTTTTTTTTTTTTTTTTTTTTTTTTTTTTTTTTTTTTTTTTTTTGTCAAGCAATTAATAATTGGATTACAAAATGTGCCTAAAAGAAGATTTATTTATTTATTTTAGAATCTGAACCAGGTAAAGCTAAAACTGCCACTTGAGGAGTTCTGGGTTGAAAATATTTATAGACAAAGAAGGTATTTTTTCATCTTAAATACAAAGTGTATGTATTTTTTTGCACAGTTTTGGCTAAATTTCTGCTCTGAGTGACTCATTTTAGCAAAATGCATGTTTTAGTCTGTATAACCTAATGATTATTCGATTACTAAATTAGTTGGCGACTATTTCAATAACTAATTATTCATGATTAATTAATTGTCTCAGCCCTACTTAACACTGGATGAAATATTCCAGTTGTAATTTGGAAAATCAACAGAATTTTCTGTCAAGTGCTGCATTCAGGCTAACCAGAATTAGCATTACAAACCAAAGAATACATGTTCATTAAAAGATGTACTGTTTGGCACCAATCTAACTCATGACAAACCAGAAGTGCAAATAAACAGTTTATTTCTATAACTTTCACTGTTCCCATGTTTGTCCAAATTTGCAAGTCAAGATTCGGATTATAGCAGGTATTCTAGTAAATTTTTCCAAAGCAGAACTTGGAAATTCAAGCATCTGAGTAAAATCTTTTCAGCTAATATGGATTGCTTCAGGTTCCTTAATGTGGCTACATAAAAGCTGCATCTTATTGTTTTTAGAACTTTAAGTAAGTAAGTAAGGTTATGTCCTCAAGAAGCTAAGAGCAATGCACAGTGCTAACATAAGCAGAAGGCACGATGCTCCTGTTAGCAAAACAACAGCCAGGATGTCATATCAACACACAATAAATTTACTGAAGCACTCATCCTTGAACAAATAGGAGTTTCCCCACTGATGTGGGAAGATTTCTAAGAAAAGTAAAATTTAACAAGAATTTCGAAGAGGTTCTGATGCTGGAGGACAGTGTAAAGAATTGTGTGCGTTAATACATTCAACAACCGAACATTTTGACCTATCCACTTGTAGCTTCAGCATTCTTGAACTTGGACTACAAAATCGCAGTGACAAATAAAAATGGCAAAAGAATCGCAAAATTGGTTAGCTGGAAGTCCATAACTTTGTTTAGCAATTCTGCAGCAAATACTGTGACACTACTGTTCAACAAAATGTAACAGTGATAAGAGAAACCTGGCAGAACGAAAAATATGATCCAAACAGAATATAAAGATATCTGTGCAGCACTGAGAGAGACTAAATTCAATGTTTCTGCACCCCTAAAGATTCCAACAACACAACAAAATGTATTTAAGGGCCTAAAAAAATGGATTTTATATGCTATGTCCCCTTTAAATCACACATTTAAGCTTTTGGTCATAATGATGATTGTTAGATTTGAAGAAAAAAAGTTGTGAATTGCAGGGAGGGCAGCATCATGTTTGGGGGAGGGAATTTGCTGCAGAAGTGACTGATTCACTTCAAAAATTAGATGGCATCATGAGGATAAAGTATATCTCAAGGTCAGGAAGTTAAAACTTGGACACAAATGGGTCTTCCAAAAAGACAACATTCCTAAGTATACAGCCAAATTAGTTACAATGTGACTTAGGAAAAACATGATCATTGTTCTGGATTTTTCATCAGAAAGCTCTGATCTCAGTCCTATGGAAAATGTGAGGGTAGACCCGAAAAAGGTGCGAATACGTCCAACATACATGTAAGTTTGGTACTTGTATCACAGATTCTGTTCAGAAGAATGATCCATATGACTAATGCACACAATTGGCACTAAGCCAACTGAGATGCTACTGCATATCTACCAACACCATCTTTTTACATTTATGAAAGCGTTAATCAAACCAAATAAAAAGCTTAAGAGCGCCATCTTGTGGTTGGATAAATGTACTTACATTAGCAGCTGTAAAGGATCATTCTTGGAAAACAAGGTTCTAACATGTTTTTCTAAAACACTAATTCCATAGGAAAAACTACATGGCAAGTCAAAAATAAGATAAACAGCAAATCTTTGTTCACTTTCAGATGTCTTGGAGAGGAAAAAAAATTTCAAAACCACATTTTCTGCATTTCAGCACTTAGATAGAGGTTTTGAAATGACAAAAACATTGAGAAAAATAAGTTAGGAAGCACTGCACTTCAGATGTTTGTTTGCCTCTTCTTTCTGTAAACATGTTTGAAGTTCTGCCACAGTACTTTTTTATTATTTTCAGCAGCTCAGGACCTGTTTCCTCCTTGTCCTCATTCATCCCTATGGAATGTTCAGAGAGAGATTATCCCAGAAGATCTTTGGTCCTGGATGCAGCTGAAATGCAGAACCTGTGCTGTATCTTTCAAGATGTTCATCTCAGATCCCTCAGAGCCCATGGAAGTTTATGTATACAGCTGAAACCAGAAGTTTACATACACCAAATTAAAAGAGTCATACACCTTTTTTTCCCTCACAGTTTGAAATTAAATCAGACTAAATTTTGCTTGTTCAGGTTAGTTAGAATGACCAAATTTATCTCTATTTGCTAAATGGCACAATAATGAGACAAAGAATGTGTTATAATATGTTTAAAATAAGAAATTTACATCCAGAATGATTACTGACTCTTTAACCAATGAGGGAACGCCCAGATGGCCATGGCTTTGAACACTTCGGATAGGGTAACTGACACATTTAAGTTAATCAGAGACATACCTGTGGATGTACTTAAAGGTCACACCTGGAACACACTGACACGATAGGAAAGCCAAAATATCAGGAGGAGAATTGTGGAGCTGCAGACGTCTAAGGGGAATATCACTGAAACACAGTTCTATGAGCTGCTTATTAATAATGTAGCTCATCAAATGGACATACCATGGTTAGCAAAAGTACTCAAACCCCCAAAGCTTTTCTGCACTTTATCATGTTAAATACACAAACTTCGGTGTCTTTTACTGGGATTTGACATGATAAACCAGCAGACAGTAGTGTACAGATGTACAGAGGAAGGTATATCTGAAAAGTGTAGCTTGTATTTATATTTGGTCTATCTGAATTAGTACTTTGGAGAACTGCTTATGGCAGAAATTACAGCTTCAAGTCTCGGTTATTGTCTCTACCAGCTTGAACCTCTGAAAATTTAGACCATAGTTTTTTTGCACAATTGCTTAAATTCAGTCACGTTGTCAAGAGAACTTCTGTGAACACCACTTTTCAAGTCTTTCCCCAGATTCTCAAACAGATCTAGGTTTATACTTTGACAGGGCTATTCTAAAAGTTGAATATACTTTGATCTAAAATTTAGGGTTTAACAGAACAGCTGGATTAAACCCTTAGTAGTATCAGAGGGTCTGAATAGACAGGCAGGTCACACATTTCAGATTTTTATTCTGAGACAAAGCAGCTGCGTTGAGGTTTACAATTGCAAAGTGCCAGAATTTGATCAAGCTCAAGGGATATAAACAAATTTTCAGGGAACTGTTCATGAACAAAAAATAAATAAATAAATAAAAATGGGGGTGATAGTCCTATTAATACAGGAATCACATTGACTCATTTGTTTTTATTTGATTGCTTTTAAATTTCAGTTGAAGAAAGTGAGATCTTCAAGCGCAGGAATGCTATTTTCTATTGCATCAGTGGGTCAGAGATAAAGGGACGTTTGTGTGCTTGCATACTTACATGTGGCACCATTAGATAATCTGAGCTGCATCAACCTGACCATATCCAGAGATTAAGATTAACGGGAATTACGTTGTAGGAGTCATCATACTGTAGCTATCACGACGTGGACCTTGGTCACAAACAGTCATTTAAATATGTCTGAGCAGTGGACAGAGCAAGTTATCCTGGTTGGTCTGTTCTGTCATTAACAATATCAGCATTTTTTGGTCATTTTTTTCTATGAATTGAAGAAGAATTAATCACATTCAGAAAATTTCTGTCCACTGAACACAGATTATTTCCAGTCAGTCTAATCCTTCTGATAACTAAACTGGGGTTTTAATACTGTTCCTAAAAAGAGAAAATAACAACTGAAATAATAAAATAATACATTTTCTCCATTAAATTGTGCAGCCAAGCTGCATATTGGAGTATCTTTAGTTTGAACAAGAGAAACAATCATCTGCCATACTTTTACCCCAGTAACCACTAGTTTAACTGTTGAACCAAATATTTTTTTTTGTTTGTTTTTGGCTTTAATTACATTATTGGAACTGTTATGATTACCTTGGTCAGTTTTCATGTTGTTTATTGTCACAAATATAGACCCGAGACTTTCACACTTAAGCCAACACTCATGATTTTGATACCTGAGCTGTTTGTATCACAGACTTGTACACAAAATATCGTATAATGCATAACAGTATTTAAAAATAAATAACGGGTTAACAGATGCTTCATGCCTCAGAGCAGAGAAATAAATAACTCTAAGTTGTTCTTAATTTTAATTTTTATGATCAACAGTGTGAAAAGTTTCTGCAGTAGTTCTGCAAGGTTAAAGATCTGGTCCACTGTTCCACTGCCTGGATGGAAGCCACACTGTTCCTCCTGGTGCCAGAGTTGTTTGGAGCATCCTTTCCAACAATAGAAAACAATCCTTTTCAGGGAGATTTTGAATTTATTTGTGGAGGAGGCATTGCACCTCATTTTTAGAAGTACGGAGCACCAAAGGTATTTTTAGGATCTGTTCGGTCCATGTATTACCAAAGCAAGAGCTGTCTCTGCATTCTCAGTACCAAATCAAGTTTTTCTAAGTTGGGGGTTGACCTGTAATTGTTACCAATCCTGCTTGTTGTGTTCCTGGACAGGATCCAGGACCCTGGGGCAAAGGTGGTGACGGTGGTAAAAGTTTGTCCTGTAACTGGCGGGTTGCCAGTTTGAACCCCTGCTCTCTCTGTCTTAGTCGTTGTGTTCTTGGGCAAGACACTTTGCTCACCTTACCTGCTGGTGAATGGCAGCCTTGCTTCTGTCAGACTGTGGCTACAGTGTAGCTTACCACCATCAGTGTGTGAATGACTGATTGTGGTGTTAAGTACTTTTGGGTCCTCTGGACTTGATAAAGAGCTACACAACTACAGGCCACTTACCCTCAGGGTTTCATGTTGTCTTCTTTATCATTATCGTGTTTGCTTGTTGCAGATAAAGTGGTTCTGTTGACATCTTCATGCCATGACTCCCAGCGTCTACTGTAATAGTCCACAGCCAAGTGTGAAGCAGTGAAGATGAAAGTTAGCTCCTCTAAGTCTGAGGACATGTACTCCTCCCTCCAGGTTGGGAGTCAATCTCTGCCTCATACAGAGGAGTTTGAGAAGTTCAAAAAGGAATTAAGCCAAAAAGCAGGGCTCTTGATTTACTGTTTTCTGTTTACGGATCATGACAAAGAACCTGATCTCTGATATAAGCGGTTGAAATGAGCTTCCTCCGTAGAGTGGCTGGGTTCTGCCTTGGATGGGAGGAACCCTGCTGCTCAGGGGAAGCTCAGCGTAGAGCCGGTGCTCCTCCGCATTGAAAGGAATTAGTTGACCTGCTTTGAGTTGGGGGAGAGCCAGAACTCAGCTCAGGGATAAGTTATCCCTTTTAAATGGGAAGGCGTTGCGATCCCCCAGAATGAACAGGAGAGCATCATTAAGGAGAGAGGGATGTCTGAGCCACTCTCCCGGACCTTATTACCCCCACAACCCGATCTTGAAGGGAAGGCAGTTTGGGTGAACTTCTTGTATTCATCCATCTGTTTTGAATTTTAAAAAATCTAACTATTCAGGTGGTATCAAATCTAACTCTACTGAGCTGAGTGAGATTTTTTCAGAAAGCTGCTTTGGATGGAGGTTTATACCTGTCTTTTCAAACTCTCAGCCGGTCTTGGCAGATGGCCACTTGTACTGAGCCAGGTTCTGGTTCTACTGGAGATTTCTTCCCGTTAAACGTGAGTTTTTTCTCCACTGTCACTACATGCACGCTCATATGAGGGATTGTTGCAAAGTCAGTGGTACAACGCAAGCGATTGTTTGTTGTGTTACATGCTTGGCCAGGAGGAGTGAATGCTGCAAGTCATTGTCTCGATGCAATTTGCTGGGTTTCCTTAAATAGAAAACTTGACTGCAGTTTCATAACTAGGATTAATTGAAATGTATGTTTGATTGAATTGAAATTACTTTTTTTGTAAAGTGCCTTGAAATGACATGCTATGAATTGGCTCTATACAGATAAACTGAATTGAATTGAATTGAATTGAATTAAATTGAATCAGAAGTTGAGGCCAGTCAGGGACTTGGAAAAACCTTGATCAGGACCTCTGATCCAATACTTAAGGCATTTTCAATAGTAACATTTTCTTGCTAAATACATAATCAGTGAAATGGAAAAACCTTTAACAATGATGGTTGAGATAGTTCTTCTGAGTCCTGAGCTTTATTGCTTGCTGCAGCAAAGAGAACCGTACATCAGATCCCTATGCACTCTGAGCACTGCTCTAACAATTCTAGCTCCACACAATTCTTTTAATTCAACTCAGTTTGTTTTTATAGTGCCAATTCACAACAAATGATGTCTAGAAGCACTTTACAGAAAAGTAGTCAAAGTAGTTTAAAAAGTTTCTATCTAAGGAAACCCAGCATATTCCATCATTGACATATATATATATATATATATATATATATATATATATATATATATATATATATATATATATATATATATATATATATATATATATATATATATAAAGTGTGTGTGTGTATTTATGTGTGTACTTCTTTATTTATTGGGTTTTGTATTTATCCTCACTGAACAAGATGACTCTATGCTTTTGTATGAATTAAATATGATTCTCTAGGGGGGACCAGTGGGGTGGCCAGCATTTTTCAAGGGCCCCCATCTTGGGGTTGCCAAAATGTTTCAAAACGAAAAAAGTCACAGCTTATCTATCTATCTATCTATCTATCTATCTATCTATCTATCTATCTATCTATCTATCAGGGAACAAATGAAGGAGGCTGACAAAAGCCAAATTTTAAGTTCCTTCTATTTCTACAAAGTTAGATTTTTCACGTTTCTTTTCTTCTTTTTCTAGAATGGGCGTCCCAGAGGAAGTGGGTACGTGTTTTGCCCACGACGCTATTCATGCAAGAACCGCTGCTGGTTAACTAAATGAAATCTCCTTTGGTCTTATCCGCCAAACCTTTTTACCATGACTGCATCTTTGGCTCCGACCAGGCCGTTAAGATAACATATATTTGCTTTTGTTGCTACGTGGGAGCGACTGTAAGTTGCATTTCAGAAAGGCAGAAGGGTGGGGCAGCATCCGCGGAACCCGGATGCTGATGCTGACCGATGGAGAGCAGGAAGCTGGAGGGAATGAAGAGGAAAGGAGGGTGAGAGAGAAGGAACCGGTGGGGGTAGCAGGAGCAGCAGCAGGCTGCAGCAGAGCAGGGATATCCCGACAGGGAAGAGCAGCTCTTGTGGGTTCTGGCTGTTTTCAGGAGCCGCTGTTTAGCAGAAAGCCGGTTTGGTTTAGTTGTTTGTGCATCATCTGCGCCGGGTGAGGGAGGAGATGCGGTAAGATCATGAGCACAGCCGTCCAGGGAGGGAGGAAGGAGAGAGGGAGGGAGCTCGGGGAGTCGCCAGATGAGGATGCTTGTTGTTTCTAGAAACCAGATTAACCACCGGGCCGAGTTCTGATCCTCCGCTACCAGCGCCGGCACCTCTCCGCACCGCAGCCGTCCCGACCGGGGGGCGCATCTCGCCTGTCTGCCTCGGCCTTCCCGGAGGCTGTGTTTTTTTTTTGTTGTTGTTGTTTTTTCTTTTTCTTTTTTCTTTTTCTTTTTTTTTTTTAACGCTCACCCTCCTCTTCCTCTGTTTCCTGATGCAGGGCCAGGGAGGGGGTGAGCCAAAGTGTGCACCGGATATTGGAAAACCCATTCTTCTTGCTTATGCCTTAGTGATAGCAGATTATAATCTGGACAACAACAGACAGGCAGATCCTGAGCAGACGAGGCCCGGGGCTTGACAGGAGCAGGGAAATGTGTGATGTTGGGAGGACTATGGGAACACTGTTGGACGGCGGCAGCAGCAGTGAGGACAGGGGGTCCCTGATATCGATCCTCGGGATGGATCCAATCAGGCCGTTCTGACTTGGGTTATTTGAGACTGTACTTTTAACAGAAATCAATCTGAGGCAAAAGTAGCCTTCCTGTCCAGCTCCCTGCATGAGATTCTTCTTTTCTGCTCCACTTTGGCCAACTATAAGCTGGATGCACACGTCATCTCTTCCCACCTTTCCATGTGGATGATGCTGCATTCCGAGCGGTGCTGAAAGGGAGCTGACTCTGGATCTGACCGCATGACAAGTTGAAGGGAGTAGCCTGCAGGGCCCCCCGGCTTCGGATCACGACCAGTTTAGTCATTTTCTTCCGCCGCCTGTGATGCGCGTTGCGGCGTTACGCACATGATCTTGATCTGCCTTATTTCGCGGGATAAAGTCGACTTTCGGCAAGAATGAGCAGCAAAGAGATCACGGTGGGCCAGTCCAGCCAGTACGTGGGGCCTTACCGGCTGGAGAAGACCCTTGGGAAGGGACAGACAGGTGGGGTCCCTTTTAATTCACCTATACAAGTGAAATCAGGGGCGGTCCAATGCTGTGCGAGGCCCTGGGCCCACTTACAGCCTAGTTTACTGCAATTATTAAAGATATAGTTTGACATTTTCCTTAAAACAAGAAAAGCGTTTTGAGGCCAATTTACAATCCTTTAATTTTCATAAAGTTTTGACCGGTTAATTCCAAATAAACTCAATTTTTCATTTTATGTCTGTTTAAAAACTATACTGAATAGCGACATACTGATACAGCTGTTCTTGGCCAATACCAATTGCCAATTTTCTTTTGAGCCAGATCTGTTGATTCTGGTTTTGACAAAAATTTCCAAGGACTATAATGCGTAAATGAGGGAAAAAAAAAAAACCTGTGCTGTAGGTTCCTTGATAGTAGTAGTAGTTTTGAATCCAAACGAAATTTAGGAAATTAGAGGATTATCCCCATTTATACAGAAAAGCAAGAGTCCCTAGCCTTTAACTGATTTTTGCCAAACTAATAAAATTGCATCAAAATAGATTTGTTTGTTAATGCAATTATAGACCTGCATTGGTGGGAGTTCTTAGTTTAGATATATTTAAATGAATAGGTCAAAAAAAGTTTTTCAGTAGTTTCCTGCTGGTAACTGCTCTGAATGGTTAAGGAAAAAATGGTTAATTTCAGTCTTTGGGTTGTTAATTAGTGCATCATTAAATATGAAAACAAAACTGATTTATTAGGTTGATATTTTTAGCTTTCAGAGATTTTTAAACCGCATGATTAGCACAGTTAGCATAACTGAAGCCTCTGTCTCCGTGTGTTTTCCAAGAGAATGTAGATCTTTACCTTTCCAGATTTCCAGAAGGCTGCCAACAATTTTCAAATCCAGCATGGTCCATAAAAGACACAGGCTGAAAACTTTGGAGAGGATTAAAAGATAACAGAACAATCTTACTATGATAACAACCTTCCTGTTATCTGCCAAATGTCTTGCTCTCTCTTTTTTTTATATGGAAGAGACTAGTATCCTTTTAAATACATTTTTTCATCTCTGTACTCCCACTGATTTCATTTTTCAACACCTAACTGCTACTGAAAATAACTTTCAGATGACTTCTTGGGGCAACAGCTTCCATACCAAAGAGCGTTGTTGTCAAGGCAACCTGATGGAAATTATGTATGATGCATTTGCTGATTGGAAAAAGAGTGGATTTTTGAGTTTTCAACTGGCCTGGTATCATTCAGGGCTGACCAGCATATTTCTCGATGTATTGCTGGAAAAAGACTGTTATTGAGCAACTAATAAAGCAATTACAATATGCCTGACATCTGACTCCAGCTCAGATAGAAGCAGCTAAAATTATAAAATTAGCTATAAATTATGACTACTTCTTTAACCTTTTAAATTTTGTTCTGGTTTAGTAGGATGTATACTACTGCTGAATTCATAAACATAAACCTGTCTTGTGTAAATTTCAGTGCTGGCTCTGTGTAAGATTTCAGGCTATTGGTCCCCAGTTTTTGTCATCTTTTAGAGCTCATTGTTCCGTCCAGGGCTGAAACGATTAGTTGGATTAATGGCGATAAATCGCTTATTGAAATAATCATCAACGATTTGAATAATCGATTAATCGTTAACTGGAGTATACAGACTCAAAAAAGGAACATTTTTAAAAGAACAACATATTTAGAGCAGTAATTAAGCCAAAGCTGTACAAAAAAATATAGATAAATTGTGCATTTAAGATAAAAAACACTTTGTCTGTAAATATGTTCTGCCCAAAACTCCTTAAGTGGCATAGTTTTAGCTTCTCCTGGTTCAAATTCTGTAAAGAAAAAAAAAATCTCCTATTAGGCACCTTTTGCTATCCAATTATTAATCGAAAAAATAATCATCAGCTCAGCCCTACACTGTATCAGCGTTAAGTCAAGCAGAAAGGGCTGGGCTTTTCACATGTTGATGTTAGAGGTATTTTTTTAGCTGCAGATGCATCATTTGCTACAAATGATCAAGTTCACTAAGGGAATGTTAAGTTATTGCATTTTAGGGATTAAAATGTTTATTTTCTGAAGAAAAATTATTATTAAATTATTATTATAGATTAATTATTTGGTTTTTTCCACGTCTTTTAATGTAGTTCTAAGTAGTTAAATGAAAAATCTGTGGAATGAATCAATTTTTTCCCTGATTATTTGATTAATCGTCTGAATAACTGATTATAACTGATTACTAAAATAAGTAATAAAAATAATAGTTGCAGCCCAAATTCTGTGTTATAGTTGCCTTCTACAGGGTTCCCAACGAGATTCATCTTAACGACACATGGGGAGTAAGAAGTCGTCGACGTCCTCCTTAAATGAGTGGCCTTTATTTGAGCAGAGTTTGTGACTTTGTCAGAAAAACGTTATGAATTATTTATGACTTTCGCTTCCTTCCTGTTTTCACTCAACTCAACACTTTGTCCCTCCCTCTGTCTGCCTCTCAGGCCTGGTGAAGCTGGGTGTCCACTGTATAACAGGGCAGAAGGTGGCCATAAAGATTGTGAACAGAGAGAAACTCTCCGAATCAGTTCTGATGAAGGTATGGCACCATTTCTGTTTCGATTTCTTACTCAGATATTCACGTGTGTCAGTCTGCATGTCTGTCATTTTGCTTGTGCTGTGCAGAAACAGCAACAGGAGTGGTTATTTGTGTCCGTAAAAGCTGTCGGTGTGTCTTGAGGCCGCTGAGTGTGTGGGCACTGCCTCTGTGCGCTGAACAATAGGAGCGATTTCAGTCTGCTAATTAAGCCCTCTGATGAGAGCTGCTGCAGACAAAGTGGACTAAAATAAAACTTGTCTTCAATACCGGCGTCTTTGCTGTGGCTCACTGCCTGCAGTGAATACTCTAAGCATAAAAGGGGCAGTGTTGCCACTTTTATCACAATATTTTGTGGTACTGTTGTGATAATGATAAACGTGACAGTAAAAAATATTTACTGCCTTTTTTTTAGGTAACTGGGTGACTGTGAATGAATGACACAGCGTTCATAATCCCGCAAATACAAATACTGCTCTTGAAAAACACAGCCATATGTAATCCGCTTCTTTAGGTCACTAGTGACATATAGAAGTGCACTTCATATCACTAAAATGCACACAATAACTACATTTAATCATATTTTCAAATTTATTGATATTTATTGATACACTTTTATTGAATAAACAGAGGAGGAAATAGTAAGAATAACAACCCTGACAATACGGACAGTTTTAGGGGTTTTTAAACATCATAAATTGGAATTTACTGTGACAATGATAAATAAAAATCCTATGATAAGAAATTTATCACAATAAATGATAAATGATATGATAAACGCCCACCTCTACTTTACACTGTACAGTATTCAAAGAATCTGTGAAAAAGTGAAGCTGCTATATTTGCTTGTGGAGTGCCTTGTAAAAGTATTCACACCCCTGGAACCTATTCAATTTTTTGATTCAAGCTTACGTTCATATTTCAAGCTTTATCCTTTTAATTCAATTCAGTACAGTTTATTTATTCTCAACAAATGTCGTCTCCAGGCACTTTACAAAAACAGTCCAGTGACGGAGATCTTATCGATTAGACCAACACAAGAATTTGTGAAATAAAAAATGCAACTGTGTTCAGCCCCCCCTTCAGTCAATAAGTTGTAGAAAACCTTTTACTGCAATCACAACTGCAACACTTTGGGGGTTTGTTTCTACCAGCTTTGCTGAGCTGGAACAGAATTTTTGATCAGATTGGATGGAGAACATCTGTATTCAGAAAATTTTCAAATGTCTTGCCACAGATTCTCAAACTAACTTTAGTCTGGACTTTGATTGGGCCATTCCAACAGATACGCTTTGACCAAAACCATTCCACTGCAGCTCTCGCTGTGTGTTTAGGACTGTTGTCCTGCTAAAAGGTAGATTAGCATCGCAGTCTCAAGTCTTTTGCGGCATCAAACAACTTCCATGTCCAAGAAAAACAGGACCACAGCATGATGCTGCCACCACCTTGTGTCATGGTAAGGGGAGTGTGCATAGGGTGATATCCATTGTTAGTTTTTTCTTTACATACAATGTCTTCTGTGTGTTCTCATGTGACCAGAGCACCTTTTCCACAACAGTTGTCCTGTTGACAGGTTTTGCCAGTTTGAGAGGATGTCCATGTCTTGGTGGATTTGCAGTTGTGCCACTCTGAATTCAGTTCAGTTCAGTTTATTTCTATAATACCAATAAATGTCGTCTCGAGGCACTTTACTAAAAAGTCATTTCAATTCAATCATACATACATTCCAATTAATCCTAGTTATCAGACGGTGCATTAAACTCAGTTTATTATTCAAATTAGTTTAAGAAGTTTCTGTCTAAGGAAACCCAGCAGATTGCATCAAGTCACTGACTTGCAGCATTCAGTCCTTCAGGATGAGCATGTAGCAACCGTAGACAATGTCTGACATTGTGTTGTTGACTTTACAGCAATCCCTCAGACTGAGCATGCATGTAGCGACAGTGGAGAGGAAAAACTCCCCTTTAACAGGAAGAAACCTCCAGCAGAACCACAACCTGGCTCAGTACAAGTGGCCATCTGCCATGACTGACTGGGGGTTTGAGAAGACAGACAAGATACACAACACAGAAACAAATGAACTGATGTAGGAGTATTTTCTATGTTAATGAGAAGCAAAAAGTTCATAGCAGGAGAGGGAGATTGATTAGTTATTGGCAACATTATCTCAGTCAAAGCCCTCTTCCAGGAAGGTACCACAGCCAAACAGAATAGCAGATCAGGTGTACTTTCTTTGGAGAGATAAAAACTGAGAGAAATCATAAAGTTAACAGTTGAAATAGCAGCAAATAATGGAAATTGGAAAGTAGTAGAAGAAGAAAGTGAGGAAAAGTGGTCAGTTTGTCCTCCAGTAGCCTTATCCTATATCAGCATAACTACAGAGACAGCTCAGGATAACCTAACCCCTCAGAATGAGGCATGAGACAGGCAGAGCCAGGGAGAACCGCATCAGGCCGTACACTCTACCTCCCTCTGCTCCCCCACTCAACCATACTCTTTCCATTTTTAGATGACGCACTGAACAGAGCTCTGTGAGATGTTCAAAGCTTGGGATATTGTTTTAGAACCTAACCGTGTTTTAAACATTTTCACAACTTTCTCCCTGTCTTACCTGTCTGCTGTGTTCCATGGTTTTCCTGATGCTGTTTGTTCTCTAACAAACCTGAGGCCTTCAGAAAACAGCTGGATTTATACTGAAATGTAATCAAACACACATGCAGACTGTATTTATCAATTTGATAAATTCTAAAAGCAGTTGGTTGCATTGGATTTTATTTAGAAGTATTAGAGTAAAGGGGGCTGAATACAAATGCATGGTATAACATTTATCCTTCCACTTCACTTTTATGCACTACTTTGTGTTGTTCGATCAGATAAAATTCCAGTAAAATACTCTGAAGTTTGTATTTGTAATGTAACAAAAAGTAAAAAGGTTTAAAGAGGAATGAATACTTTTACACAGCTCTGTATTTCACACCATGGTTCAGCCCCATGGAGCCTATTTAAAGGACATTGAGCATTAGTGTTCAATAACCAATCCCTGAGTGTGGAGTGAAAATCAATGATGTGCCTCATTTTCTCCTGCGAGGGAGACTGTTTTAGGGCATGGACAGCTGCCTGTCATAGACAGCTGCCTGTGCTAATACGATAAAAGACTGGCTATAAGAGTGAAATTATTCATTCAAAAGACTAAGTGTTTTAACTAAGTTTTTTTGTCCACACCTGGATATGGATATTATCTGAGTACTTCAAAGTTATAGTTCATATTTATTAAAGTGGAAGTGGGTGGTAGGGTTGTCCTGATCTGATATTGATATCAGAAATCAGTCTGATATATTCAAAAAAATGATTCCAAGTCATTTACACACATTCCAGTCATTATAAAACAATGCAGTAAAGTTCAGTTTAATATTCAATCTGGTTAGAGAGTTTTCTAAGGAAACCAAGCAGTTTGCATTGAGTCAGTGACTTGCAACATTCACTCCTCCTAGACAGTGGACTTTCACTTGCATTGTATCATTAAGTTTGCAGCAACTCATCAGCGATCCTGAGCTAGCATGTAGCGACAGTAGAGAAGAGAGCTCCCTTTTAAGAGGAAGAAACCTCCAGGAGGACCTGGCTCAGTGTGAACAGCCACCTGCCATGACCACCTTACGGTTTGAGAGGACAGTGCATGTGCTAAAAAACACAGAAGCCCTGATTCAGGAGTACTGCCTATGTTGGAGAAAAGTAAAAAGTTGATGGCAGTAGTGGCTTCTTTAGTGTCTTCATCTAGGAGAGAAACACTGCTAAGCAGATAAGCTCTGAGCTAGTTTTCAAGCCTATAGGATGAAAGAAAGTACATACATTTAGCCATACTAAAAACTCAGCCAATGGCTTTGTCTAGGCTTTGTCTGAGGTTATCATGTATAGAAGAAGAACGTTAAGTTGTATCGCAGTATCTCAGCTGATGCCCCTCACCAGGAAGATGTCACAGCTAAACAGGACGCCAGACCGGATGGAGCTTCTGTAAAGAATAAAAAGCAGAGAAAGAACATAAAGTTAAAAGCTGAAATATTTGCTGAAACAGCAAATCATGCAAAATTGGAGAAAAGGTTAGGAATGTAAGAGAGTTAAGGAAAATGGTCAGTTCGTCCTCCAATAGCCTAAGCTTATAGCAACATAACTACAGAGTTAGCATAGGAAAACCTCAGCCACTTTAACTATAAGCTTTGTCAAAAAGGAAGGTTTTAAGCTAGTCTTAAAAATAGACTGGGTGTCTGCCTCAGGGACTAAAACTGGGAGCTGGTTCCACAGGAGAGAAGGCTCCCATTCTACTTTAGTCCAATGTGTCCCTCTGCTATTTTCCTGTGACGAGATAACAGAAAAAGAATTCTTAGTTGAAGATATTGAAAACGTTTCTGAAGTAGCAGCAGAATAGTTTTAGCAACCATCATTTACACAGTTAGCATACATGTACCATTGGTGCAAGAAATGGAGTTACTCATGGGGTTGTTACAGCTTACTACAGTGCCCCTTGTGGAGGCTGATAGATATAGCAAGTTAAACCAAAAACTTGATAGCAGTAGCTGTTTTATAGTTATGGAAGATATAAGAGATTATAGTCATCCCACCCTCCTGTAAAATTTAGGTTTAGAGGAGCATTGACTTTCCTGCACAGAGAAATACTAAGGTAATACTTTTTTCTGTTAAATACTCTACTAAATACAATTATATTTCAACATAGCCTAGGTTGAGTCTATAAGATGAGCACAAAAAACATGCTTAAACTAATTTAATAAAGAAAATTTAGTTCAAAACTATAACTAGACTTAACACTGCCGTTTCAGCCAGTAGGAGTGTCTTATTAATAGGAGTGACGTAACAAGGCTGCAGATGAGGCTCTTGTTGAGATGTGGAGGAGGAGAGTTCAGAGCTGAGGGCAGGAGAAAGGCGATGATGAGGAGCTGGGGAGCAGAGATCTGCAGAGATCAAGAAGCAAACAGTGAACAGCTGAGACAAACAATGATGGGGAAAAAAAATCATATAACCAGTACAGGTAAGGATGAACATCTATACAATGCCCTACATGTTTCTGGGCACCTCTGAAGAAGATGTGTGAAACACCTTAAAATGAATTCATCTTCTATTGCTACAGCATGATTTCCAACAGGAACAAATAACAAAGATCCAACCTTTAATTAAAGTACATTTATGCAGTGGGAAAAATCTCTTACACTAAGAAATATTGGTTTTCCACAAAATCAACCTTTCCACACATATCGACAACCTCAACAATTTCGATTAAGAAAATACGACTGGCAATCTCAGGACCTGAACCTTCTAAGGAACCCGTGAAGGGAGCTAAAAAAAATAGAGCATAATAGACCAACCAGGTTCTGAATTGGTTGTGAACATTAGCAGGAGGGGTATGAAGCCACCTTTCACCCCCAGAAACCCCCCTTCCCCCATCCTCCGCACTTCTCTACATGTTTTAGCTGGGAGAGATGTCATGTTTGCCCTGGTGCTTATAACTAATTGTCTTTGTTTTAAAATTACTGAATGAACTGAAGAATATTCAGCATCTATCTTTGGATTTTCACTTACTTCTTTTGTGTTCTTGCTTCCCTGCTCTTTAAGTCTCACAGTGCACCAGGTTTACCTTTCTCTCCCATCTGACATTTCCATCTCCATCATTTTTAACCTTCTCTTTTCTCTTCTAACCTTTCTCCACATCTCTCCCTCTCTCCTTCTGTGCAGGTGGAGAGAGAGATAGCTATTCTTAAACTAATAGAGCACCCTCATGTTCTGAAGCTCTATGATGTCTATGAAAATAACAAATACTTGTGAGTATTTTTGTGTCTGGATCATTACTGCTCTCTAAAAATAAGAGAAAGCTGCATTGCTGCTGCGTTTCTATCTGAAACTAAGATAAATAACCACACGTGGAGGCAGAAATCAAACAATTCCCTATTTTAATTCTCTCTTAGGTATTTGGTGTTGGAGCACGTGTCTGGTGGAGAATTGTTTGACTACTTGGTGAAGAAAGGCAGGCTGACTCCCAAAGAGGCCCGAAAATTCTTCAGACAAATCATCTCTGCCCTCGATTTCTGCCATAGTCATTCCATATGGTCTGTTAAAAGCTTGATTGATAAAACTCTAATTAAAATAGCTGCAAATCAGTGACAATGACACCTCTGATTATGCTGATGATATTGTGTGTCATCAACATAGCTATAGTAGGAAATGTTGTAATACTCTATAATCTGAGCTAGGGGGAAAATGTAGATATTGAATAAATGTGGTCTGAGAATGTAGCCTTGAGGAACACCACATGTGAACTGCCAGAGAAAGTGTCTGCCAGTTGAGATCTGAGCCACATGAGGACTGTAACAGAAAATGGCAACATGTATTTTTAGCTCTTTTCAAGCCCGTGCTTGCAAACAGTAGTCAAGCCTAGAGTACTATTATTTTTAGGAAAATACGTAATAAATTGAAATAGAAATGTTACAATCATCACGACATAGTAAGTAGTATTTGCTATTGTACATTTTTTTAAATGCTTTCTATTCGTGTTGGTAGTTTCTATATTTAGTAGTGCCTGAACTAATGGGAAACATGTACTAATCTATTAGTATTATCATTTTTCCTTTTTTTCCTGTATCATATATTTCTTTTCTTTTTTTTTTTTCTTTTTTTTTTTTTTTTACAGTTAATATGTTTTACACAGTTTACAGGCAAGATAAGAGAATCAAGAGAAAAAAGTATTTTTTTACCTGTTTTTACTTAAAAAGACATACATTTCTGTTTTTGTTTAATAACTTTTACTTTATTTTTCATTTGCATTTGTGTTTTAATTTATTATATTTTGTAATTTGTAATTAAATTGAATTTTGTTTTTAATTATTTTTTTTAGAATTTGTCACATATTTATGTTAATTTGTTTAGTATGTATTGTTTATGCATTCATACTGATTTTGTTTGGATTTATTTTATTTTATGTGAAGAATTTTCACATAAAATTTCAAATGCATGACTACAATGCTCTATTTAAAAATATATATTGAGATACACATTTGAAGTAGAAACTGGTATCATATCATTTAGAATATGTATATCAGCAAGCTTAGTATAGTTTTTGAGAGCCAAAAGTGCTTTTATTAGATCAAACTTGTGTAATATTGTGTCATGTGATATGTCGCTTAACAATATTTTTTCTGTGTGTTTTTAGTCACAGAGACCTGAAGCCAGAGAATCTTCTCCTGGATGAGAAGAACAACATAAGGATAGCAGATTTTGGCATGGCCTCACTACAAGTTGGGGACAATCTACTGGAGACCAGTTGCGGGTAAGCAGAAATGGAAGCTTCTGCTAACAGTCAAACACACAGGTCTTTTTTTTCAAATCAAAGGTAAAAATATGGAATCACATGATCAGGAAATATTTATAAAATGGGAAACCTAAAAACTTTCCACTTTGTGCTTCATTGCACCTCCTCAGGTTTTCACTCATGCAAGCAATATTTCATCTGACAGTTTCTAGCATTCTCCTATAGCAGCTGACAGATCTGCTCTGCAGGATGGAGTGTTTCCTTGCGTCATTTCTTTTTCAGATTCCACCATAAGCATTAAGTGTTAGCTTGATGGCTGTGATGTTGAGCTGATCTTTCTCTCTAAGGAAAAGTTTCAAAACTCTGCACTGTGCCTAAATACATTATTTTGCTGGAAAAAATCATTCATTACTAGCAAACCTGCTTTCAATGGTACATTACACCAGGCAGTAAATTTCCATTTGATAATCTTCTGGCTTGATCTTGTTTGATCTTGCCGTTAAGGTCTGTAGTCATTCCCTTATATCTGCAGAATCATTTGACTTGTGTAGGTATTTGTTTTAGTTTTGCAATTTACAGGCTGATTCTGTCATTTTTCCACAACATTTAGTGATTACATAAATATTTATCCTACTCATATCATATCAATTACAATAAGAACTTTTTTAGATTGTTTTCTGAAGCCAAAATTTTCATTTTCACAAAATTATTCTGGAATATCTTTGAAAGTATCTCATCTCACTAAGAGAAATGAAACCCTTTTTGCCAGAGGTTATGGTGTTCTCTCTACATAATCACTTGTACTGTTTATTAAGAGATTAAAGTTTTGAAACCATCTATGCATCAGGAGATGTGAGAATCTTAGACATAAAATTAGGAAGGAATTTCTGGTTTTACCTAAAATCAGCTGTTTGGTTTTCTATTTAATTTAGAAGAAAGTGTTGTTCTGTTTTACTGTGAGGGTATTTGTTGCATCCTTCTTTCCTTGTCCCTCCTCATAGGTCTCCTCATTATGCCTGCCCAGAGGTCATTAGGGTAAGTTATTTCCCTCCTAGTATTTCCTGAACATGAGTGAGTGTTTGGATGTCTAATGCTGCCCCGCTATGTTTTAAGGGAGAGAGATACGATGGTCGCAGGGCTGATGTTTGGAGCTGTGGAGTAATTCTCTTTGCTCTGCTTGTGGTAAGGAGCTGTTTTTTGTTTTTCTTTTAAAATGACAGATTTTTCATGTATTGATCTCTTGCTCAACACTAATTAATGTGAAAAGTATTTTTTACAATATTTACTTACACTGTGTTCTAAAATCTAAGAACTCTGCATGTAGTTCATTCTCCATTTTTAAGCAATCTTTTCTTCAGTGTCATGATCCGATGGACTTTGAGTTTAGGCATTTCAATTTCCTTTGTATTGCCTTTATGTCAATTTGTGATGTTCCCACTGTTCCTCATAATCATGCAGCTCACACAGGTGCAGTACAATCAATTCATTGAACTCACCTGGTTTCCATGCCACTAATCACTTTCCCTACATTAAAGCAACCAGTTTTCAACTATTCATTGTCAGATCCTGTTGTTAACAAGCCTATTCTCTGTTTTTAAACTTGTTCTCTTATACATTCCTTTGCATATGAGACTCCCACCTATTTATTCGCACTTGGGTCAGACTTGGCCACAACCAGCTATAACAGTTCAGAACTTTTGGTCAGATCTGTAACTGGGGCTTCATAAAGTAGTGGAGCTGGAATACGAGTCAGTCCCACCCTTATTCTCTGTGAGTTTTGAACTGCAGTATAAAGAGCTATGTTCCAAGGTTTTTGATCTGCTCTGAAAGATTCATTTTGAGTGCTGGAAGTTGGGCTGTGAGTTTCTCTCTCATATTCTCTGTGCCCATGAGCAAAACTTGTCATCCATGACTTAATATCTGAAATACAGTTAAAAAGTGGATCTACTGGTCTGGGGTTATCAGGAGACATGTCCGTATTGAGCTGTGCATCATCAGAGTATCTATGAAAATGAATGCCATATCTTCAGATGACACCACCCAATAGCAGCATATAAACATTAAAAAGAGTAGGACCTAAAAGTGAGCCTTGTGGAACACCATTGTTTAGTTCATAACATTACCACACAACCAATCAACAATACATTTTTTCTGTTGCAAGGATATAAGTTGACCCACTTCAGGACAGTTCCAGAAAGTCTAATCTGTCTGAGCTTGTCCAGTAGGATGGTGTGGTCAACAGTATCAAAAGCTGCACTAAGGTCGAACTATACCAGTATTAAAGGTTTGTCCTGATGTATTTTGTATCATTTCAGATCTTAAGCAGTATAGTTTATGTGCTATTATTGGATGAAAAACCAGACAATCTTTTTCTGAACTACCTTTAAAGGTTTAAATTAGAGTTTAAATGATTTAGAACAATCTGATCTAAAAATGTACTTGAAAAGGTAGGTTAGAAACTGATCTTTAATTATTAAGCATGAAACCAAGGTAACTTCTTTTTAGATGAGGATTCACAATAGCGGTCTTATAAAACAATATGGAAGGCACCCATCTGAAGAAAATAGCTTATAATATTAAGAATGTCTTTTTGAAAAGAGTGGGATACAATTGTTTTAAAGGATGTGAGAATTGACTCTAAAAGACATGTTTTCAGTTCTGAGAAGAAGCTCTGATTAGCATCTTAGCATCAATCAGGATAAAAATAAAAAGATATAACAGAAATAATATTCTGTTGACATTGAGATAAATTAGATATAGTATTTATTTATTTATTTATTTATTTATTTATTTTTACAAATTTGTGTTTGTGGACATGTATGGCAGATACCAGGGACTGTGGTTCAGTTACTCTAGCCAACACTGAAATTAGCATTTTTGGATCGTTTTCATGATCACATATTAATGTGGAGTGGAGTGGAGTGGAGCTGACTCAGCATGAATCCACAGTATGTGGTGACCTACAGGAATTTAGACAGTCTTGTAATTTACAGCATTTTCCACATTCAGACATCCTATCAGTATAATCACAAAGTGGGCTTGCAATACTCTGCTTGTGAAGAATTAAATGAGATACAAACCATCAATGATTTTAATCATCGTTCCGCTATGGCAGCCATATTGGATTGTGAGGCCAGGGAAGGTGGCAAAAATCCCAGTTTTTAATTTGGAATTCTGGCGACAATGAGCAATCTTCCTGTTGATTTTTCTAGTTTTTTCAAAATTCTTACTTCTGTGTACAACTAGAACACACCATGATACTAATGATAGATGAAGAAGAACTGGAGGAATTTTTAGCAAGCGGAAAGATAAAATGTAGCATTGCAGTTGTTTTCAAAGGTACATGCCAGCTCTGTGAATCAGATCAGTGGATGGAATGGTAACAGTCAGTCAATGAGCTTCTCCACGGAGTTTTACTTAATCATGGATTGATTTCGTAAAGAGCCAGTGCCGCACTGCAGAGGTTAGAGGGCTACACGGCTGTGGAGAGAACTGTAGCTACAGAAATAACAACAGTCAGGGAGGCTTAAGTGATTGATATTGTGAAGAGGTGAGGCAAGTTTATTTATAAAGCTCATATACAGGGCGATTTAAAATGCTGTACAGAATCAAGTCTATAGAGTAACAGACTATTTACAAAATAAAGCAAGAAACAGTTAAAAGAATTACATTAAAATTGACCCATTAGTTAAAAGAGAAAGTTGATCAAATTAAAGCAAATAAAATAGAACTGATGAATGGTTAAAATGATCTTTGAATTTGTCAGGAAAGCTGCAATGAACAAAATTAAAACTTTAGTCCTGAGTTAAAGGAGCCAACATTTTCTGCACATCTCTTGTGTTTTATAGCTTAATAAAAAAGTCTTGGTTGAGCCACAATTGTCTGATTGATTTAATTTAATATCAGTTTAATTTAGTTTATTTATACCGCATAGAGCTAGTTCAAAACAAAGGTAATCTCAATGCATTTTGCATGGTAAAAAAAATCCAGTTTATATCCAGAAATGTATAGTAAATTCAGTAGTACAAGGAGATGATGAAATTATATTCATTTCATTTGATCCAAGTTATAATACAGTGCAGTCAAGTTTAGTTCATTATGCCAATTGGTCAACTGACACAACTGGTATTGGTCAATTGACTGACTCTTGTAAAGACACCATTTTAATAACTTACCTAAAACAAAAGCATGTATCATCTTTTTTTGTGTCTCTTTATTAGAGTATTATTTATATATATTTGAATATGAGGTATTAGTTGTGGGCTAATTTTGTAATAGAGTTTATTTGGGTGTTTCAATCTAGATCCATAGCTACACAAAGATTTCTGTTTGCCTCTCAGTTTTTTGGGTCTTTAAATTTGGTTGTGTGGTAATCTTTTTCTTAATCTTTTTTGTAGCCAAACAATGATTTATGTATGAACATAATTACTGAGAACTATGTAGAAAGTTGTGTGTCATCACCGTAGTATGGTAAGTGATGGTATATTGTCTGAGCTGGAAGGATCATATAGTTAATAAAAGTGGCTCAAGAATGCAGACCTGAGGAACACCAGTGATCACTACAGACCATTTTCATAGTTAGCTTTGACATGACAGGACATGCTAGCTGCATGAAACTTTACTTTGTATTATGTTCCACAAGTGGAGGGTGACCGAAATATTTTATTTTTGTATTTAAGCTACTAATTAGGTTACTTCTGTTTTAAAATTCTACCATTATGTCCAGAATTTCTCTGATATCTGTCAATCACAATCTACTCTGAGGTTTTGGTGTCTCGGAGTAGAAAAAAACCTACTAGTTTTTTCATGAATTTTGAATAAAAAGTGAATTTTTAATTACTTGGTAACTGCTTAAATTGTTTACATCTGACTGAGTTCCTAATATCACATTTGTCTGTGATGAGACAAATGCATATCGATTACATCTGCTTTTCTCAGATGATTTGCACAGTCAGTGGTCCCAGTTCTATAAGCGAGGGAACAGGGAGGATAAAAATTGATACCAGATTGCCGAAAGCTGTTTTCCATTTATGGCAGGAAATGTGGATGTCATCCTGCTCAAAAATATTTTAGCAAATGCATTTGTGATCATCTGATCGTGTGAACATCAATATGACTGCCATTCATGGTCAGAGATCTGCACCAGAATAAAGTCTGCTTCAGGACATTTTAATACATCAATACAAAAGCAACTAACAACAAAGTGACGTGTAGATCAGAGTAAATCATTTTTTTTATCCTACCCCATGTCAGGGTGCCTTGCCTTTTGACCATGACAACCTGCGGCAGCTTCTTGAGAAAGTGAAGAGCGGAGTTTTCCACATGCCCCACTTCATACCGCCTGACTGCCAAGCTTTGCTTAAAGGAATGATAGAAGTCAACCCTGACAAAAGACTCACGGTAAGAAATCAAAACTCATACAGGCAGATGGTGGAAAGAAATGAATGTACCCTGATGTATGGGTTCCTCATTTTCGTTTATCATTATCATTATCAAAGGTTAGCAAATGGATTGTAAGAATATCCTTTATGTATGATGGTTTGCAAAATTTATTTTGTCAGATGTTTGTAAATTAGTTGAATACCTATATCACACAACATGGAGATAACTACTAAAGGAATTTCCCTCATCCTTCCCTTAAAATCAGTCATCTGAGCATTATTCATAAAATTAAAACTTGGTGAAAATTAAGCCAAATGCCAATTAATCCAAGAATTTGCATAAGTAGATAATACTGAACCACAGTACCTTCCAAAAGTATTTAGACCCTTTGAACCTTTTCACATTTGTGACTGGCCACAACAAAACCAGGAACAAGTCTCTCCAGGGGTGTTTTTGAGTTATTCACAGATTCTGAAAGCTTTCTAATAATTTCAAACATATAGAAATCAAAAAATAAAATGAAGATATGGCCATTTGAATGTTGGCACTCTGATAGCAAGATCAGGGAGAAAACAGTTCTCAAAATTTCATAAGAATTGTACCCAAATCAGCTACCTGGTGGTGTTAACAAAGGCTGCTCCTTTACATTACTTTGCAATAACCCCACCGCCCAGCATTGACTTTCAACTGGCATGGCTGGGAGCCATAAATGGACCTGGGCCAGGGTCTTTTTTTCACCATTACTGGTGTGGTGATATGGCGGAGAAATGTAGCCAACAACAGAAGCATCTGAATAACCAAACAAAGACTGGTGTGTTAATCAGCTGTGAGTTTCCCCCCACTCCCTGAAACAGCTTAGATTTACTCCCTAAACAAGCTGAATTCAAACACAAAGATTACCATTTTAAAACCTTCGAAATCCTATTTAAAGCATGGGATAGTTTCTTCGTCACTTCAACTAGTGTATTTAGCACAAAAACAAAAATCAATATTTTCTTGGGAAATTGGTGGTTTTTATCCTTTTGTCTCTGTTTTTGCTCTGGAGACTTGTTCCTGGTTTTCTTGTGGTGCGTCACATTTTGTAGCATACTAGTACAAACTGATGTATTTGTTGGGATTTTATGTGGATAAACCTAAGTAGGAATTAATTGTAAAATAAAAGGAAAAAGCAAATATGTCCACAGTAACTTCAGAGGATCCACAGCTCAGGTGGGAGCTCTGTTGACAGGACAACTTTTAATTCTTTTCTCCACATATCTGGAAGTATGAAAGAGTAGCAATAGAAAAGTCTACTGTTGAAAGAAAGTCAGAGTAAGATTTTAGTTTGCCACAAGCCATGCAGGGACACAGCAAACATGTTGAAGAAGGTGTTTTAGTCAGATCAGACCATAGCTGTGTCTGGGGTAAAACAACCACCAAGGATCACTCATCTTTTTAAAAAAAAATAAACTTCATTTAGATTGCATGCAATGAATAACTGTGATTTCCTTCTGGCTAAAAGTTAAACGTATTACCTGAAAAGGCTAAGGCTTATGAGTTTATGCTGCACATTAAGGATGAACTAAGCATTTACAGGGTGGAAGGAGAGAAAAGAGAAAATGCAGCCCCAGGCTTTGCTTTAAGATGGGACGTAGATGCAACCTGACACAAGACCTTACCAAGTGAGAAAGAAGAAGAGACAACTCAGTCCATAGATAGAACAGAGTGGAGGGGCCTCGGGTTCTGCTGAAGGACAGGAACAGAGTCCTTCCTGACAGGACTGCCCTTAGGTTTTATGTCAGCCAACTAAGGAATCTCGGTAGTTTGGAACAAGAAGTTCTATAAAAGCACAGTTAGGAGGAATTGCATGTGTTTGCGAGCTTAAAAAAAAGATGAGTGAATGAGGGCCTTCATTACATGTGCATTTCAGTAAATCGGGATATAATATTTTGGTTAATTTTGATGATTTGAAAAGCTAAAGAAAACCCAAAATTCAGTTTCCCATTCAATTTGAATATTGTCTGCTGGTCAGTCAGTGATACCACAGTCATTACAGCAGCTGTAGGTACTTCTAGCAGTGTGGGCAGGAGCCAAGTCCTGCTCGTAAAGACTCCATAAAACTTGTCAGCAGAGGGAAGCATGAAGTGCTCTAAAATGTACTGGCAGTTGGGTGTGCTGACTTTGGATTTGATAAAACACAGAGGGCCAACATCAGCCAATGTGATGTTCCTCCCCAAATCATGACTGAATGTTGAAGCTTCACCTTCAAATTTAAATGAAATGCAAACTGTATTTTGAATTCTGAAAGGATTGGTGGAGAAGTGGCCTAACCTGAGCAACCTAATAGTTGGACCCCATGTGTTGGCTCTTGAAGTTTTGAGTCCAGCTGCAGTCCACTGCTTGTGATTCTCCTCAATGCTCTGAAATGGGGTTTGCTTCCCAATTTTCTGATGGCTGTGGCTTCTGCATCTTTTACCCACACCCTTTTTCTTCCACTCGACTTTTTTATTAATAAGTCTGGATGCAGCACTCTGTAAACACTCAATTTCTTTACCAAAAACCTTTTGTCACTTATGCTCCTATTTCACCATTGTGTAAGCCATAACATTTCCATTTCTGGATTTAAAATCTCCTTTATTGGTCGTAATTTTCTCATTTTTGGGTGAAATAGCTCCTGTTTTTCTTTGTATTTGAGCGGGAAGCTTTTCATCCTGTAGCTTCTTTCTGTGTTATTGCTCTTTCTGACTGTATTGCATTGTCAGGAGTAAGTAAGGTGGGCAGGAAGAGAACATACAAAGGCAGTGGTGCCGACCTCCGGAGCAGCCCAGAAGTTGAGCGGCTTTAAATTGCACGAGAGGTTTAAAAACCAAACATGTCTTTCTTAAACTGAAGGATGAAAAAAATCAACTAGGATTCTAAATTTATGCTTAAGGGGCAGAGGAAGTTGTAATCCTGTGTTTCACAGGAGCCTGTAAAACAACAGAGATATAAAAGTCTGGTTAGTCACAGAGCTACAACAGATTTAATCAAAGCTGTGAGTTGGTCCGATGAGCTGTTGATTAATGGAGCCTGAAATCAGGTCAGACTGTCTCTCTCTGCCTCTGTCTGTTTGCCATGTATCTCCACCGTTTATCAGTAGCTTGCACCGCGATCTCACTAAACCATTTATCAGTTTGTCAGCAGGGATCTTTGATGATCAAGGTAACATATGCTAGCTGGATGCTAGCTTCTCTCCTGTCGTACAGATGCAGCAGACCTGCTTTTTATCCATGTTTGCGAAGCAGCAGCTGCTCCGTTGCTCCAGCCCCCAGAGATGCTGTGCAGCACTGATGCAATGGTTTCCACTGTGTGCATTTCCACTGCAAGGTATATAATGTATGAGGGGATGTAGGACAGCTGCAGGAAAACGTTCCTGGAGGTCATGCAAACAGGAGGAACAGGCCACTGATAGCGGATTAAACAGGCCAATGCATCACTGAACACCTGCCATGAAACAGATACAGCATCTGCAGGCTTATGTCACATTTGGTGTTACCTGAAATTATAACTGAATCAACAATGTAATTACAGTACATAGTTGTGTAGTGGAAGACAATGATACAGGATTTTCATTTTTTTACAATTAAAAATCTGAAAAGTGTTGCATGCATCTATATTCAGGCTCCTTTACTGTGATGTCCCTCAGTAAAATAAATAAATCCTGCTGGTCTGATCTTCTAAAGGTTTGCGTGTTTAAAAACAGGTGCAACCATGATAGCAGGTGCAAACCTGATCTACAAACATCACGCAAACAGGATTGTGTCACCAAACGGAGGAGAATCGCAGGCGCAATAAATCTAGCATGTCTCCCTAGCATGCCTTATAAATATGCAAAACATGTGCTGATCATCAGAAAGCGCAAAATACAGGGAGGAGGATATGCAAATGTAAAGACTTACCACCCACAATGCGATTTTTTAAACCTGAACCAGATAGCTTGGTGCTGTTTTTGCATCTATATTTAGCATGTTTGAAAAGAAGGTGTAAACTGGCTTTCAAAAGATGTGTATGGTCACTGTGGTGAACAGGAGGCATGGATACAATGATAGAAGTCATTGCTTGTCAAATATTTGGAAGATGTAAAGAATATAAAGCAAAAATAATCAAAAATAGATTAGAAATATCCTCCAGCAATGTCGATTGCGAGCTGCAGAATTACCAAATAATTCCAGTGCGCCGTCCCTTTATGGCAGTCCACTGTTATGTCTTGATGCTCTGCAGGAGCACAATGATAAAGCTCAGAAAAGATTATGCATATTACATTTGTCTGCTGCATGTTTCATAAATTGTGCAGGCAAAAGATGTCTGCTTGGGACAGATTAATGCACTATATTGGATACTTATTTAGATCAAATTTATTATTATTATTATTATTATTATTATACCTCCAGCATAATAACTTTCTACTTTCTTTTATCCCCAGTCTACTCTCTGACACGCTCCATGATGACAACCAGCAGCACACACAAAATCCTCATTAAAAGAAAATCCTCATTAAAGTGGTCTGCACCACTTTTGCACCTGGAATCAATTGCAAGTGCAATCTTTGCAGATTGCGTGCAGCACAAGACTTTTTTTTTTTTTTTTTTTTTTTTTGCTCACACAATTTAGTGCTCCTTATTTGGAATCTTTGTAGATCAGGCCCTTACAGTGTCATAAAACATCAGACAATGTGTGTCTGGTTCATTGTTTTCTCTTTAGCACCTGGAACTTATTACGGTTTAGTTGTCCTCCCAGCCGAAATAACAAATCCTCCTTTTGTAACGTAGGGGTTCACATAGCTACACCATCCTTACAGAGCTTTGTTAACCCACTGGCCGTAAAACAACTATCCAAACACATAGTTAAATCAACTCCTTCAATCCCTTGTTAGAAAAACTCTCAAATAATAGCTGTGTATTGTATTTTTCCATTACAATTGTGCACAAAAACAAAATCTGGCCTTTATGGAAGAGTGGCCCGAAGAAATCTGTTGTTTGAAGAAAGCCCAGTCCCTTTTAAAGTTTGTCACTGGTAACTATGGTATTCAGCAAAAATTTGGAAGAAGGAGCTTTGGTCAGATGATACCAGAATTTAAAATACATGCAAAATACTATGTGTAGAGGGAATCTAAAAGTAGATTTCACCCAGAACACACAGTCCTTTTTAGGAATAAACTGAGCATCTGTCACAATACTTGAAAATTGCTGGTCATTAGATGCTATCCATCCTGGTGGACTGATCTTGAACTTTTATGCAAAGAACGTTCAGAGAAAGGGTTTGAATTCAGATGCATGCCACACTTTGCAGATTTTTATTTGTGAAACGTTTGAAAGCCTTGTATTGTTTTGGTTCTACCAATAATTGTGCAATACATTGTGTTGGTCTGTAACATAAAATCCCAATAAAATACATTAAAGTTTGTGGTTTTAACTTGAGAAAATATGTGTAAGGGTTGTTAATTCAGTGCTGTTTAGAATGGCACTGTATATTTGTTTATTGTAACCTGAATCTGGTGGCTGTGTCTATTATTTAGTTCATTCTTGGGGGTATTTTGTCATAAAAGTGTTGTGGTTTCTTTAAGTTAGAAAGGCTACTTGATGTTGGCCTGTCCTTTAAACACATCTGTTAGAGCAACTAGAATTAGCATAACAAGAACTTTTAGCCTTACTAAAGAGAAATCATCAAAATGTTCAAAGAGCTTTACATCAGCAAAACAGTTGGATCAGTGCTCTAACATTGTTAAATCTCTTTTCTTACAGCTAGAAGCAATACAAAAACACAACTGGTACCTGTAAGTATATTAACATTGTCTTCTGGCTTTTTATGATAACTATTTCCTGTTTCTTTCCTTTTCCTCTTTCCCAACCACTGTTCCTTTTGTTTTCATTAATCCTTCAAAACACCATCTGACGAGTTTGGAGGTGGGGCACCATGTTTCAGAATTCTCTGGTTCAATGTTTAAAAAACTGGCGAACATAGCAAAGTTTACTCTTATTATAAGCTAACACTTGGTGTGCTGTGCTGGTACTATACTGTACATACACTGTAGATGATTTTGGGGTAAGAGGGATGTCATGATCGAGAGTTTTTGTTCGTGATACTTGTCATTTAAGATTATTTGCTGATACCAAGTCTCAATCTGACACCAGAGTTTTTTTTAACAGAACTGCCCTCAACATACACATGAACATTAAACTCATTAAAATGAATGCCTTGTGTATGATTATCACACTGAACTTTGAGGGGATTAAAATGAATGTTCCTGAGGAATCGATCCAGAATGTTGTGAGGTTAAGCAAAACTCCAAATCTCTGTCGTGCAGTCACATCAGATAATACCCTGCAGATAATACCCTAGAGAACCTTTTAATCCACCTTGGGTAGAGCTAGTTAGCATGGTGGCTTCCATAGCTGCTAAACCCAAAGCAAACTTTGGGTTTAGCAGCTATTCCGCCACAACCCAGTCCGCCACAGCAATGGGTTGTTTCATTAAGGGTGATTCAGTCATCTGTTTTGTAGTTCTTTGTGCCTTACCGCTACCCCCTGGAAGCTTAGTTCCTCTGTTTTCTCTGGTGTTTTGCTTTTCTTAAACTGCTTTTAGAGTTAGCTGGATAAAGTTAGCATGGGACAGTAACTGATATCAAGGTAAACCAAGGTTTTCAAAGTTTACGGTTTCAAAAACCACCAAAACTTTCCATCATATCATTCCTACAGTTAAAAACACCTAAAAGTGGTGCCTGCTGGTGGTGGTCAGAGGGCCCGGTGGCACCAACTGAATGACAGCCTCGCTTCTGTCAGTCTGCTCCAGGGCAGCTGTGGCTACAATGCAGTTTACCACCATCAGAGTGTGAATGTGTGCATGAATGGGTGAGTTACTGAATGTAGTGTAAAACACTTTGGAGTCCTTGGACTTGATAAAGCACCATACAAATGCAGGCCATGTACCATTTAAAGATACACTACATTGCCTCAAGAATTTGCTCACCCATTCAAATATTGGAATTCATCTGTGCCATTACATTCCATGACCACAGGTGTATAAAACCCACCATCTAGGCATGCAGACTGCTTCTACAAACACTTGTGAAAGAATGGCTCACTGTTTGGAACTCGGTAAATTCCATAGGGGAATCCACCTGTTCAGTAAGTTTTTTTCATGAACTGTCATCACTACTACACATTCTACAGTATTATAACAATGTAGAATCATTTGCAAACAAGAAATCACAGAGCGGGTTCAGCACATGCTGAAAGCCATAGTGCAACAGAGATTGTCAAATTTCTTCTGAAACAATTAGCTACAGATTTCCAAACTTGATGTGGCCTTCAGATTAGCTCAAGAATAGCACATAGAGAGCTTCATGGAATGGATTTCCATGACCAAGCAGCTGTACCCAAGTCCTACATCACTAAGTGCAATGCAAAGTGCAGTGGTGTAGAGTTTGGTGCAGAGGGGGTTATGGTGTAGAGCTGTTTGCCAGGAGTTGGGTCGTCTTACCCCCAGTGAAAGGAACTCTTCATGCTTTAGCATACCAAGACATTTTGGACAATTCTTTGTTCCCAAAGTGTTGTAATATTTTGGGGATGGCCCCCTTCCAGTTCCAACATGATAGCATACCAGTGCACAAAGCAAGGTCTATAAAAACATGGAGCAAATTTCTGCAAATCAAATTCTGTGGAAGAACTTGATTTGCGCCATCGGGATGAATTAGAGCTGTGTGGCTACGTTCACACAGCAGGCAAATGCGACCCAAATCCATGTTTTTGGGTTTTTTGGGGTTTTGGGTTTTTTTTTTTTTTTTTTTTTGCCCATATCTGACTTTTCACAACAGTCTGAACAGCCTAATTCTGATCTTTTCAACCTGCCCCCCCCCAAAAAAAAATCTGAGTTGTGCCACTTACATATGTGATACTAAATCAGATACGTATTTGAATGTTTTCAAAGCGTCTGCAGTCTGAATGGCCATGCCGCATTTTAATTTTTACTTTTACGTCATTTATATGAGACATCCATCATAATTCAGCACCAGCAGAAGCGAGAAGCAGTAAATCTGGATGTAAACAATGGCTCAAAATTATAATTATGAAATGATGAAAGAAATCTGTGTCAGTGAAGCGCATAATATCACAATCCCACCACTCCTGGTTCTGACTACGCATCCAGACAGACTTCTCCTCAGAAGCTGTAGTCAGTGCGCCGCGAAAGGCCATCGCTATTGTTATGCTTTCTTTTTATTGGCTTCCTTCATGTTATGATCTTGTGATGATAAAGTCGCCTCTGAATAACTTTAAAATCGATCCATTATTACTTTCATAAACAGTGTGCTGCTGTGTGACGCCTACGTTCTTCTTCTGTGTATTCAGGTCACTTTGGGGTCGTAAACCTTTCACCCAGAAGTCTGATTGCGGTTACATTTAATTTGTAATATGACCAACCAGGCAAAAAGAAAAAAAATCGATTTCACCAAAAATATTGGAATTGAGCAAGACATGCTGTGTGGACGCAGCCTGTGAGCCAGGCCTTCTCATCCGACATTAATGTCTGACCTCACAAATGTGACTCCAGAAAAACGGTCTAAAATCCCCATAAACACATTCCTAAACCTTGTGGAAAGCCTTATTAGAAGATTTCAAACTCTTATAGCTGCAAAGGGTGGGCCCACATTATCGTAAACCATATGGATTAAGAATAGGATGTTGCTCAAATTCAAATGTGTATGAAGAGAGAGGAGCAACTAACCATGGCAATATGGTCTATTTCTGATTGTGACAAACATGGTTTCTATGATTTACAGCTTTTATGATGCATAAGTAATCTTGTTTTTCATCTACAATAATATATAATCCCTCTCCAGTTTTTCTTCTTCTTTGCTTTTTTTACAGCTACATGCCTGTAAACCTCTGACCCCAGCCATCATGTCTGTCAGTATGTCTTCTTAACAACATGTTTTTAATCACTTGATCTAAAGCTGGTGCCTTTTTCCTTGCAGGGGCGGGCGTAACGAGCCTTGCCCGGAGCAGCCTCCTCCTCGCCGGGTGTGCGTGAAGAGGATCCTGTCCCTATCAGACCTGGACCCAGATGTCCTTGAAAGCATGTACTCCTTAGGGTGCTTCAGAGACCGAGTGAAACTCACACGGGACCTTACAAGTGAGGAGTGAGTACATGCAACCCATTCAGCATCTTTTCTACTTCGACTCATTTCGTCGCCGTGTTGAAGATACAAACCAGTAGGAGTCTTTTGTTGGTTTACTCCAACTTTTCTCATTTGAAGCAACCTGTATTGGAATTTTTACTAATGCTTGCATGTGTTCTGTTCTTTCGTTGTTCCTCCCTCTCTTTGCTCATTATCCCACTTGTTTCAGTGTAGCCAGGCGGTTATGTGCTTCATTACCTGCCTGAGTGGACAGTATCAACAGCTTCCTGTGTCTCCCTCGCTGTCCATCCTTTCATGTCCCTCTTCTGGGATGTGGATTTTCACTCATTTCATTCTAAAAGCTGCAGATGTGTTCACACCTCCTGAACTTTTTCAAATTGTGTTACATAACAACCTCAAATTCCAGGTTCTGTCACCAGGACTTCATGTCACAGACCAACACCGAGTAGCTCATAATTGTTATATAAAGGCGTTTTGTACTAATAGAAATCTCTATGTGACGTGGATTTGCAGGGAGAAATTTGGGGATATGTTTAAGGGTTAATTTATGAAACAATATTCCAAGCTGTGAGAATTTTACAGAGGTCTCTTCAACCTGGCTTAAACCAAGTTAAACTTTTTGTCCGACATGCAAAATGCTATGTTGACTGACTCTGACTGCTGCATCCTGACTCTACAGGTGGCAGCGTCATACTGTGGGATATTTGTCTTTAGCATGGACAGGGACACTGTAAACACAGCCAGAACTACAACAGGATGGCTTTGTTTAAAGCATATTAAGGTGCTTGAATGGCTCATTAAAAGTCAAAACCTAATCCCGATTAAGAACCTGTTGCAAGAAATTGTTTGAGGCTCTCCGTTCAATCTGACTGAGCTTGAGCTGTTTCGCAAGATAAGGCCAACGTTTTATTTTTGTTGATATATCGCATAAATCACATTAAAATATGCTGTTGTAATGTGTCAAAATGTGAAAAAGTTTGAGGCGGATGAATACTTTTGAAAGAAACTGTAAAAAAGCTGAACCTTCTTTAAAGCTCCAAAACCTAAGTTCAAACCAGATAAATGTTTCCCCAGGGAAGGAAAAAAAATGGGATTTGCATAAAAAAGAATATTGTGTTTGAAATAATTACAGGATAACATTATCGTTTAAGAGCAGAACTGTAACATGAGCCCATCGGTTGGATCTAGAGTTTCATCAATATTCATGGCTTTATAGAAATGACTGCCAACCACCCCATGTTGTATTTTACTAGGGTTCTGTCCTACTCATTGCTTCTTGTTTTTGCTGCCTTGTTTCCTTTGACTCACTGATCTTTTGTCTGCAGGGAAAACCAGGAGAAAATGATCTACTACCTCCTTCTGGATAGAAAAGAGCGATACCCAAGCTGTGAAGATGAGGACCTGCCACCCAGAAATGACCTTGGTAAGAGAAGTTTTTCTGTAATTTCCTTGTGATGGGGGAAATATGCAAAACTGACAGTAGCTGTCAGTTTTCCTCCACTTTGATTTAGAAATGCAACAGTTAGAGATTATGGTTGATGTCCTCCAGTGTTGTAAAGCATTGTCCTGCTGAAGCCAATTTTGGTTGATTCCTTGTTCTCAATAAGACTTATAAGTAAAATGTATTTAAGCCTTGCTGGCATAAAGTGTCATTAAAGCTGCAGTAGGTAACTTGTATAAAAATATGTTTTGTTTTTTTTTACATATTTGTTAAAACTGTCACTATGTACTGACAGTAGAATATGAGACAGATAATCTGTGAAAAAACTGAGCTCCTCTGCTTCTTCCTGTGGTGCTACTGCCATCTGCAGAAATACTACAAAGACAAATTGATTACAGAAATCACATTTTAAGATGTCTGTAGCATCTGATACTGGTTATTAGCATGGTTTTTGGTTTGTTTTACGAACTATAAACATCGCTCTCTGTGTGTATTCCCTACTGAATGCAGACCCTTACTTCAAATTTCACCCTTAAAAGGGTGCCAGCAAGTCAAGTTTATTTGTACACCACATTTCAGCAGCAAGGCAGTTTAAAGTGCTTCACATCATAAAAACATCAATCAGGTATACATCAAAATCATCAAGCAAATACACATGAATATGCTCAAAATCATCAAGCAAAATCATAAAGATCATCAAGCAAATATCATCAAGCAAATATAGTTCGAAAACACTGATCAATGTTCTACTTACTACTAATGTTCTGCTGAATTTGGGCCCAAGTCAATACTCTCTTTTGCCGACATATCCAAGCTGGGTTAAAATTAACTTCCTAAAAAATAAATAAATAAATAAAATTAACTTCATGTTAAAGATGGCTCCTTTTTATACATCTCAAGGACTGGACTTGGGCACCCCTGGTCTACACTATCTGGGAAATTCATAACAAAAATCTTGTAATACATATGGTGCACCAGTAGGTGGCAATAATGAAAACATTATTGACATTACAGTCAGTGGCTTTGGTGGATTTCTCAGAACAGAATTGAAATTCTCAAAACTACTAGTTCAATCTTCACATCAAAAAAGCGGTTTCTCAGTCCTTTGAGCAAGTTGCAAATACTTTTGTACATCCTTTGCAAGTGATTCAGTACAATTCTCTGCTTTTTCCTACATTTGCAATTGCTTTTGTCATGTTGATCAAAATGAATTATATGGGTCTCTGTTGAATAGTCTCAACCTCCACAATATTTAAGCATATGTTTGTCACAAAAATCTTTACATGCGAAATGCTTGAACAGGTTGTCATAATATGTCAAGCATATTTCTATACATTTCAATTAGACTTTTTCTAAATCTGTCCTGAATTGGTAAATTACTCCCAGGTGAATCCTGAGTTTCTCCAGCGCAGGTAAATGTGTGAAGCATTAGATCAATCGATCAACCAGTTTTCTGAAATATCTCAAAGGTGTAGCTCATAAACCATCATCTGGGAAGTATATAGTGTATATAGGCAGAGCACAGCACCATGTTACATTTCTGACAATGGAAGGATAACAAACAGCTCGAAAGAAGAAGAAGAAGAAGAAGAAGAGGAAGAGGAGTGAGGATGTGGCAGAGGAGTTAGGAGGCAAAACAGAGGAAGAGGCGGAAGAGGCCAAGGACATATGCCAGTTTCCATCACTCCAACATCATCAGGCAATGGTTTACGACCCACAAAAGGATGCTGATGCTCTCACTCTGCTCTTAATTCAATAACTCCATTGAGGAATTTTTCTCAGCATGGAGATAGAAAGTATATGACAGGTGTAGGAAGACTGCACTGTAATTCCTACAGCACTGCATGTACAGTCTTATGTTCCCATTTCTACTTTAGTTTTTTGTTTGTTTGTTTGTGCTCTGCAGTGCTGTCTTTTAATTTCTGTATCACAATGACCTGATCTGTCAACAAATTACAGTAAAAAGGTAAATGTGAATCTTGTCCAATCAATTTACAGTACTTGTCGTCAAACCTTTAGCCATAGTTTACAACAGAACATCATTCCAGGGTACAGTGTTATATTGACAACATGACAGCAATTTGTCTTATCCTAACACAATGACACAAAAACTTGTCACACTGAAGCACTGGGATGTTCATTGGCACAGATATTTACTTTTGAGAGGTGAACAAAGGATTTTGAGAAAGAAACTGGGTTTTGCAGTTTTGGTGTTTGGTATGGTGTTCTATGGTGTTTTGCTCTTTGTATGAATTGTTTTGAGAAATGCACTTACTGTTTTGCAAATGTCAAGGAGGATTCCAGAAATGTACCAAAGCGACTGAGAAAAACTAAGAAAGTGATCCTGAGCATGGCCACACGCAGTAGTGGGCTAAAGATTTTCCCAAAACAATAGCTTGTGTTTTTTTGACACTATTTGCCATTTCCACAATTATTAATCTCTTCATCTTAAATTTGAAAATAGAGAAAATAAATTTTTAGTTTCTCACAAATTTTATTCTTTCTCTCGTTTTTAACACCTCACTGTTACTTTTCCTGCAGTATCAACTTCCACACCAGCGTGTGTGTGATATGTTAGATCCAGTTAGTGATATGACTGGATCTTTGAGTTCCTGACCAGCCTCTCACTAGTCAGAGCTACTTAAGCTGAAAATCAGCTGTCTTGGTGCATCTCTACTTTGATTAGATGTACCGAAACAAAAAGTTTAAATTCTGTTTTTGTGTTATTGGTATTGTTGTCCAAGACCCACCCAGGAAGCGTGTGGATTCCCCGATGTTGACTCGTCATGGTCGTTGTCGTCCAGAGAGAAAGAGCTTGGAGGTCCTCAGTGTCACAGAACAAGGGTCTCCCACCCCACCTCGCAGGGCTCTGGACACTAATGCTCACAGTCAAAGGTAAAAACCGATCTACTCTCACCATTTCATTTGCAAGAAAACTCAGCCATGTAATAGAAGTATTACAGCCAACATAACAGGTTTCGATTATTTCACTTCACTAACTCCGCTTTACTCTCTGCCATCTTCTAAAGGTCTCGTTCAGTCAGTGGTGCGTCCACAGGTCTGTCCTCCAGTCCTCTCAGCAGTCCCAGGGTAAGGACTTTACATTACTCTGCTCTGTTGTTCCATGTTGAAATGCACTTTACATCTTGCAAGGTCATTACAGCTTCAAATTAAAGAACCCCTGTTTCTATTTTTGTACTTGTGTCACAGTTTAAAAGCCATGAATACCAGTGATGTAATGGTACCTTAGTGCCTCTTTGCTTGAAAAATGTCAGGTAAAAGGAATAATCTAGCAGTTTGTCAGATAACTAGCAAGTGCAAATGTATTATTTTATAATAATATATTATTATATAACATTCTGTATGTTGCATTATATAGTGGGACTAAATGAATATTCACTTGAAATTTGGAAATATGATGAATAACACTTCATAAATGTAATATATTGCTCATTTCGTAATTTTCAACAGCAGATTCATTTTTAAGGGAGGTTGCGTGGAGTAGTTTTCACCAGGCACTCTCTTACCAACAGTAAGAAATTCTCATGTTGGATTCAAGCTAGCCTCTGCTGAGAAAAGAACGCATTTAAGAGCAAATTTACATGTTTTTTAAAACTCCAAATTAGAACTAAATTAGAGATTTTTTTTTTCAAAACTGTTTACTTTTGCATTATAGAGTTGTTTGTATGGTCACTGTCTTCTGAATAAGGTTGAAATAAACAACCACTGTTCCAAAATGTATCCTTTGTTGAACCAGGTTAATTAAAAAATGATGGCAAGTACTCCAAACATCCATCCATTGTCTAAAATTCTTTGTCCTTGCAGGTTTATGGGGGCAGGACACACCTTAGATAAGCCCCCAGTCTATCCCAGAGCAACACAGACACACAGGGCAGTTATTTATGCACACCAAGGGTAATTTAACCAGTTACCAATTAACCAAACACTCATGTTTCTGGACTACGGAGAATCCAGAGAGAACGCTAATTGCTCCAATGTTTCGTCACACAAGCTCATTGCCAAATTTTGTCTGTCAGTTTAGCGTCTGAGTCCTTCCATTGATGCATCTGTAAAAAAAAAAAAAGACCCTGAGGACTGGATGCACCTCTTTCAATCTCTGATATTGCCTACCCTTTTCTACAGATCTGAGACCTGGACCATTCTTAGATTAGACTAGAATATATTAGGTTTCTCCGATTCATGTCTTTCCATCAGATTCTTGAAGTCTCCCTACAAGTTGAATTGCCAATGACCCAATGCTAGAATCAAACCATCAAATGAAAAAATTGTCCAGTAACAAACTACCTGGATTCAGCTGAAAAAAGAAAAAAGTCTGAAAAAAGAATACTGGTTGACCCACCAACTCTTGTGGCACCAGCGACCTGTGTAGTGGAGGGTACAAAGTCTTGCAATAATGGAAGAACATATTGGCAAAGCAATTCATAGATGACCTGAAGTTTCAGTGTTGCTAACTAGGAGCCAAAGAGATAAAAAGATCATCTCAAAGCAGAAATTAGGCAGTACAACTGGTTGATTCTAGCAAAGACAATATGCATTTTTGTGGGGGAAAAGATGATACATATGAGTCTAAAACAGAAAAGAAATTGTTATGTAGAGAGACTGAACATCTCCTGAATGAACTGAGATTAGTGGCAGGAAATTTTAACAGATACCATCCACACAGTTAGCATAGCAAACCCTGTTTCATGGCAAAATTAATGAGATTTAAAGAAGGTTCAGTTTGAAATAGTAGAAACATTTAGAGTGTGATGGTTGAATGGTGGAAATTTGCTCTTGAGTAGTCCCTATTTTGAGTAGGTGTTAGCATGAGTCCTTCATAACGTAGCACAGACTTTCCTGTCTGGATTTACTCTAACTTCTCATAACTACACATCAGAATCTCACTTTAAAAGAACCAAGTCATTCCTTCCATATGTATTATCTACAACTTTGGTATATAACTATCAGTTTTGTTTTCCAGAATTAATTTCCTGTGATGTGACCTTTCCCTTAGTAATGCTTGCTCAGTCTGTTTGTGCTAGTCATGTTTTTCTGGCCTCCTATCACATTTTCATTTCAGACACATCATGCTGTTCATGTCTCAAAATAGACACATAATTGGACTACAGAATAAATGATCACCAAATTCATCTTCCATTTGGTGCATCTTATCTGGTCTTGTTGATATTTTCTGTCCATGAATCATATTTCATGACCATTGCTTCCTGTCTCATCTGCCCACATCCCTTTCCCTCGTTTTTTGCATCTTTTTCTGTGTGCCCATCAGAGTCCGGTCTTCACCTTTAGCCAATCAGAGGTCACCTCCACCTCCACTTCCTCCTCCAAAGACCCCAAAGCAGGAAGTGCCACCACTACTCGGCCCACCCGCCCGATGCCTGACCCAAAAACCCAGACCTTGCCCTCCAAGGGTCCCGCTGACCGGCCCCAGCTCCACTCCATGAAGTCCCTCCCTCTCCAAACTCCACCCTGTCCTTCCCCATCCCCCTCTCCCATCCTGTCCCCCACCCCACGGTTCTTCAACTTCCCCTCTCCATCCGTCTTCAGGTCCAAGAATGTCCACTCGTCCTCTAACTCATCTGCCACCCCTTCCCCTGTGTCACAGGTTACACCGCAGGGCTCGCCTCTACCCACCCCGCTCGGTACGCCTGTGCACCAAATCCAGCATCCTTCCTCCACCACCCCTCCCTCCTCCTCCTCCTCTTCGTCCTCTTCCTCCAGAGTGGATGGAGCGGGCGGGGCTTCGCTGTCACTGACCCCACCCTCCAGTCCAGGAGGAAGTGGCAATTTGGCCTCCTCAAGCTCCACCCACTGGAGGACGAGGCTTAACTCGTTTAAAAACAACCTGCTGGGCTCTCCACGTTTCCATCGGCGCAAACTGCAAGGTGAGCGAGGCTCTGAAGAAGTTGTTGTTCCATCCTTAAAATGAGTGAATTTAAATTCCACCAGGGTGAGCTTCATAACAGCAGAACTGTGTAAAGAGTTTCTTGTAGAATCTCTTCCTGTCAAAGGAGCATGTGCTTCAGCCTGCAGCTGTGTTGAGTAATGCTGCTACTGTGATGAGCTGTAATTAGAGCAATTAAATTAGAGTCTGTCATCAAGAATCACGGCCCTTGTCTTCTCACTCGTCCCATCTTTCATTACTTTTCTCTTCCTGTGTCTTTTTTAGTCCCTACATCAGAGGATATGTCGAGTCTGACTCCAGAGTCCAGTCCAGAGTAAGTACACGCGTCTAATTTTTCTTTATTTTACATGTTTGGTTGCCTGGTAAAAACCAGCCCCTTGTTCTGCACTTCGCTTCGCACAGAGGGTCTGGACTCTCGGCTATTGAGAAATGCTTGCTGGAGGTGTTAACTCTGTTGAAGTTTAAAATTTTACCCAGTTGCTAACTTTTGGCCAAGATGTATGTAATGCACTAGTTTGATGTAATGAGGCTTACCGGAAATTGTCTACGCTATAAACAACCATCCTTCACTGCAAAGAGAGAAGTGCTGATGGCGGTTAATGTTAATTCAATATTTGGAAGCGTGGGCAACACGAACTGAATGGCTTCGTTCACTACCTCTGCTGCCATTGTCAAGTTACAACAATGGCAGCCTACAATTCTAAAACAGGGCAGAAAGTTTGTCATCGTTCACAACTTCTCCTTCTGTTCGCTCATTGACCCGTTGAAATTCTTCTGGAGAAATTCATCTCAATGGTAGAAAGCTCAGACAGAGCACTGAAGGGAGATGAGAATCGAGCGGAATTGTGTAGAAAGGCAATGTCCAGGCTACGTGTTTGGTTGTTGACAAAAAGACATTTTTCATCTCAGTTTCTATACTATGAAAAGTTTTGTTCTTATTTTGAAAGAATGTGTCAAAAAGAAGTGACTGAAAGTAATATTGGAACCCACTGACTTCCACTGGGGACTTCTTGACACAAATGCTTGATTTTGTTTCTCAACAACAACTGTGATCTCAAAAATTTAATAGTAATTTACGTGAATGCTATTCTATGAACCTTTAAACGGTCATTGTGTTTTGAATGAGTGGTTATTTACAATGAAATCTGTTTATGAAGGAAAATAGAGGCAGGAGTAGTACAGCACTAGTATTCATCCTTTGTGTAACAGCTACAAGAGCAGAACATGTAAAGCTATGATATTTTTGATTTTTACACTGCAGTAGGTGTTTCTCACAGGAAGATCATTGGTGGCGAGCTGCCACTTCCTGTGTGAACATGAGTTGACAATCAAGTCTCAAAACACAGTTTCCAGTGGGAAAGTGGAAAATCATTATAATTAGAAATAAAGTCTTTCAAACATCCATCTGTGTGTAATTAATCTATATGTGTTTCACTTAGTGATAAAGTTCCTAAAATACATGGCCTTTTAAATAATATTCTAAATCATTGAATGGGCATGTATCAGTTTTATTTTCCAGCAGTAATATGATGAACAGATGGATTATGTTGCTGTAAGGTTTTTCTTGTTTTACCATTTCCAGATTGTATAGAATTATAATGTTGTGAGTTCAAGAAGCATAATTAATTTTAAATTAGTTCAAAATTTAAAAATAAGTCATTGAAATTATTATTTTTCTTCTATTTCTAGGCTGGCTAAGCGGTCGTGGTTTGGTAACTTCATCAGTCTGGAGAAGGAGGAGCAGATCTTTGTTCTGATCAGAGACAAGCCGCTTAGCTCCATCAAGGCTGACATCGTCCATGCCTTCCTCTCTGTGAGTGCTATCAGCCTTCAACCAGCTTGGAACATTGTTACAGTGTTTACCTTTGTAGTCCTAAAAGGCACCGATTTAAGACCCCATCTCCATCGCTTCTGCAGATCCCCTCCCTCAGTCACAGTGTGGTGTCTCAGAATAGTTTCCGGGCGGAATACAAGTCCTCAGGTGGCCCCTCTGTCTTCCAGAAACCTGTCAAGTTCCAGGTATTATTTCTTTCTTTTGTATGGGCACAAATTCCACTCATAAATATTTTGTGTTCGTAAATCAGAATGCATAGTGAATTAAGTTTTGTAACCTTATAAAATAAAATGGCTGAGAATTTTCTCTTTGTACATCCGTAGGTAAGAATTTATGTGTAAAAAAGATTTGTATTTGTAAAAAATAATGACACAAGTTACCTTTTTTTTTTTTTTTGCTAACGTCTTTTTACACATACAAATAAAAATGTACGTGTAAAACTCTGCGTTCAAGGTCTCTTGTTTGCGTGTGTTTTTGTTTTTTAGCTAAAGGTGACAAACTGATGGAGGGATGTTGTCTTTCAGGATGTTCTTGTGGAGAGCAGAATTCATGGTTCCATCAATTACAGCCAGTTGTCCAGGTCCTTAAGCAGCAAAGCAGAAACACACTACCACAATGCCACCACCATGTTTCACTACAGTACTACATCCTTCAGCTAAACAGTGTGTTGATTTAACAATGCAATTAAAATAACTCACCTTTCAAAATGGAAGGTGTGGAAATATGTAGGTTCAAAATGGGTATTTGAATTGGAAAATCAACAAATTAACCTGGAGTCTCCCATGAATTTTTTACTCCAGAAAAAAGAGATTTCGCTGACTGGTTTCTACTGACTGTTTTATTTTAAGAAATTGTGTATATTTAAGTCACTTCCCTTCCACATGTCCTTCTTAGCATAAAAAAAAATTATGTCATAGAATATTATTGTTATCATGTCTCACCAGTCCAGCATCGCAACATATTTCAGCAATGATTTGAAGTGTTTTAGTCACATGACCTGGAAGCTATTGATGAAAAATCCATAATTTTACATAAAAATATTATTATAAAGTCAGAGATCAATGAAAATCTCTTGGAATCAGGTGTGTCTCCTTATTCTAGTGTAGTACCACAATTCAACATTAATTCTCACTGCTTGGGTCACCTGGAAGTTATTGAGTCTGGGGGTCTTTTTATTTACGTGTTCCGACTGACTGGAATTTGTTGATGAATCAACGCATTCTGTAGCGAATTCATGGAGTTTTACACAGTTTTTGATTTGTATCTCTAAAGACATTTAAAAAAAATTAACTTGTCATTTTTTACAAATACAAATCTTTTTTTACACATATAAATTCTTATATATAGATGCACAAAGATAACATTCTCAGCCATTTTCCAAGGTTACAAAACTCAGTTCACTACTACTCATTGTGATTTACAAGAACAAAATATTTATGACTGGAATTTGTGTCCATACTTTTGCCTGTTACATTTTTTCATCCAGTCAACATCACAGAAAATAGGTCAAATAGGGTTTAAAAAGATTTCAAAATACAGTTTAAAGTTTTTTGCTGTCGTTTTGCAGGTGGACATCGCTTTCTCTGAGGGAGAGAGGGAACGAGAGAGGGAACGAGCAGAAAGAGAAGGACGAAGAGAGATAGGCATCTACAGCGTCACCTTCACGTTGTTAGCCGGTGAGAGGCTGAATGAGACGGGCCCTGTTCACATCTGGTATCAACAGATGACCTGGCCATTTCATTTACTAGTGGACAGTTGGCAGAACAAAAGGAAAAGTGCTTTAGAAAGTTTTACCCTGAAAAACTCAGATTTTCAGAATGTTTCTTTTGAAGTACCTGGCAAGAGTATCTGTTTTTAACAATATTGTTTATAGAATGTAATCTACATTAACCAAGAGATACATAAGAGATAATACAGCGCCTTGAAAAAGAATTCATACCCCTAAACTTAAACTTTTTCCATTTACTTGAGTTACAACTACAGATTTCACTGTCTTTTATTGTGATTTCACGTGACGGACCAACACAAAGTGGTGCAAAATTGTGAAGTGGGAGGAAAATAAAGTTAAAATTATGGAGAAGCTGGGTTAAGGGATAAACCAATATTCTAACAACTGAACAGCTTTAGAAGCACTCTTGAATCCATCATCTGAAACTGGAAAGACTAGGGCTCAACCGCAGCTCTACCAAGACAAGGCTGTCCACCTAAAATGACAAGAGGATGCAGCCAACAGGCCCAAGGGAACTGGAGAAGCTGCAGAGATCCTCAGCTCAGGTGGAAGAAAATGGCGACAGCACAACTACAGGCTGTATATGCGACAATCTGGCGTTCATGGAAGAGTGGCAGGAAGAAAGCTATAGTTGAAAGAAAACCATAAAACAGTCCGGTTTGCAGTTTGTCACAAGCCATGGTAGGGGCCGTGCAAACGTGGTAAAGGGTGCTCTGCTCAGATGAGAACAAAATTGAAAGATTTTTAGCCTACATACAGAACGCCGTGAAAGATGCTGAAACACTGCATTGCCAAATCTCCATGGTGAAATATGGTGGTGGCAGCATCATGCTGTGGTGAAGCTTTCTTCACCAGGGAAGTTGGTCAGAGATGATAGAAAGATGGATGACGCTGTTAGAGGTTTCAAAACTGGGCTTGGAGGTTCCAAACCCAGCAGGACGATGACCCCAAACGTACATCCAGAACTGATTTTGAGTTTTGTTTTACCTTTACTTTCCCAGGATAAAAACCCATTGAGATTAAAAACCTCTTTTTAAAGAGAGTCCTGGCCAAGAGGCAGCAACAAATGCAACACAAAAAGTTACACTTTTTGAAGAAAATGACAAGCTATAAAAAACAGGTACATTTGACTGAATTGGCCTCAAGAATGTTTAGTTTGGATGTAAAAGCTCTAAATGAAATAAATTCAGTCAGTCTCAAAGTTTCATGTAGCAAATTCCAGGATATTGTAAGGACTCACTGGGAGGACCCGGAAATTCAACCACACACAGAAGTACGTAAAGGAAAAACAAGTTTATTTAGTATCAGGAACTGGCAGCAGCTCAGGAAGAATCAATGAAGGTCCCCACAAGGGAATCCAACACAACACCAGGGGCTAGACGATAATCAGGCAGAGGTTATACAATGAGAGGCAGAGAGAGCAAACTTAACTTGAGGGTCAGGCAATACTCGGTGGTCGTGAAGCGGAGCTTGAGTCAGGGTCCAGAAATCCAGAACCAAAGGAATCCGTAACAGGCTTGGCAGGAGGGGGAAGATCCGTGGACGGAAATGGGTCGAAGAAACACAAGAAGGCAAGGCATGAAATGCTGGATTTCTACTAGCTCTTGGCTGTCGATAATCTGGCAGGTAGGCAGGGGCTGAGAGGAGTTAAGTAGAGCAGGGCCCAGGTGGCACAGATCAGCAATCAGGTGACACAGGTGAGTAGAATGAAAACTAATTACAGCATGGGCAGGACCAAACATGAATCATAACAGATATGGTAGCAGAGTGATCAAAAGCCTTCTTACCCAATTCTGTCCAATCAAAGAAAGTAGCAACAAGTTTTGTGAGTAAAAATGATAAGAGTCAACATTTCTCAGAGCAATTGGTGTACAGATATAGACCAGCAGAAGTCCAAGCAATGCCTTGTAAATAAAAGTTAACTAATGGGAGTTCCTTCGGCCAGCCAGGCCAGGCCAACCCACCTGTAAGTATAAATCACAGCACTGTGCTGACATTTTGCAGTTTGTATTGAACCTCAGAGAAGACTGATAGACAGTCAAGCATCTTAAGACATTGCGAGGAAGCAGTCATATACTAAGGATCTCCATAATCCAACACAGACATAAACGTTGCAGAAACAAGCCGCTTTTTAGCAGTATATGAAAAACACAACTTATTTCAAAAATAAAAGCCCAACTTTAATTTTAAACTTTTCACAAGATTTTCCACATTGGGTTTTGAAAGTGAGAGAGTCTTCAGTCGAAATGCCCCAATATTTATACGTGTGAACCAGCTCTATTTCATGTCGACTGGCAGCTTGATTCGGGGAGGGCTGAATACAAATGCATGCCACACTTTTCAGATTTTTATTTCTTAAAAATTTTAAAAACCCATGTATGATTTTCCTTCCACTTCATAATTATGTCTCATATTATGTTGGTTTATCGCTGAAAATCTCCATAAAACACATTGAAGTTTAATGTGGTTTATGTGAAAAAAAGTGAAACGTTAAAGAGAATACTTTTATATGCCGCTCCTCAGACATGGATGATATTTTTCTCTTTTTGGAGTATATTTTTCACAGAGCTGGGTGATATATGATATATAAAATGGATCATCCACCTCTGTTATCATCTGTAAACAGGCATTCCTTATCATACTGTTCATATTCCGAGCAGCTGATATGGTGGCCGCTAATATCCTGTGATGTGATGGATCTGTTTGTTCTTGCAGCCAGTTTCACTAGAATTTAGTGTTTCTTTTAGGGGGTGTTGTGCTTTAATTAGTAAGTAAAAAATGCAAATGCTGCTGTTAGTGTTTCTTAATGGCAGTAATGAGGGAATGGTGACATGACAAACTGTAGTAAACTTAGAATATTACAAATATTTCATGAATAATGAAGCTTTATGGACCTCGGTGTTTTAGTATTGTAGCAAGTGATTTCTTGAGAATTCCCCCTTCAATGCTAAAAACAAATAAGGACAGGCTGTCACTTTCCAGAAATGAATGTTTAAAAAATAGGAATAAAATAAGATGGGTGCAAAATTGCTTCATTTACAAGGATCTGTGGTCATTCTTGTAGGTAATAACTGGTTGACTTGAATATTTTTACCTAAATGTTACACATTTTGGTTTATGTAGTAAATGCATATGGTTGCAATCTGGCAATGGCAGCGGAGGAAGTGAACGAAGCCACTGAATCCGTGTTGTGTTGACTATGCTTCCAAATATTGAGCAATTCAAGTCAGAGCAAGAGGATTGTTTAAGACATTTTATTGCTGGCAAAGATGTTGTTTGGCTCGGCACTTCTCTCTTCACAGTGGGGGATGGGTTTTTTACCGTGCACGCAGTTTCTGGTAAGCTTCCTAGCGTAGCTTCCTTCATAGTTGAATTGTATTAAATCATTACTAGTGTGGTAAGATTGATACTTTAGGTTCAGATTCCCTTTTAAATTTTATTTTATTTTTGGGTTGTAGTTTCTCAACTGTACCTCAAAAAAGATTTTGCTTTGATTTGCTCTCAAATCATAATATTTTGCACTTGGTTTATTTTGGAAAAAATGGACACAAATTTGTTTTGTTTTCTGTTGTTTCTCTTTATTATGTTAAGATGTTGTTAAAGTATTTTATAGACACCTATAAATTCCTTCTAAGGTTTCAACAAAAATAATTCACCTAAAGGTCAGAAATTTACTGATATATCAAACTTAAATGATAAAAAGTATCGGTATTGGTATCAGCGATATTGGCCCTATATTTACCAGGTATCGGATCAATACCAAAATATGCGGTATCGCACACCTCTAATAACTAGCCTAATTTGGAAGACTTCTACCAAGGCTGTATCATCTTTAGAAGTGCCTAAATCAGGCTTTTATTTGTTTTTAAAGCTGACCTCTTTGTGGAGTGGAGTATCTGACGTGTGAGGATTAGACAGTAAATGTAAAATTATAGTGGCGATATTGGGGAAAACTGACTATTGATTCTTCTTTTCCTGTTAGGTCCCAGTCGCAGATTTAAAAGAGTTGTAGAGACTATTCAAGCTCAGCTTCTCAGCACTCATGATCAGCCCTCGGTGCAGGCTCTGGCAGGTGAGTACCAAACATGCGTATAGTGTGCCTTGTAAAAGTATTCATAAGCCCTGAACTTCATATAGCATTTGGCTACATTATAACAACAAGCTTCAATATATTTTATTGAAATTTTATCCGATAGACACACAAAGTAGTGCCAAAAGAAGCAACTCTTCTATAAAGGCAAGATTTTTAGTGTATGAATGGTAGTTGATCTGTCAATAGGTTCCCCCACTTGAGCACTGTATTTTATCAACAGGTATTGGAGTAAAGGGGGCTGTTTTAAGAAAACTGTTTCTTTACAAACAAGTGGCTTGTAGAGTGTTAAAGTTATTTGAATCATGGCTCCTCTCTGGAATTTTATTCCTTGCTTCTCAGATGAGAAGAACGGTCAGCTCTCCCATCAGCCCAGTGCTCCTTCCCATCAGAACTCCCGGAATTTCGAAAGTGGATCAGATCGAGTGGAAAGGGAGCACACGGTAGATGGGGTGAGCGGCAGCAGCAGCAGCAGCGGTACCGTCTTACAGCGGCGAGAGTCGGGGAGAGACAAGACCAGACTCCTTTCATCGTCCAACGGGACACAGTCTCACCCATGAAAAGAATGTTGCAAACGAGATGAGAGGGTTGTCCGTCTGGCTTTTCTCTCTTTCTCCACTCAGTCCTCCCTGCATTCTTTCCTTAGCCTTTTCCTTACTTCCTTCCAGGCTTCTGACCTTTAATCTCAATTAAAGGAATGGAAGATGAGAAGGACTTTTTTCAATGATCATCTAGAGATCCAGAGGATTCCCCCAAAGTGTCTATCCGTAGTAGAAATGCGTACTGATGGAGTGAAAATGTAGAACAGAGAAATCTCAAAACCAGGGAAACAAGTTGTCCACCTCCCACAGCAAATCAACAAAGCACAGGACATTTCCAACAAACAATCACAATCAACAGTTGCTTCAGACTTTGCAGGAAACCTCCGAATCATTCGGTCAGGATGGTTTACGCATCGAAGCTTTCTCATTCATCATTACCTGCCCATCCAGATTTACCGCCTGCATCACTTCTTCTCCTTACCTTTCTAGGGGCAAACAGGTGAGTTTTCCTCAACAAACCAACAACATGAAGGAAATCTGGCCAAGAGTTTTGTGGTTGTCTGAAGTGGTTTGTGTCTCTAAAGGCACAGCAAACCTAATGGCAAGTTTTCGCAATCAAACAGAGAGAGAAACAATCTGAGGATTAGAGCAGAGGAACAAAGATTGCCAGAGAACAGATCTGTGGAGCCATGTAATATGGACACCGTGCATCGAAGTGATAATATGAAAGTAACACTGACACAACTTTTCCTTGAGTGTATGGAGCCCCCACATTTATTTCTGATATACAACGATATGAAGCTATGATACCATATTGCCTTTACAAGAGAAGACAAACGTGGATAACGGTAAGACTTTAGCCATATTTCAAGGAAACTAGTCACACTGCAAGGAGGGTCCCCCACAAGTCTAAAAGCATGCTGGATGAATAGATTAAGAGGCCAAACTTGGAATAAGATGCCCCATATTTTAAATGCAGTGGACACGAAAACTAGGAAGCCAAAAACCTTTTCTTTGACTTATTTAGACATAAAAAGTAATTTTAATGTGAAAGATTTTTAGAGTATTTGTTTTAAACCATATGTACTCCATAAAATTTTTTATTAGTTTCTCCTGATTCATTTGCTGTTTGTGAAAAATTATTTTTTAAGTTGGTCTCTTTGAACCTTAGAACAACTTCTAAAGTACAATATTTATTCCATCAAAGCAACCACAACCAGGTACAGTATGCTCATTTTACAATCCCTTTAACATGATACAGGAAGTACCAAGTGCATATTTGATACACCTGTAGACTTTTAAATAATTAAACAAGCCATCAAGTTTTACCTCCTAAGGTTAGCATTAGCTTAGCACTAGCACACTTTCAGAAATAGCTCTTTTTCACTCAAACCACAATCTTTCCCTACCCATTTTCTTATCTGAATCTAACCAAACAAAGAAGGCTGACACTTAGTCGTACATCTGGCTCATATTCACAATAATATATTTCAGTTATAGCTCAATAGCTGTATGCTGCTCATATTCTGTTTACATCAAATCACTTTCCTCTATTAGGTGTTTGCCTAATTGGTTCCTCTTGTCTCTACATATATTTTTTTTAATTAATTTTTTAATATTTAATTTTATTAATGGCAGTAAAATATAGAAAATATACAGCTATTTTCTAAATAATAGCAGTATATTTGAGAGAGTGACAAATTTCTGATCCTAGCTTCTTTTTCTATACATGCAGATGCATTGCAAATATTGCTCATTCCACTCAAAACTGGAAGAGCAATCTATGAAATTTGTTTTCACAAAAGAAAGTTAGTAATAAGGGGGATTCCAAAAAAATAACCTTGTCAAACATGTTCTGTAGGCATTAAAAAATGCTTGAAGATTCAGCTTTCCTGTCAAGGATTTAATGAATATTTATTTGTATAACCACCAGTTCTGAAAACTGCTTCATATCTGTGTTGAATAACGTCAACTACTGTCTGGCACCTGTTAACAGGTATGTCACCTTAGGATGGTTGGAGTACATTTCATAGTTCCTCTGCATTTCTTGATTTTGCCTCAGAAAAAAACAGGTTTAATATCATCAAATAGGTTTACTGTTGCAAGCTCCAAGGACTGGACTGTACTCTCTATAACAGTAATGGTAGTTTTCAGGTTTTTCCCACACCTTTCTGGTTTTGGTTTTCATCTGAAAGCATTTTAGCTGCACAGAGTATAATTTCTTAGATTTCTTTATGTTTTCCCCTCTCCAAATAATGTTCTCATCAAAGTACACTGTTTTTCTGAACATTGCTTAGAACAGAAAGCGCATGGTGGTGCAGTTGGTAGCACTTTTGCCTTGCAGCAAGCAGGTGCTGGGTTCAAATCCTGGCCTTTCTGCTTGGAGTTTGCATGTTCTCTCTGGGCACTCAGGCTTCCTCCCACATTCCAAAAACACTACTGTTAGGTTAATTGATTTCTGTAAATTACCCTTATGTATGAGTGTGTGTGTGCATGATTACCCTGTGATGGACTTGCAGTCTGTCCAGGGTGTACCCCGCCTCTTGCCCAATGACCGCTGGGCATAGACATCAGCTCCCCCGTCACCCTGCAAGGACAAGCAGTCCAGACAATGGATGGATGTCTGAAACAACCTGAGAGAAATGCACTGTAAACAGCATGTCCAACATCTGCTGCCTTCATCTTTAAATAGGAACCACCTGTTTGACTCCTGTTTAATAACTGAAGAACCACTTTCAATTCAAGATTGAACTCCACAAAGACAGCAGAATGCATCTCATGATCTACAAATCAATGTCTAAACCAGTCTGACCACAGGCCATAGGTAGACAAGAGATCAAGCAACTGCGACTGAAAAGGGTTTTTTTTTATGTTTATTGACATGAGGACATTTGCTCAGATCTATAGAATTACAGTATTCTACTACTTTCTATTGCATAACTAGAGCACACCATCTGAGAGCACTGCACAACAACTGCAGAGCTGGCATATAGCACCACAGCAGGGATAGTAAATATCAACCATTCATGTTGAACAGTAGATTTTCTCATTACAGTGTTAAAACAAAAAACAGTGCTGAAATTCCTAACATTTTTCTCTTAGAAGTGGTTCTGTTTAATCCTAGTTGATTTAAACATGGTTGAAAAGGTGAAAAGACGTCCACATCACTCTATTACTTCACTGCTACAGAATCAGTGCAATAGTGACGAGGATATTGCAGCATAAATCAAACAGTAACATTACTTAATCTCACTCTATACTGCCCACACTGATGAAAATTTACTCCACAGGCATGTATGAAACTAAAAGGGAAATTGAGATTTGACCTCTCTGATTAGATACGTATTTGGCAACCTGAGGGTTGAGCATTGGAGTTTCGTTCCCCAGAGGTCAGTTGGACAGTACATATGCAAAAAAAAAAAAAAAAAAAAAAAAAAAAAAAAAAAAAAAAAAAAAAAATTACAAAAGAAACGTAGCCCATCATGATACAGCAGAACAATGTAAATACCACACCCTTGATCCCAATGCACCTTTACTAGTCCAAACAAAGCACATCAAAAGAGACACAAGATGTGACAAGGCTTGATATTTCACAAAAACTGCTTCATATCCTCATATTTAGACAGAAAATTATGTTTTTCAATATTACATTGCATGGCAGTAAAGACAGAAAAGTAGCTTTAGGGTTGGAAGGATGGAATGTGAGCTACCCAAGCCTGGCTTTCAGTGTTAGGGTAAATTTGACAAGTCATACATCCACTTTGTTTACTGGGCCTGAATAACAACAATATCTAACAGACCTGAAATTACCATTTAAAAGATGTCTGTGGACATCCAGTCTTTGGAGGGCTAAAGCAGCTAATTTACCGACTTTTGCTACATTGTACTGTCATTGCATTGATGGTCATATTATGTGAAACCTGTCTGTCATTTTTCTGTCTTTAACTTCTAACTTTAACCAAAGGTCCAATGTGAACATTTTTCAAATCTTTGTTTGTATAAAGACAACCACCCCCCAACAGTCGAGGAAAATACAATTGTGGGCTAGTGTAGTCGGCGAGAGCCTATATTAGCCTGAGCTACAACTCATCTTAGACATTATTAAATAGATAATGGCACATTACTGGCTTCTTCTGAAGTCTAAATGAGCAGGTAAACAATGTCTCCAAAAGGTTCAATTGAAAATTATGAATTAGAATTTTAAATAACAAAATTCTAAAACTGATTAAAATTGCGACACAGTTGTCCAAACATTATACCCTCATGATAAGTTGAAAGAAAGCATTCCTACGCCCATTTCCTCTGGTGTAACAAAGAGCAAAGTCTACCCATAATAGTCTAAATGCTTTATGCCTAACTGAAAAAGAATGACGAAAGGTAGGGAATGTACTGTTTACAGGAAGTAAAGCAAGAAAGCTGAGGTGAATGAGCTAGCAGACTCAGGTGTGTCTGTCTTCATAGAAACTATACTCATGCTTTCCGGGAAGGAAAAATGAAGCCAAACTGAAGAATGAAATATCCCTTTTATAGTTTTTACTGTCTCTTCCCATTTATTACATTGGTCTCTGTCTGTATAGGTGTTATTTTGTTGATGTATGTACCACATGCATAAATGAGCATGGAATTAATTATCTGAATGTCAAAAAAAAATTTTGAAAATTACTGCATCTGATTTTGAGCCATGTATTTACTAAAATTTTTACTTTTGTCATTAATTTATTTGCTATGCATTGTTTGAAAGTGGATTTCTTTTCTGAACAGGAAATCTAGAAATGTCAATGTCTGTCACTGAAGAATGTTTTTTTTAACACAGATATTTTATGCCAAAACATGCTTTAAGCTCCACTGTACATTGTTATATCTCCTGTTCAGTTTGGAATTTATTTATTGTCATCTGTGTGTGTCACCATCTCTGTTCACCTTTTACAAAGCTAAACCAAAAGTTTGTGTACACACTGACATTACAAGGAGGATATATTTGTGTTTAAGGAATTTTTGTTACAGGCAGATAATTATCCAAGGCTGTTCATTCTAGTTTGCTATGTTTGACTTTTATCCCCACCTAAGAAAAAACAAATCAAGATAGTAGGTTGCTAGAATGTTGTATGACTACTTTAAAGACTTTAGTCTTTTTGTCTAGGTGAACAAAACAAACATACATGTAGGACAATTAGGAACAAGTCCCAATGTAGATTATCCATTAGGTGTTACATTTCTTACAACATAAAGAATAACATATTAACAGCTATGCATGATGTCCACAGAGAAAACCATTTATTTTCTTTTATCTGGTATTGTTTCCCAGGCAAACAATGTTGATCCAGTACAACAGCTTGGCAACTATTACAGGATCTGACGTAGATTATACATTGGTTGTTACAGCTCTCATAACATAAAGTAAAACGTTTTCACACTATGCACGAGGTCCGCAGATACAGACATTCATTGTTTTTCATATCGTCTCGCCTCCGGGTAAAAAAATTTTGGTTCTGTGGAACAGCTAGGTGGCTACTACTAGGTCCTGTCCTCACGGAGACAATTTTAGGTATTTCTGCTAAGGTTTTTTTTTTTTTCTTCGTCGTCGTTTAGGCTTGCATCCACACGTATTCGTCATTTGGGAAACCAGAAACGATTATTTTTCAAAACCGGGCTCCAGAGTGGATACATTTCAAAACGCCTGTTTTATGTTTTCGTTTGGCAATGCTAGCTGCATCTTTTTTAAACAATAACGTAGAAGCTCCATCTCTCTCTATCCCGTGAGCGCCTCAATCTCTCAAATAACAAATATGGCGCCGTTCGGTGTTTTTTGTGTTTTCTGTGGCAGTGTTACAGCGCCGCCGATTGGCCCGGCATACCTCCCTACCTACTACATTATTTTCTGTAGCGCTGTAATCTGTCATGTGGACGCTCATTTTTTTAATTGTTTACAAAAATATACCGTGCTCATTTCCATATGTACAGGGCCTAAGACTGCCACTAAATTCCTTTTCACAAATAGATGGCTGTGCTTTACGTTTAAAGCTAATTGACATGTTAGCATGCTGTTAGGCTAAGCATAACAGAGAATATGGCAGACGTTCATTTATTATTTGAACGCTGAGATTCTATATTAATTTCAAAGCTGACATGGTAAGGGCAGAGTTGTCGTGTTCATGTTTTTATGTTCTTTCGTTTTGTTTAGCCATCAAAACCTCTTATATTTCACTCATTCTCAATTGACTTTCCATAATCTATTTCATCCCAACAGAGCTGGTTTCAAACCTAAAGGCAAACCCTTTCAGAATGTCTCCTACAATGGATGCACCATAGACTCAGGTGAAGCTGTTTAGTTTTAAAACAGCTTTGGGGGGACTGTAAGTTCTTGCAGTAAATGTGGCTTTTCAGCTGATGCTTGATATTGATGTTAGATATCAATGGACGTATGTTTTAGTCTTCTGGTGAGTGCATGCACATTTGACACTTGTAAGGACCCTGGAGCACAAGCCCCATCTCCAAAGGGCAGAGGTCAAAGAGGTCTCAAGCTACAGATTTACTTACCTATTTTAAAACACAAACTTAGAATGTAATTCAGAAGAAAGAACAAACCCAAGTAAAGCTAGAAGTTAGCAAATCAGTGACAGAACCTATTTACCTTATATCTTGTACATCTTCCCATTCCTTCTTTGTATTTCAATGACCACTTTCCTCCTAAATGCACATATCTTACCCTCTTATATAAACACCCTTCTTGTATACATTTTCTACACTATATACTTTGATGCAGATGCTGTATACATTTGTATACACTGTGTGCCTGTCTCTCCATTGTATGCCATTCATAGCTATGTAGCATTCACTATGTTTTATTGACTCTGTAGTCACCATACAGCTCTTCTTCTCATCGTTATTACTCATTCTTCTTCTTCTGCAGTCATAAAAAATACAACTACAATATCTGCAGCCCTTATGCCCTTCCACCCTCTTTCTGACTTGAAATTCCCTCCACCCTCGCTTCCATTTCACAACCCCCACTCCCCCACACCAATTCACGCAGTAGAAAAAAAGAGACTTTTTCCCTCAAAAAGAATTCATGAACAAAGGGAGTCAAAGAAGGAGCAGGTGTGACGGGGGGTCGAGAGAGGAGCTCACACGATTAATTATGATGATGACGACAAAGAGAAATGTCTGTAGTACAATTACTCAAAAGGAAAAGTGCACTATTATGACTATGATTATTATTGCCTGTGAGAAATGCTGTTCAATAAACAACAATGGAAATGTATGTCGGAGTTTGGGTTTTGTTTTGCTATGCTTTTAAAAATATCTTTACTAGTGGCCAAACTGATGAAGCAACCTGATCCTATGTGAAAAGTAATTTACCCCAAACCGGATAACTGTTTGTGCCAGAATTGGTCATATTACACAATCTCAGTCAGATTTAAGACAGGACTTTGACTTCGCCAGTCAGAACCTCCTTTTTTAGAGCCCTTTGGAGGTGTATATGCTGATGTGCTTTGACTCATTGTCCTGCCTCATAATCAAAATGCGGCTGAGTTTAAGCTCTTGAACTGATGGCCAGACATTCTCCTAGGGAGGCAGAATTCATGTTTCTATCAAATGGTCCAGGTCCAAAAGAAGCCCCAGACCACCATCCGACCACCACCACTTCTGAGTGTCCGTACAATGTCCTGCTGTTTCTGAAAAGATGTGTTGGTCTTTGATTTTGGCCTTGGAAAAACTTAGCAAGGACTAGTAGTCTGCAGTACTGTTCAGTGTTGTGCTGGCTTGTTTTGTAATGTCTTCAAAAAGTCGTTGATGCGCTCTTGGATAATTCTGGTAGGCTGGCCCCTCCCAGACAGGTTCACCACTGTGAACTTTATAGCTATTGCAGACTGATAAATATCAGTCTTTGTTTCTCACCTGTTCTTAAATTTATTTAGATAAAGGCATGGTGTGTCCTTTCTTAAATCATTTAGCCTACTTCATGTTGTGCTATATAAATAATGTCTTGATTCTACATGCAGACTGTAATCAGGCTGCAATCATGAGTTCAGCTACTGATTTTACAAAAGGGGGAAACATGTTTTCAGTTTAGAGAGACCAACTAAAATATCTTGCTAAATTTTGGACAGTGGAAGCTAGAGTAACTGCATGCTATGCATGCACAGGGAAAACATGTGAAGTCCAGCCCCAGGCCAGGATTTGAACCTAGAACCTTCTTGTTGCAAGACAACAAGTTTAATAACTGTACTACCCTGCACCCAGTTATATTTGTCTTATTGAAATCAATTTGATGGTCTGAAACCTTTGGAGTTATTCCCAAAATTATGCATACTTCTGGCAGATTTAGATTTCAAGTCATCTTTGAATTTTACCAACATGTTTCTTCTGAATTTAAGTAATATTACCACTTTATTGCCAGTCCCAACTTAAGTCTGACAAAGAATCTGTAGAGGGATGTAAAGATTAGGAATGATGACAAGGAGGTGTTAGGGTGAAACCAAGTTATAATTTTATAAGGGTGTGAATACTTTTAAGAGATGGTTTTGCTCTGATTGACTGACAGAACATTATGCATGTTTGACCCAGAACTTGCTAACTATTTGACCCAGAACTTTGTGTGTCATTTACCCAGTACTTACTAATCCAGTAGTTCTGTCAACAAACTATCTAAAATGATAATTACAGCACTTCATGAATCAACAAACTATCCTAAACAATGATAACAAAACAACCTGAGGTGGAGACAAAGACTTGGACCTCATCAACAAAGATAAATCGTCAAAATAGAAATAAAAACATTCAAAAAGCAAGTTAGAAATGTTTTTTGGGGGGTTGACTACCTTAGTGCCTGTATAGATTTTTACAGTGAAAGTTGTTGAGAAAGGTATAAATAATGTTTGGCATGCAATTTAAGTGAAAAAAATAATATTATTTTTTTGCTGATACATTTTTTTTTAAATCATTTTAAATGAAACTGGTCACATTTTCTATTAAAAACATGGCTAAATGAAAATAACATTAAACCTAAATCTGACAACTGAATGAATGATTTTAGGCTTAACTACAAGCACAAAAAGCAGAAGCAGAAGACATCTGCAAGTGACCAAATACTTTTTCATGGCAGTAGACTAGCGCAGGTTATAATCCCTTCTTAGACTGTACTTACAAGTACATATGAAATCATTGGAAATTTGTCGCTCATTTCAGAAAATAAATCCAAAATTGTGTGTCTCTGAACATACTTTTCAGAAACCTGGCATTTCTGTATAGAATATTTTTTTAAATTGATTTTATGTAATATGCTGATTTTCAAAGACACAAAATTTGGATTTATCTGTAAGCCATAGCCATCGAAATCATTTTTTTTTTTTTTAAAAGTCTTGAAATATTTTACTGTATGTGTAACAAATCCATATCATATACAGGTTTCACTTTCTGCATGATTATAAACATGGAAATTACAAAAAACGTTCTACATCTATAGGCGTTTTACATGCACTCTGTAAAATTAAAGTTGCCACAAAAGAATAAAGATTTGAATATCATGTCACTTGGCTCAATTTTTTTAGAGGAATCATAATGCTTAGATGAAATATATGGCATCAACACTGCAATATGGGGCGCGCGCACACACACACACACACACACACACACACACACACACACACACACACACACACACACACATATCTCTCTCTCTCTCTCTCTCTCTCTCTCTCTATATATATATATATATATATATATATATATATATATATACACACACACACACACACACACACAAACAGAGGCTGTAAAAAGTTTACACACCTCCACTGTGTCAGGTTCCGTGGGGTAAAAGTATGATCAATTCTTTCTTTTTAACAGGATTGTGTAGACTTTTCAAAACCACTGAGTGTACCGCAGTGTAAACTCACTCCAAATGTCATCTCAATGCACTTTACAATACAAACGAGTCAAATTCATATAAAGCTGAAAAAATCCCATTCATTCCACAATCACTTCAAATTAATGCAGTTTGTTCCAATACTATCCAAACCTTCATTATTTGGTTAGTAATTCTACTACTACTACTACTACTACTACTACTACTACTACTGACTATAATAATAAAATATAATGAGCATTTGTTTACAATTCGAAACATCTGCTGTTTTTTTTTTTTTTTTTTTTTTTTTGTTTTTGTTTTTTTTTTTAATTTCCAATTTACCGCCAAGGCTTTCTCTGTGCTTTATGAATCAAAAAGGGGTGTGGTGCTCCCATAAAAGGAAGCAAATGACGTACAGCTGCCGTTCAGCCATTGGCTGGGAATGGTTCTAAAGGGACGCTCACGTGTAACGAGCTCGTGAAGGGAGGGGCGCAAGCAGAAGTTTACTGCATCTGTTTCCATCGTTCATTATCCTCTGAAAAAGACAGAGCAGGTAATTTTATGTTTGTTTTAGCTTCTTTCGTCGAAACCATTCATGGTTTTTATTGAATTATATATTTCCAGGCCTTTTTTCTTTTCGTTTTTATCAGTTTTTATGCGTTGCTCCGCGAGCGGTGGTGCTGGGTGGTTCTGTGTACGTTACATAGCACTTTTATTATGTTACTACTAGATTATATTAAGGCTGATATTCTTGCTTTGCTATCGGAGCGCAAGATACTCTCTGAATTGTTTTTGTTTTGATTATATGGAAGCTCAGCTGCTGCCCTGTGTTGTTGTGGAAGATGTTGGTATGTCTATCCACCCATAAATGATGCCAGTTGACAATGGGGATATCTGTCTTACGATTAAAGATGACTGTTGCATTCAGAGTACGCGCGTGGCTTAGAAAAATAAACATGTTATAGTTTGTATCGCTGTTGCTCCTGATGGGAAGTGTTGAAAGTAAGAAAGTCTGACTTATGGCAGTTTGTTGACCGTTAGTCAGTCTAAATGTAGAGGCAAATAACTTATATATTTAGGGCTTTTTTTTAAAAAAATACAAACCTGCAAAAATAACTTTAGAACATGGCAACAAGTAAGTTAGTTCTGTTTTCTTTATGACACAGCTTAAATACATCCTGTATTAATTTATTAGCATTACAAAATAACGACGCTCAAAACTGTCCGCCCCGGGCCAGCACGTGAGTTCCCTCCCATCACACTCATGGGCGCGCGCTTAGCTTGTGCTACCTTCTTTTGTGCTCGAGCCTGTAAAACCGGTTTGGCGTGATTGCTTTAACGAAAACACGCGTAGATGGTTGATTTGTAGCTAGCTGTAATTGATGTTAATGTAGCATGTTACTTTTGAATGTGTTGCTGCAGCTAATTACTTTTTTTCCACTTTAATTCTTTTGCTCAAATCATTTAGGCCTATATGGAAATGTATTTTTCAAACGGTGTTTTTTTTTTTTTTTTTCCAAAGCAATTACAAAAAACTGACACCGAACAAACAAAATCGAACAACTGTTACATATCATGACTTTCTAAAACACAGTCTTCACAATATCGTTTTGGAATTTTATGTGGTAGACAGACCCAAAATGGAAGGGAAATTATACAATATTAAAAAAAAAAAAAAAAAAAAAAAAAAAAAAATCATTAATGGAAATCTGAAAAGTGTGGCATGCATTAGTATTCGGTGCTCTTTACTACGATACCAGAAATTAAATCCAGTGCAAAAATTCACCTTCAAAAGTCACTTAGTATTAGCATTAGTAAATTGACTGTGTAGTTACCACACTGTTCTGTGAATTCATCAAAGGTTTGTCAGAGAGCAGAAGTGGATGAACAGCATCAAGAAGACTTGACAATGGAAGAATATATGGTAAAGCACAACAGTGAACAAAGACATAGCCAACTGACAGGCCAGTCGAGGAGAGCATTAATTAAAAAGCTTAAAACATCTTAGCAGAAATGCATAAAAAATGCTGTTTAATTTATGCCATACATCATTTTCGAGACACAGCGAGGGCGTACTCTGGTCAGACAAAAGCAAAATAGAACCTTTTGGTCTACACGCAGAATGCTATGTGTAGTCTAACACTGCGGATCATCCTGAATAAACAGGCTTCACGGAGGTGGAGCATGGTGGAGGCAGCATAATGCTTGTACGCTGCTTTTCTCAAGCAGAACACATAAACCACACCAAACTTGTCCGATTATCATTTTGAAAACCATGTATCAGATATAATATATAGAAATAGTATTTGTAACATGATAAAAGTAGACATTCCAATGAGTGGCAATAATTTTGCAATGCTTAATAATCACTTTTCTTTGGGAAAATTACAGTGCATGAAAATTGGGGACAGATACATGTTTTGTCTTTTGGCTCCATAAATGGTGCACACTGTTGTAAAATACAGGCACTACATGACCTGATTGTGCCAAGTCTTCTCTTGAACTTGGGCACACTGTTCCACTCACATTCACATACCCACAGTGCAGTGACTGTGATGCGTGGGAGACGGGTGATAATCAGTCGCATGGCTGCATAGGAAGAAGGAACAGAGAATTCTTTCTATCAGGTTATCCTGTCAGATCGAGAAGCAGTGAAGAAAAAACTGCAGTGTTCCTCCACGTCACACTAAATGTATCTGCTTCCGTTTATTTGGAACAACATTTGGAATGTCATTTATCATGTTTCTTCCACTTCACAGTCACTTTGACTAGTTTGTGTTGGCTTATCCCAGGAAATCCCTATAAAATACATTGATGTTTGTGGCTGTAATGTGACAAAATGTGAAAAAATTAAAGCAGTTTAAAAGTTTTTCAATTTTGACCTGATACACAGTTATTGTAGCCCAACCACTTACTAAACACTTGATGAATAACTGTCTGAATTTTGAGCGATTAATCATTTTTAATAAGCTGCATGTTATAACCACAGTGAGCTAGGAGCAGAGTACACTCTGTTGCTGGTACTGCACATGTAAAAACAACATTCCTTCCACACACTGAATAACCCAAGTGTTGTCACATTGATTTGCACACTGTGATGCCTTCTGGCTTTTAGAAAAACTCTCTAACATGGGGCTAGAACTTTTTCAGTTTATTTTCTGAGTTAATCAGCCATTTACTGAAACAAAGCTTAATCGTGATGTTTCACTATTTTCTTGTATCCGACAGCAATGGCGGAGGCTCATCAGGCAGTGGCATTCCAGTTCACCATCACACCAGAGGGGATCGATCTGCAGCTGTCCTATCAGGCCCTGAACCAGATCTACCTGTCAGGAGTCCGATCCTGGAAGAAGCGAGTCAGCCGCATGAAGGTCAGCATGAAAACGAGATCGTGTTTGCATCTTTTTCTGCACACTTGTCACATCAGCTTCATTCGGGCTCACATGGTTGTCCATCTCATTCTTGTGAACAAAAATTCCTCCTAAAGGCCTTTATTAATTGTCTTTCAGTTTGGCATAAATGCCCCACGGGATTCCTAGATGAACTAATTTTATGTTTGGAGTTGGGACAAAATATATATATATAAAAAAAAAGCAACACATTGTTCTTCATGTAAGACAACAGACTAGAAACACACACCAGTATTATGACATATCAAGGTTTTAAAGTTATGGCATCTAAACTCAACTGCAAATTTCTCACATGCTGTGATGGTTTCAATTAATTTTAAAGAGAAGCGGAAGAAGGCGATAAACCCTTTAAGTGACGAATCATCCAACTATTATCTGTTGGAGACTGGGGATCACACTCCTAACAACTATGTCTGATGAGGTTATCAATGACTACAGGATTTTTCAGACCAACTCTGCTGTGAAAGAGGGATGACTGACAGACCCGCCCACCAGGTCACGTCTGCATGTGTGCGGTTAACAATAGTCACCCCACTGTTGCCAACTTAGAGACTTTGTCACTATATTTAGTGACTTTTCAGACCAAAAAATTGGTGTCGGCCAAAATCAGATTCAGCAGGTCCGGCTTTTTAAAGATCAGTGATCGGCCAGAAAACTGCAATCGATGCACCCCTAATTCATTTCTCTAAAATGCCTTCACTTGCAGCTTTATTACATTTTTTACAACTGTACTTATATCATGCAGAAGTAGATCAAAGTGTTTTATAATTGTTTCTGCTTTTACTAAAGTCTTAAAGCATGACTTGCTGTAAAAAACTACTTCTTCCTATGAGGTTAAAGTAATATTTTGCTCTAGATAAAATTGCAAACAGCTATATTATGGTTCTAAACTCCATAGAGTTTAGAGCAACACAAGCCCTCTAACATGATGATACGAGGAAAACATTGGGCACTAATGCTCTTGTTGCTAAAATGTAATCTCAACTTGTTACCACCTGCGTGGGTGTGTCAAGTGTTATGATGGTATGAGGATGTGGTTTATCACCAGGAAGGAAAAGAATGCAGAGGATTCTAATAAATGTTAGTTTATTAAAAGTATGTTTACAATCCTAATTATATAGAAGTCACAACAAACAGCTGTTATGTACTTGAACTGTTGTGCAATAAAATACTATTTAGTTAGTTGTAAAGCTGTTTTATAATGTTCAACAACTTTGAGTGAACCTTAGTTTACAATTTATTCAAAGTTCAGTGAAAATCTGAGTACCTTTTCAGCCACCAAACACACCCTTCTTCAGTGTGTGTAATCACCCAGAGGGTGTTGTGTCTGCAAAATACACCCCCTTAACTTGTCCACATTTTGTGATGTCACATCTACAAAAAACGTGTTTTGCTGCAGTTACAGCTGGAAGTCTTTTGAGCCCATATTTCTACCAGCTTTGCCCATCTAAAAATGTCTCTCTATTTCTTATTTGTAAAATAGCTCAGTTCCAGTCACATCTGAAGCGCCTGTGAAAAGCAAGAAAGAAATGATGAATCTCGCTTTGGAAAGAATCCAAGCTGAGTGAAGTCATTTGGATTTATCCATATGAGAACTCAAAAAAAAAATAACTGATTTAAAAAAGATTGGAAAATTGTTTCCTTTATTTCCCTTATTATAGCAAGAATTAGGTGAGCCAATAAAAATGGATTATTTTAAATCTTAACTATTTACAAAAACAGCATTTGATAAAAATCTTTTGATGAAATCATACATCCACTAGAAGCTGAGATGTTTGACAGATTGAATTAACAACAAACGCTCACAAAATGCAGGAAATTAAGTCTTCAAACAATCAGCTTTTTGATGAAGAAATACAGTATGTTAACAAAAGCAAATATTAATGTGGATTTGATCCAAAAGCAAAGAAATAGACTTTTTAACATGCTAAGTTTTCTTCTTCTGTCGTTACAGAACAGAGTGATAAAGGGAGTGTATCCTGCTAGCCCTTCCTCGTGGCTCTTTGTTGCCATAGGGATCCTGGCTACCATGTATATGCAGTCGGATCCCAGCATGGGGCTCATCGCAAAGATACAGCAGCATCTTCCACTGAGGTAAACAGATCCTTGATGTGTTTGCTTTAAAAACCACCTATGAGGACATCACAGAAAGGAAGCGATATTAAGTGTTGACGTGGAAATATATGCTCGAAAGGGTACACACCACCATACCTGGACTTGCTTTTTACAAACAAATACAGTGTTATTGAAAAAGTTATTTTTGCAGGCATTTGGCCACTTCCAGGTGATCTTGTATATAACACCAAATTATTTATTTTATCTGTGACATTTAGTTAAAAATTTTATATTTTAAGTATTTCATTTTAGAATTTCCAAGCTGCTGTAATTGTAAAGTGCAGAGAAAAAGTATTTTTGTTTTAGATTTTGCATCACATCTTAATATAAGACAACGATGAGTACGGTAAATACAAAAAGCGCTTTGAAGATGATCATGTTGTTTATTCAGGGCAAGAAGCGACCCAAACCTCCCTGATCCTGTGTGAAAGTATAACCGCCCCCTTGCTAAATCATACATTAACTGAGATTTGAGAAGAGACAGCAGTAGAACTTCTTGGACTATGTGCATTATGTTGCACCTGGCTAAAAGCTAACATTGCATTTGAGAAAAAGAATATCCTTCCAACATTCAGTATGGTGGTGATAGATAATATCTTTGGGCTGCTTTGTTTGTTCAGGACCTGATACAGTCTGTTCTCCTGCAAAAAATGCTGATAGGCAATTTCTACCCATCAGTTTGTGAGCTCTAATGCGTATTTTTCCACAGTGATGCAAACAACTGATTACCAGTTATTGCAAACGTTTATGACATCTGCAGCCAAGGGTTGAACACTAGGTATTAGGTTTAGGGGACAATAAGGCTTTTACATAGTGCCAGGTTCTAATAATTAAAGACATCATCATTTGAAAACTGCATTTTATATTTAGTTATATTATCTTTGTCTTGTGTTTAAATGTTTTTGATCTGAAACAAGCACAAGCAAGAAATTTGGAATGGAGCAATTGCTTTTCCACTTGTTTATAGCAAGTCACAAATAAGTCTCAAGTCTTTCCACCCAAGTCTTGAGTCAAGTCCCGAGTAAACACAACAAAACAAATGTCTGAGTCCGAACTCAAGACATGCAAGTCCTGGGTCAAGCCCAAATACAGATTTTTTTATTTCAAACACGTCACTTGATCAAATATGTCACTTAGTCACAGAATAATAATGAATCATTTCTGGAGTTCTAAAATATTTTCGAAAGGTGTTTTTTGTTTGTCAGCAAGATGAACTGAACTTGAGAAACGTCTGAAAATCAGTGGTGATGTTGATTTTACCCTAAATATTATCTGAAACAAACTAAACATCCAGTAAATTGAGAAAATCACGAGTAAAGTGATCTATTATAAAATAGAAAAAACCCCAGATTTTTATACACAATAAAAATGATCTCCATGTGTTAACCAGCTTCAACAATACAGTTTACAATATTACATGAGGAACATCAGATCAATAAAATAAATCAAATTATTTATTCAACTGTACAGAAACAAACTTTGTAATCAAGTTGATTTTATTAGACATGATTATGGTTCTGCTACATATCAGCTTGGAAGCACTGACTGTTCAGGTTCTGGTCCAACGCTCAGAGGCTTGCCGTGTTCACATGGTAATCAGAGGAAATCTGTCTGTCTGTTTGAATGTTGGAAATACTGGTAGTGTTACCATGTAACTTTAATATTGCAAGGTTAGTGATCGCACAGCTAATCATAAGATTTAAAAGTCAAGCTGTAATTGTGTTTGAGTTCATATCTGAGTTGGTCCTTTTCCAGACCCCATAAATTTATTTATGGGGCCTTAGTTGTTAATATTCAATTCAGCATTATTCGAATGAAGTTAGATGTTGTTGCCTCTCTATTGTAGTTTACCGTCCACATGGTTTACAAGCTCAAATTCATTCATTTATAATTTTTCTCTTGTGTTAGGTCTGTAGTGATGAGAAGTTACGATAAACTGGCGAGGAACTAATACAGTAAACTTTACATATTAAGAAAAACTTAAAGAAAGAAGACAAAGAAGCCATTTTCTGTGGGTTACCCACCTTTTGGCAAGATGGAGAGATGGATGCATTCAAACCCATATTTTATAATCATTGTCATAACAGAGTTGTGCATAAAGTTGGAAGCAGAAAAAAGCACTGTGTGGCATCACCGAAACAACACAAGCTACTATGCAGTACAACTCTACACAGTAATGTTATGGCCCTTTCAGTGAGATTTTAAATGCAGACAGAATCCCAGTCCTTGTTGCTGATCCTTAATGGTGACCGCTGCCAGTGGTTGTGGCAATATTAGGTTGGACACGGTTTCGTCTGTCGTTACCGTTACGACCCAAAGAGCCATTGTTGCCCTCAGTCCAGCTAAACTTAGAACCGCTAATTGTATGTGACCTTTTGAAAAAGGACAACTTTTAATTTTTGATTAATATCAACTAGGAAATGTGTTGCATTTTAATTAACAGCCATTTTATTTCTATTTTCAGATTTGTAATAAAGAAAAACATAAACGTTTTGGAAAACGAGGATGGCTTTGTGAAAAATTATGTTATAAAAAGCACAGGTTCCTACCTAATGACAAGAAAAATACATTTTAAAACTACTACTGATACTTTAGGTGTCATGTTGAAATGTAATGCAATTATTTAATGAAATCAAATGATCACTCCTCCTCCTGTGCCTCATAAATAGCCTGATTATTAGTCTGTTTAATTATTCTGATTTTTAAAATTTGAGTTGTGTAAAAAATAAATACAACAAAGTTTTATTTGAGCTCTTAAATGTATCATTTAGAGTGAAAACATTCAGACTGGATAGTAAAGCAGATTCTGAACGTCCACATCATCTCAGTTTTAACAAGCAGCTTCGCTGACAATTTGCTGTATCATTGCTACATTTTGTAATCCACTCTGAGCGTTACTCTCTCATCACCCAACCTTAACTTGAACTCATATTTAGACAGATCCACAGACCCAGACATATTTACTTCAACTCTGAACATACAGATAGATTAGTCTGTATGTACACTGCTACTTCCTAATAACAAACAACACATACAGCTATGGATTTTATATGAAACGAAGTGTCATGTTGCATTTAGTCAGAGTTGCAGTCATTTTTAAAGCAGTTTTACTCTTTCAATGTGTTTCTCTAATATGCAGAAGTTTAAGTTTTAACGTGCTACTTGCAGCCTGTGGTGATACAGAGCTCTTTGGTTTGTGTTTCCTATTAAACAAAAATGGTTGTTGTTATAAGTAATCTAAACTATTAGCATAAGGAATTGATGAAACAGTCCTTCTTACTTCATTCCAATAACATACATGTATTTTTTTTCCATGTATGTTTTTTTTTCACCCTTGTATGATTTGTGTAAAATATTAAAAGTTGACTACCTCTTTTAACCAGCAGGTGGTACTCTTCCCTACTCTTAGTGCAGCACAGACTGATTTTAAGATGAAAGATATGTTTTTTAACTCCACTTTATTTGTCAGAATTTATTGAAGAACATGTTTATATTTTAAGTTTCCTTCGTAATCATGTTGTCTCCTGCCTTTCTGTGTAGTCTCCATGTTTCACTCAGCAGTCAGGGTCAAACCATGGTGTCAGCTCTGGTCTTCAGCACTCTGCTGTGGCTCTCCCTCATCCTCGCCCTCCGCTTCTGCCTAAAGCTGCTGCTCTCCTACCACCACTGGATGTTCGAGCAGCATGGGAGAGTTTCCAACACCACCAAAGTCTGGGTGGTAAGACATGTTGCTTCTGAGCATCACAGCTCCCTGCTGTAGCCACTCTCTTTTGGATTCTTGACTCATTCTTTGTGTGCATACCAGTGATTGTAATTCATTACTATATGTGTGACGGAGTGGATTTTTAAATAAAAACTGAAAAAATACAAAACAAAAAAACAGTTATCTTTTTTTGAAGTTTTTGAAAGTGACACATCTGTGATTTTTTTTGTTCCTTTCAGACTCTAATGAGGTTATTTTCAAGAAAGAAGCCTTTGCTGTACAGCTATCAAACCTCCCTTCCTCACCTTCCTGTTCCTGCCATACAGGATACACTGAGCAGGGTAATTCTTCTTCATGATATAGAAAATCTGCTGTACTCGCTGCTTCTCTGATTAAAGTTTCTGTGAATGCCCATGTCTGTGTAGGTTTGCATTTGTTACATACTTTTTCCACTGTTGGGTCTTCATGATGCTTTTTGTCAGCTGGATCACATTACACACAGGTGGACTCTATTTACCTGTTAAGTGACTTCTGACAGCTGTCTGTTGCCATGAATTTAATTTAGGGGTATCAGAACAAAAAGAACTGAATACCAATGCATGCCACACTTCTTATATATGTGAATTTTAGAATGTATTTAAAATTTTGACAGCAGTCATTTTCCTTTCACTTTATGCTTATCTAACACATAAATCTCAATAAAATATGTTGAAGCTACTGAAAACATGAAACGGTTTAAGGTTTAATATATATTTCTTTATTTATTATCTAATTTAAATAATAAAACTGCTCTAACACACACAGACACCTTTGGATTACCCGTCTTTGCTTCCCTGTTCTCACTGCCTGTCCGTCTCTCAGTATCTAGAGTCAGTGCGCCCTCTGCTGACGGATTCAGAGTTTCAGCGAATGACTAACTTGGCCAATGAGTTTGAGTCGACTCTGGGACACCGGCTCCAGCGCTACCTAAAACTCAAAGCTCTGTGGGCCACCAACTATGTGAGTGGATTCATTCCCAGATTAAACTAGAAAATACAAAAGATTAGTGATCTTGCTTCATTTCTTGGGTGTTTTTCACTCAGTGTCAAACTGTGTGTCTGTGTGAGTGTGAGACATCTTTTGCATTGTTCCTGTTTGTAGTGATCCACAGATTTTTTTGCACCAGTTTAAACTCTGTTTATTTTATTTTTAATTAGTATGCTTACATGTTCTGATTTGATTCAGTATAACTGATAAATCATAGGTGATTATCCAGCACCATATAGAGCATATGGAATACTGTGGAAGAACTCGTTAGATAAGTTAAACAGAGTTTGAAGTTACTTGTTTTATTTTGTTCTGTGGAAATTGGAAGGAAGAAGAAAACTACCAGACATTTTATTTGGGTTTCAGGTGAGCGACTGGTGGGAGGAATATGTCTACTTGAGAAGCCGAGGGCCAATTATGGTCAACAGTAATTACTATGGCATGGTAAGAAGCTGACACATCATCACCTGGTTATATATGCCCTTACAATATCATTCTGTTTTCAATTTGCCCGCTTGTTCCCTCCAGGACTTTCTATATGTGACGCCAACATCAGTGCAGGCAGCCCGAGCAGGAAATACCATCACTGCTCTCATGCTCTACCGACGCAAAGTAAACAGAGAGGAGCTCACACCGGTGAGAACTCACACGTTGGTGCAGGAAGTGGTTATTTTTGGGATTCATTTGTAACTTTCACATGACAGATGTTTGACAAGTCAGATTTCTTTTTATGAATTCTAATATGAGAAGGTGTTTTTCTAGCCTTCCAGCTATGAGGGATCATTGTTTCTCTTAGGGGTTTATGGTTTAGGTGTTATTAATCACTATAAAACATGGTTTTATTCATTTAACACAAAAACAAAATGATCAGAGACATTTTAAACTGTGTTTAACATCATCAGTGTAATATTACTAGCTTTAAACATCAGTTTCAGTGTATTTTCCTAAGGGAATGGAGACCCTCACCTTAACTATTAGCTTTCCAAAAGGATGCTAACATTTCCAAATCCAGTATTTTCAACAAAAGGTCAAAATGATCAGCTTTCATGTTATCTGCTTAACTCCGCTCCAGGTCAATTAACTTTGTCACCATTTTAACAAAATGTCATCAACTCGATTGATGTCAAACCCAGAAAGGTTGTGTACCAAAACCTCTGCCGAAGCAGCAGCTTTAGGTAGAAATAAGGGGTGAAATAACAACCCCACTCCAAAATCTAAGTCTGTGTTGTAGCCTAACCGAACTTTCATTTTAAATATCATCTGATGTCCTTCTGTTTTCTGAGACTTAATTTTTAAAACCTTACTCAAACTTAAAGTAGCTGACTCTTAGTCTTCCTCTAGCAGTAACAACTTTCAAAACACAGTGTGGTTAGCGCTCTGGTATGGTGCCTCCTCCACTGGAAAAAGATAGATTATTTGTGTTTCCAACTGGTGGCTCACCAGTTGGAGCTAATAATGGGCTTATTCTGGTCACCAGCCAATTTCTATGGTACAAGTGTAACAGCTGGAAACTGGTTACCTCCAACAATTGAGTTTTCTTAAGACTTTTAAGATGTGCAATTTTATTGTAAACTAACTCTTTTTGACGGCTTTAGGAAATGTTGCTGAAAGAAAAGAAGCACGAGAAGCACTGAGATTTATAAATAATAAAGGACGTTGGTGTGATTCTGTTTCAGAGTCGTGTTCCAGGCACTGTGATCCCTCTGTGTGCAGCTCAGTGTGAGCGGATGTTCAACACCACTCGAACACCTGGAGTTGAGACTGGTAATAAACACAGACACACACAGCTGCACAGATGAAACTTTGTATGCTATGGTCTCCCTTCTACGTTCATTAAAGCCTTTCACAGAAGCCACACTGTTTCTGGAAAATATGCACACTTGTAAATGGTCTGACTGAGACAGGAAAAAAAAATATACCAAGAATTTCTGTTTCTTTTACAGATGTACTCCAACATTGGCAGGACAGTGAGTTTGTGGCGGTATACCACAGGGGACGCTATTTCAGATTGTGGGTGTACCGTGCAGGTCGGCTGCTCTCTCCCAGAGAGATCGAATATCAGATGCAGAGAATCCTGGATGACCCGTCACCACCATTTCCTGGAGAGCAGAAACTGGGAGCTCTCACTGCTGGAGACAGGTGGTTAATTTTGGGGTTTTTTTGGAGGGGCGGAATTCCATAATACACAAGGGAAAATACTCCCTTGTGCTTTTTCTTTATGTTTTGACATTGCAAACTTCAGGAACTTTTTTTTTTTTTTTTTTTTTTTTTTTTTAAGAACTGTTGTCGATTGAACGTGGATGGAATCGCGGAATTTAATAAAGAAAATGGAATCCACAATAAAACGCGAAATTTCACGGAATTAGCTAATATTGGCAAGAAGGATTTCTGTAGTGTTTTGGCCGCTGCAGCTCCCACACCTGCTGTTGCCTGGTTAAGCAGGGCTCCGCTTTGCGTCTGCTCGGGTCTCCCCTCCCCACTGGCAGGGTTAACCAGTCAGCCATGACAAAAAAACTCGCAGAAACACCGATGTCTTTCCAAAAAAATAGATAAATAACTCGAAACGTAGCACAAGCTTCAGGGCCAGCAAGTTTGATAAAATGGGAGAAAACCTTTCTGTACGTTTTGTCAGCACCAGGTTGATTGGAGGCGCAAGGATACAACTGCTCAGAAACATGGAGAAGAAGCTAGCAAGCTGCAGCCAGTCATGTCTGCTCATTCTTGAACATTTAAATAAATAAATAGAAGCGAGAGTTGAAGGTGCTGATTCCTCAGTGCCCCGAGTCAGATAGTCCTTTAGGATAGAAATGAAACAAACTTCGCTCATTTCTGGTAAAGCAATGCAAACAGCGCTGGTGGGGACTGCAGTTGCAGAAACATAAAATAAACACCAGAACACTGACAGTCATTACTCATTTCTTCAGTCGAGATTTCTGGGACAAATGGAAGAAACAAAAATGAACAAAGGTTCTGGTCATTATGGAAGTGTGCACAAACGTTTACTTTTTACGTTTTTTTTTTTTTTTATGTCAAATATTTTTGATGTTCAGTTCAACTCTAAAGCATATTTAAAAGAGAGACTTTCTTTTATGTTAAAAACTATTCTTAGTTTTGCACGTAATGTTTGAGTTCTTTAAACAAAATGAGGGGGAAACACTTTAACACCTTGTAAAACCAATTTTCTGTTGAACTGCAGTAGTTTGTTTCATTTGTGGTACAGAATAACAGTAAATGTTGACTTCCAGCTATTCATTTATTTCAATTTTTTTCATTGACACCATAATTACATACTTTTTGGGTTAATAAATATGGTTAAAATGGAATTCAGAAAAATTAAAATGGATAAAGTTGAATTTGGGAAAAAAATAAAACAGAATCTAGAAAATAATAAAACTTTAATAGGGCCCTAAATTGCTCCCAATGCTGATGTATTTATGAGAATAATTAGATTGGCACAATATATCTTCATCAACATCGGTATCAATCCAACAAGTAAAACTGGCCGACATTAACAACCAGGGACATGCACAGATAGACACTAGGTGGTGTCTATCTGTCTATCCCTTTTTCCTCTGGACAAAGAAAGTGCCCTTCTGAAATCATTTTTTTTAGTGTGCCTGTAATAAATCTCACACTACTAAGGCAGCTGGCGGTGCCCTTTTTTTTATACGTGAGCACCTGCCCTCAAAATGTCTATGCAAGGCACTGTTATCCACCAATGTTTTTTGTCCATCTTGTTGCCATTTGTGTATATGTTTCAGTGGAGGGAGGGGGAGGGAGGGGATGGGGTTGACTATGTGGTATTTGTTCGGTCATGTGACAGGGATAGTGATGCAGCACAGGATTTTGAGGATGTTTAACTTAAGCAGAGAAACAATGTAGGCAGTGGGGTCGGGGTTTTTTAACCCCTAGCACAGGTAGGGAAATATATATAATAATTATGATATCAGTAAATATTGGTTATTGGGTATAACAGCAATATTAATATCGCATGGTGATATCGGCTCAAATTTTCATCAGTGCACGCATCCATGTGTGTGAACTGGGAATTTAAATGAAATCTAAGTTATTATAATGTTTGTGTCTCTGCTGCAAGGATCCCCTGGGCTCAGATGCGGCAGCAGTTCTTCAGCTCTGGTCTCAATAAAAAGTCCCTGGATGCCATCGAGAAGGCGGCGTTCTTCATAACACTGGATGATGAAGAGCAGGGCATGAAGGGAAATGACCCTGCAGGAAACCTGGATCGCTACGCCAAGTCTTTGCTGCATGGCAAATGTTATGATAGGTGAGGTTTAAGAGGGAAATAACTATAGAGCCATCATTCTTTTGAAAACGTTTTCAAAAACAACATTAATAATAATGGTTCACATTAGTGAACATAGTTTTGTCCATATTTCTCATGCAGTGGCTATTTGTATTGCTTTCTAATGATTTTCACAACATTCATAATAATAATTGTTGTCTGTGTGTCTGAATCAGCTGCTGAGTATAGATGAAGATGAAGATTCATGGTCCGGGAGCCTTTTACAGAATTTTCTGTGAAAAGTAAAAAAGCCACATTTAATCTCCTCAGTCTTAGACGTTAGGAAGTCCTTAATATGTCCAGGTTGTTCAGACTAGATCTCAAATTACATTTGTCTATATCCTACATATGTACATCTCAGATCTGCGTATGATGCAGGGCTGCAGGCAGTCCTGTGTGAAGAATTTTGCTCCTGAAACCAGTTCACTGTAGTTTGTTTGGGAGAGTCATGTCAAAACCATCGTCCTGGATGCAACTTTATTTGGTCTACAAGATTAAATTTGATCTATATTATACCGGGTCTGTTTATTGCATAACACAAACCAGAAGAAACTACAGATCCCACAGCTGGAACAGTCAGTGTGCTCCTTGCTTACACTGCAGCAGTCCAAGCCCAACTCTCCTAGCTCCTCTCTTATGCTCAACAAGTCCTTCCCATTTAAGCACAGGCATATCTGACTTGTAGTCAATTTCCAGGGACGTATTCAAAGGAGCTGAATCAAAGACAGATTCTGTAAACAAGGTGGAGTTTTTACCACTGCTCTTATTTTAACTTCTGAGAACACTTGTTGTCCAGTTCAGTTGATTTTCCCACACTGAAACTGAAAACGTACCAGTTCAACCCTCTAAGAAATCTGAATAACATCAGAAATCTGAATAACATCAGATATTCTGCAGCAGTACAGAGAGTGAATGCATGGCCTATCAAATGTTGCAATCCATTATACGCATCATAGCAAATTCTTTCATGATTTCTCTTTGTCTCTTCTGTTAGGTGGTTTGATAAATCCTTCTCCATCGTGATCTATAAAAATGGGAAGAGCGGCCTGAATGCAGAACATTCCTGGGCTGATGCACCAACAGTGGCTCATCTGTGGGAGGTACGCACATCTGTCTCAGCTGTGGAGTGCTGGGGAAGTGTTTGGTTATAGGACAGTCTTAAGGTAAGAAAGTCCTAAAGTCCCTGTAAGCCACAGGGACTTTAGGTTATTTAGGATGTAGTTTGAGTCTAACATCTGGATGTCATCTTTTGGTTTTTTTTCAGTACACTCTCGCTACAGATGCCTTCCAGCTGGGCTACACTGAAGACGGACACTGTAAAGGAGAAGTGGATCTCTCGCTGCCTCCACCTCAGAGGCTTGTGTGGGAAATCTCTCCAGAGGTGTCAGATTTTATGTAACAGTCACAAATTTCAATTTATGTTTTTCTAAATTCATGTGACAGAAAAACACAAAGCAGCACATAGTTGTAGTGTACATTTAAAAACCGAACATCCAGAGTTCAGATTTCTTTAAGAATATGAGAGAAAAAGGTCTGAATACAGATGCCTGCTACAATTTTCAGCTTTTGCCTAAAAATTTTTTGAAAACAGGATGTTTTATGCAGTCTTAAAAAGTATGAGATTTGCTTTTATCCATAGGTTTGGATAAATATTAAGGAAAAGAAAATTGGGAATGGAAAAAAAAATTCCAGACTTTTCTATTCATACTAAATGTGCATGATTTATCTCATAATTTCCGAAATCAAGTTAATTTTAACATGTCATGACATGTTATCATAACATCATAACATGACATCATGACATCAGAATGTCTTTTTTTTTTTTTTTTTTTTTTTTTTTTTTTGCTTTTTCATTTGCTGATTAAACACAAACTCTTTCAAAAATAAAAAAATGACCACATTATTAACTGTTTGGTTTCTAAGTTACTGTAAATTCAGGTAGAAAGAAACAGACAGAGGATGAAATTTAATTAAAAAAAATCTGGACCCCTGTGAAAACTGCTTTGTGTTGGTCTGTCCCAGAAAGAGCAGAGAGCTGATGTTTCTCCTGTCTGATACGCCATCAATCTGTAAGCTCTCAGCTTAGTGCTCTCAGAACTGTAACACATGAAAATTTATTCTCACTGGAACAAGTTTTAAGATGGAAATATCTTTCAGGTTTTTACCAGTATTTTAATTTCTCATGCTTTTTTGTTCCTAAAGGAATAAAATAATTACATTTGGACTTAATACAAAAAAACTCATCTAAATTTCCATCTCTTAGGTTCAGGCTCAGGTCTGCAGCTCCCTGGCTGTCGCCGAGGCTTTGGCCGATGATGTGGACTGCCACGTCTTTCCTTTCAGGGATTTTGGAAAGGGTCACATCAAGAAGTGCAGGATCAGCCCAGATGCATTCATACAGATCAGCCTACAGCTGGCCTACTACAGGGTAACATTCTCATCTCATCCACAAAGGGACATTTTCCACAGTTAGAACCGGGGATTAAGTAACTCAAATGTTTCCTGAGTGCTGTACAAATTAGAATAGAAGTAGTAGTTTATTGAGCACAAATACATGTTGAAATGTCTCTTGGAAAATAGCGACTCCAGTAAAACTAAGACCAACAAAAATGTCCTTAATAATTATGCATCTATTTGAGGTATCATTTGCATGTACAGACTGTGTCTCAGACCTTTATTACATCTTATTTCAAAAACAAAGTACCCATCTCTGTCTCCAGGATCGTGGCAGTTTCTGTCTGACATACGAGGCATCGATGACCCGTCTGTTCAGAGAGGGCCGAACAGAGACGGTGAGATCCTGCTCCAAAGACAGCTGTGGCTTTGTCCAGGCTCTGGAGAATGGACAAGTAAGCATTTTCAGTTGTTAGAGCTTTCATTCAAACTGTTTAAGCATTTTTGTTTTAGTAGTTACTGATTACAATTGTTTTTCTGCTGTAGAAGATTGAGAACTGTTGCATCAAAATAAGACAATTCATAAAAATGAATTTTAGCCTTTTAATTAGGGTGTGAAATATTTCAACAGACAGAGGAGGAGTGTAGGCGTCTTTTCAGACTGGCTTCAGAGAAGCACCAGAACCTTTATCGGATGGCCATGACTGGAGCTGGGATAGACAGACACCTCTTCTGCCTCTATGTGGTCTCCAAATACTTAGGGGTAGATTCACCTTTTCTGCACAAGGTATTTATTTGTTACAATCATTACTTCTTGAAAGGCTAAGCCAGTTGTTAAGGTTTTTGTTTCAAGCAATTCATTAATCATGCATCATCTTCCTTTCAGTTCAAAATTACTTTCTATTGGTTTATTACATAACATCTCATTAAAATACACTGAGGTTTGTGGCTGTTATGTGATTGAAAAAGGGGTCTTCTGTCATGTCAAACTTTTGACCTCTTCAGTTATACCTTTAAGGAAGCTGATATTTTTTTTTATTTTTCTTTTATTTATTTTAGACTGAATGAATCACCTCCCAGTTGAAATAAAGTAAACCAGAAACTTTTTCTTTAAACACTCTGGAAAGATCCGGACAATAACATTTCCCTCCATGTCTCCGGATCAGGTTCTATCTGAGCCTTGGCGCCTCTCCACCAGTCAGACCCCCGTTCAGCAGCTGGAGCTGTTTGACCTGAAGAACAACCCAGATTACATATCACTTGGTGGAGGATTTGGACCTGTAAGCACTCACACTTCTTCCCTAACTGTAAATTTGAATGCTGCAGATGCCCAATAGAGCCATAAGGTTCAAACAGATTGAAATGGAGCAGAGAGATTATGATAATGAACTTAAACCAGGTAATGTTAAAAGTGGTGATATATGCATTTAAACATGATAAAGAGCAACTTTTCTTAAACAAATGGCAGAATCCATTCCAAGTTTTGGGCAGCTACAGCATAGGTATCATCTCAGGCGTCTTTTCCACCCCTTCCGTGGATTGATCCTGTTTCTTTTGAAGAAACGGCAAAAAAGGATAAAACTGACTAAAAGCAACTTTGTGCTTGCAGACAAGTAGGAAGAGTGAAAAACACTGACAGACTGCAGAAAAAGCCTGCAATAAAAATGCACACTAATGCAGGATTTGTATCCCATCAGGTTGCAGATGATGGTTATGGGGTTTCATACATCATTGTCGGAGAGGACCTCATAAACTTCCATGTGTCATCAAAGCACTCCTGCAGTGAGACTGTAAGTAAAGCCGCTGCTCCCTTCACTTCTGGTTGGTTTTCAGGTTTGGTCCTGATGCACACAAAAGCACTTAGTTGGAAATTCCATTTCCTCATTCACTCCAAAGTTCGTTGAATCAGAGCACTCTTCACACAGTCATTTTAACTTTCCAAGCACAAGCACTAAACCACAGAGCCCAAACAGAACAGTCCGGAGTGCTTCCCTGTTTTCGCTTCCTCATTCCCACGTGATTCTCTTGACAGACAGAAATCTGTGTAAACTTGGGAAGCGGAAGGTAAAGGGTAAATAATTATTCAATTTTTTTTTTTTTTTTTTTTTTTTTTTTTACGAATAAAAACCTGGGTGATGGATCACACCTCACATTACACTGAGGCCTCAAAACAAAATGTGGTGTGACAGACGGGCTTCAAAAGTCACCCGATTATCCAGATGTTCTGTTTCTGACCTCAGAGGTTTATGAGAGAACAGTAGAGAACAAACAGCATCATGAAGACCAAGGAATACAGCAGACAGGTCAGGAAGAGTTGGAAGTTTCCTGCAGGATTCTAAAACCGTATTTAAAGCATTGAACATCTCACCGAGCTCTGTTCATGCAGTCATCTGCAAATGGAATGAGTATATAGAACAACTGCAAATTAGGGCTGCAACTAATGGTTATTTTAGTTATCGATTAATATATCAATTATTCTGACAATCAGATAATTGATAATTGCACAGTCTAAAGATTTTTCATTTAAGCCTTTTTTATGCAATGTTAGAAATACTTTAAAAGATGCAAATTGACAAATAATTCAGTTCGTTTTAAAATAAGAAAATACACATCTTATTGCCTAAGATGCAACAGCATAGCATTCCTTTGATGAACCCTTGATCATCTGCAGCAAAGGATGCACCGGCAGCTAAAAAACCCTTCTAACATCAACATGTGAAAAGCTCAGCCTGTTCTGCTGGACTCAACATCGATAGTGTAGGGCTGAGCTGATGATTATTTTTGGATTAACAAATTAATAACTGGATAGCAAAAGGTGCTTAACAGGAGATGTTTTATACAGACTTTGAATTGGGTGAAGCTAAAACTATGCTACTTGATGAGTTGTGGGTAGAACATATTGACAAAGTTTTTTTTTTAATCTTAAATGGAAAATGTACATATTTTTGTACAGTTTTGGCTTAATTACTGCTTTCAGTGTGTTCTTTCAGTAATTGGCTTTTGTTGAGTCTGTATACTCCAGTTAAAGATTAATCGATTACTAAATGAGTTGATGATTATTTAAATAATTGATTCATCAGGATTAATCCGATTAATCATTTCAGCCCTGCTGCAAATCTACCAAGACATGGACCTTAACTGTGAGGTCGGACATTTTTCTTCCACTTCACAATTCTGGTCGACGCTGCATTGCTTCATAAAATAAAATCTGAATAAAACACGTTGAAGTTTGTGGTTTTAATGCAACAAAATTTGAAAAAGTTTTAGGAGCATGAATATTTACCAAGGCACTATAACCATAAATACATTTACTCTTTATCATTTTTCCCCTTCCTCTTTTCATTATCTTTGCTTATGTAGGATTCCCACAGGTTTGGAGCTCAGATACAAAAAGCTCTTCAGGACATAATGGCTCTGCTGTCAGCTGATGCTAAAACCTCGTCCTCCTCCAAAGGCACCAACCAACCGCAGTCCAAGAAGCTCCACTGAGTACAGAATATAGAGGTATTAGCCTCATTACCTCACAGTTCAAAACCTGTGATAGAACAGGATCAAGTTAATATTAGGCATGGGTATGACATTCTGATGTTAAGCAACCACAAATCTGAGGTGTTATTTTAGACTAAATATTTAAAACATTAAGAAATGTATATTTCAGCAAATAGAGGGTTATTTTCTTTCTGTATAACTCTGAAAGAACAAACAGGCCAGCAGGCTGTTGTACAATGTGTATTCATTTTAAACACGTCCTTAAAACCTACTATGTACAGAGTTTTTAGAAAACTACTAAGTAATAGCAAAAAGGCCTCTCCTTTCTTTAACATTAGAAACATATCAAGCTAATGCTAGCTCTTGGGTTAGCTATGCTAACTCTTCAGGATACTTGCCATTTCTGCCTTTAACTCCGAAAGCTGCTGAAGCCACGAAATGACGACTTTCTTGCTGTGAAGCCTGAAAGTAACTCATGTCTAATCAAGAGTCAGATGGACAAAGAGGAATTTCATCAGGAAAAAATCAAAGTGAGAATGCAACCACGGTCGCTATTCGTACTTCTTCTTAAGATGTATTTAATCAGGGAACAATAAACTCACCTGCTGCCATTTTAGGTGTTTCTTGGTAGTAACATCCATAGACCTTTTCTAGCAAGTGGTTTAGCTTAGCTACAGTTGACTTTGTTTCTTCTTAACCCAATCTGTCCATTTTCCCCTGAACTCTGACATCAACAAGGCCTTTTCAGTCACATGCGTCCCTCGCTTGATATTTTCTCGTTTTTGGACCATTCTCTTTAAACCTGAGAGAAAATGAATCAGCAGTTTCTTGAACACTGATCACAGCCATGCCACATTTAAAGTTAGTGAAAATCTCCTTTCTTCCTCCTTCTGATACTCTAATAGTACTTCAGCAAGTTATCTTCTCCACTTCTAGATGTCTAAATACACTGAGTTGCTTCCTTGTAACTGGCTCATTTACTATTTGTGTTAACAAGCAATTGAACAGGTGTAACTGATAAAGCGACGGTTGAATGTATGTTACTGCAGCACAGACATTGCTAGCATGCCTCATCTGAGTGTTTATAGCTGTCATTCCATTTTGAAATAACATCCGATCTTTCCCAGGATGAGAGGGCACTAATGTGTGTGAACAATTAAGGCTGCACAAAGATAAGAAATCAGGCAATGATGATATCAGTTATGATAAATCCACATTTTTTTACTTCTCTCCACATCTGTCATTGCGTCACTTCCTTCATTCCCTGTGACCTTTCACATCTTGGTCACTTGCTGCGTTTCCATTAACCTTGAAATTGTGAAGTTTGAAATAACAAAAATAAATTTGCTTAATGGAAACGCCATTTTCGAAAAAAAAAATCTCCTTTTTTTGAGAAAACGTTTTGGTGCTTGGATGAGGTAGTTTTTTTGGCTGTATCGAAATAGGTTTATTTTGCAAAACTGCAATGGAAACACTTTTCGCATCACACGAGTCACATGATCAACAACCAGATGTTGCCACTGGTGCAAACCATGAAGAAGATGACAACAGGAAGTAGTTGGAGGATCATGGCGCAGCATGTTTTTAAGGACTTACCGCGTGAACAAGCTTCATTTCTTATTTAATAGCAACACCACAATTGAGAAATTGTGTTTTGTTGACAGATTTGTGCACCTCTGTCATGGAAATGCAGCTACTGTTATCTGTCAGGTGTGGGTATATGCAGTTACAGTGAGACTTTGTGCAACAAGCTGAAAATATTACTGGGATGCAAAGGTTGAGATCCTGAATATAAAAGCCAACATCTGCTGCTTTCTAAATGGTCCTTTGCGATACTAATGTGCCCATTTTCCCTATTTTCCCATTTTTGCTGAATGTTGTGCTGCTCTGAAGCTAATGCATGAATAAATTAGGATGTTCAGCTTTACGGCTCTTGAAAATATGAACAACTTCTAATGTATATTTTCTCAGAGTCTAAAAGTCTGGTGGAATATTTTTAGGACAGTGTTTGGAGGTCACTTCTTAGGAAGTAAGTGTTCAGCAGCAAAGAGGGACAAATGTCAGAAAACGTTCAGAGCTTGCTGACAACATGCTCAGCTATAGTTCACATAGTATGTTTTATTTTTGTTCAGTACAATATGATGGAGGAGTTTGTTAAAAGGAAAGACTCAAACGTCACCATTTAATTTTTCCGTTTCAAGTTACTGAAGAAGAGGCATTTGAATCCCTTCTAGAGGGTCACAACCCCAGGTTTGGAACCAGAGCTCTTAACAAAAAAAATAATATTATAAAAATAATATAAAATAATAATAATATAATATAATAATATAAAAATAATATATATATATATATATATATATATATATATATATATATATATATATATATATATATATATATATATATATACATACTCAAACAGAGAAACTTGTTGAAATAAATATGTTTAAAAAGCCAAAATATTTTGTAAGCTGCAGGATGATAAAGGAGGAACATACAGCAAGCAGGATGATAAGGAGGAAATCTCCAAAGCTCACTCCAGGAATGGCATCTTGGGATCACAAGTTTCACCAAGTATGGATATAAAATTCAAGTTCAATTCAGTTCAAAAATACTTTATTTATCCCAAAGGGAAATTAAAAGTTGATGTAACTCCTTTAATTAAGGAGTTATTATAGATTGTGATGGCTGTGGGCAGGAAAGATCTCCCATAGTGGTCCGTTTTACAACCAAACTGTTTTCCAGTGACAGTCTCATGAAGAGGATGGTCAGGGTTGTCCATAATTTTCTTGATTTTCTGTAAAATCCTTCTTTGCCCCATCATTTCCAGAGGTTCCACAGTCGTCCCCAGAACAGAACCAGCTTTCTTTATCAATTTATTGAGCCTTTTTAGGTCCCTGGCTCTGATGCTGCTGCCCCAACAGATGATGGCAGAGGAGATGATGCTCTCAACAACAGACTTATAGAAGATCTGCAACAGCTTGCTGCAAGCTTTGAAGGATCTTAGCTTCCTCAAGAAGTCCAGTCTGCTCTGTCCCTTCCTGATAAAGAAGGCTGGTTCTGTTCTGGGGACGACTGTGGAACCTTTGGAGTTGATGATGCAAAAAATTATGGACATCCTCTTCATGAGACTGTCATTGGAAAACAGAGTCTCTTCAGTCAGAGGCTTCTTCAGACTGGTTGTAAAATGGTCCGCTACGGGAGATCTTTCCTGCCCACAGTTATCACCATCTATAATAACTCCTTGACTAAATGAGTTACGTCAACATTTAATTTCCCTTTGGGATAAATAAAGTATTTTTTAATTGAATCGTACCTTGTTAAAGTACATGGCATCATGTCTGAAACAAATCAAATGACTCAACATATATAAAGAAATCAAAGAAAATTAGTCTCAAAATGAAGTTGAAGATTATAAATTGAACGACAGGGAAATATTGAGTAAGAATTGAATAAACCTATGGAAAATTATTTAAAAAAAAAATCTTTTTTGGAAGTGACAACTTTAAAATCTATCTTGTATGATGCTACATCCATTGGTCAGACGGGATTATGACCCATTTTTCTACATATTCTGCCTCCAAATCTTGAAGGTTCTGGGGGTCCACTATGTTCACTCTGATCTTTGGTTCTTTCCATAGGTTTTCGCCGAAAAACAATTCAGGGAATCGGCTTTTCTTGACTTTTTCTGAAACCATTCTTTCTTCTTTCTCCATTCATCCTTTATTCAATTATATGAAGTTTGCCAGACCATATACTGTAAAAGAGCCCACACTTTGATGTTCCCACCTGCAAACTTCACTTGTGGTATGATGTGGCCTCAGTACATAAGTGTGTTCAGTGACATCCAAAGTGTTCAGCTTTGGCCTCATCTAACCAGAATATATTCTCGGTATTTCACTGGTATTTCCAAATCTGCAGCAAACCTTAAACAAGCTTCTTCTTCATCAGTGGAGTCTTGTGCAGTGAGTGCGCATAGAGGCCTTTGCATTTGAGTGCATTACTTTTTGATATATGGGAAAACTGTACCTGATTTTTCCAGGTCTTTCTGAAGCTCTCTGCCAGTGCACCAGGGCTTTTGAACAATTATTCACTGACTCCTTGCTCAGAAATCTTATGAGGGCTGGATAGTGATGAAATGATGTTCTCTCCACTTCCAGATTATAGATCCAACAGCACTTCCTTAACTATTCAGAAGTTTGGAAGTCCAGCTTTTTTGCACACTTTCCTTTGTTACTGCAGACTCTTTCTGTTCCTTATTTCCTTTGATATTCCAATTTTTCTACTCATAATATAATTTGCAAAGTAATTTCCTTAGATCTCTTAGATTACTTGGGTTGACATCTGGTGTGAGCTCTATATCAGTGGCCTCACTGTAAATATTTAAATTGTAAAAAATGTTACCATGATAAGTAAAACTATGGATAATACCAAACTGGTACTGTGTGAGTATGTTACCATTTTATACAGAGCTGTTTATGGTATAGAGGTTAACAAGAAGGGAAAGAGAAACAATTTTTCAAATGGGTTTTGTCAGTGATGTGTATTATAAAGATGTAGATATATTATTAGTTGTGTCGCGGTGTTTCGTCTCATCAAATACGCTTCGACTGTCAATGAAACAGGTTGATGTGTCGATAGTAACAGTAGATCATTTAGTACACGTTTTATTGCTTTCTCATTTAAGGTCTCGATTTTTTATGTAAAGGTCTCCTGTGCAGCATGAATACCTTTCCTGTCTTTTATGTTTACAAATATAACTTTCAACAAGACTCCAACCGTCTCAGCTCCAGCTGAGTCTGCACCCTCACAACGCAGTAGTTGTTGATTGATTCAGTTACAGAATGGGATTTTCTCTCATTGCAGTTCATACTTAGCCAGAGGAAGCTTAGCTCAGTCAAATAAAACAAACTTTTTAATAGTATTGAACTCTAGCCAGTGCAAATAAACATGTCAAGAATCCCAGACCTGGCTTAAAACCTTCTGCCTGCAGAGGCAAACCCTTGTGCCTGTATTTGAATGTTTACTCTGCTTAGCAGTATCAATGCAAAAAAAACGAACCAATGCAAATCAAGTGGAAAACTTCTTAGCACAGTAAAATGCTCAACAGTTATGTTTTAATAAGAACTTGCTACAATTTGGCCAGTTTGCTGCTATTTGTCCAGTCAGAATTTGTAACTTGTCATGTGGTGGGAAAGAAAGTTCATCTAAGCTACATATGTCTGTTTTATGTTTCAGGCTAAAACATGTTATTGACACATAAAATAAATAGCATCGAAGCAAACATTGAACACATACATTTTTCTGTCTCAGATTATCCATCCAGGAAGTCACAATACAGTCAAACAGATACCTTGTATCTGTAATGTTTCTGAAAATTGTGGAGGAAAAAAAATGAAAATGCAAGGTTGAAATGTCTGTAACACATCCTATGTGTTTTTCGTCTCTCACCAAGCTGATCTTTAAAACTGCAGCTTCAGCACATTGCTTCTCAGTAATACGTTCTATATGTGTCTTTTACTTGTAAAACTGCCGTGGTATTTTACCATAACTACGGCTCTGCTTGCTCAGCTCAACAGTCTCCTTAAATACCTTAACAAATACATGATGAATCTGTAAAAGGTCAGTAAGGGTTTGTTGTAATGCAGGCATAATTGTTACCTTGTTGTGGTTTCAGTACCCGTTATATCAGCAAACAAACATGCATCCCTCATAGTCCAGCGTATATTTTTGTTACATATATTCAGAGCACAAAAAACCGTTTGTGTTCATTTTTTTCCATCTGACTGAGGTATATTTTGTTTTCCTGACAAAAGCATGTGCTGAGATTGTTTCATGTGAAAAAGATGCTTATATTACCATTTCGGTTTTAGTACTTTATTTCTAAAATGTATTGAAACATCAGTTTTTAAACTTTGTGATGGTTTTTAGTTTGTGTCAAAATAAATTGCTTACTGACCAAATTCTGTCTTTTGACTCTTTTATTAAGCATTACAAGCCCAATCATTTGGGGGGATTTTTGCCAGATTGAAGGTGGGTATTTTTGTGCAGGTTTATCAAGTTTATCTGTATGTTTATGCATCACAAGATGTTCCTTGTAATGACACACTTTTGGTAATGACACTTTTTTTTATAGCCCATCAGTTTGGACCGAAACAGCTGTTCATGCTCATTTGCACTGACAAGGGGCAGGATGGCTTTCTGATCACTGATGGATTTCTGCTGGTTTCTTGGCTTTCCATGCCTTTTCCACCTCCCTTTCTGTGTGTCCAATACTTTTTTCCTGTGTCACTTCACATTAGAAATTAGGTTATGGGTAATAAACTTATTTGTTTTGGTTTCTTTCTAAGTATGGAAAATTTGGGTTATTACCAACACCTGATGAAATTTTCATGTCAATAGCATGTTTAGGAAAATGTTTACTATGAAAAATTGTGATGTGTTCAATATTTATTTTACCCGCTGTAAATTGAAGTTGCTAATTGCTGCTGCCACTAGTCTGGAAGAGCTGAGTGGGGGAGGGCCTCTGGGGGGAGTGTGCACAGTGAGGTGGAAGCTTGGCTGGGGACTGCTGCTCCAAGGAGGAGCTGTGTGGAAATAGCCCCCCTCACCCCCGAATGGTTGCCACGGGAGGTTCAAGGATTCCTCAAACATGCATGAAAGAATCAAAGCAACACTCCAGGTATGTTTTTGATGAGGGAATAACATGATATAAAGCTCCAAAAAGTTGGTTTTACATAATACCCCCCTTTAAATTGCCTATAATAAAGGATATATGCTGTTATAAACCTTTTTTAATCCATTCCATTATATGTGTTACCAGATTAATCTTAGACCCAGGGCGGAGGACACCACTCACTCCAACTCAACCTTTACATTAGTTTATTCACCCCGAGTCAGACGGCCACAGCTTGCTCTTCCATCCTTCTCAGGTCTGGTAAGAAAATAGAATTTTCACTTTGTCCCTGTGTAAAAACAAACAAAAAAAAAACACCTCTCTGAATGACTTGTTCAACTGAATCCATTCTAATTGGGTTCTCAGAACTGCTGCAGTAAAGGACAGTAAAACATACTTAGAAAATTGATTTTCTGAGAAACTTCCTCAAATCTCACCCATAAAATGAAACATTCAAAAATGACTAAAATCCCCACTCTGTACATGTTTCCTCTAAATTTGAAAATACAAGTTAGTGTGTGCAAAAGACATTTCCTCCGAAGAGAGCACTCAAAATCTTTAAGAACATGAAAACATAGAAAATATGTTTTCTATGTGATTTGTAAGGAAATGTATTTTGTTTGAATTTAAAATAAAAAAAATGGTGAACAAAGTCCTATAAACAGAAGGGTAATCTAAGACAACAGCAGACATTTGTTTTTGGGGTTTTTTTTGCCTATTTTCTGTATTTCCTTTCATCATTTTCATCGTAAGTTTCTCTGAGTGTCAGAACAGCACCCTTTCCACTTATCTTCGTATAAGTTTGAGTAAAACAGACAATCTGAAAAGTTTACTTTAGCTGGATATTAGCAAAACATTCGAACATCAGTTCTCCTTTCTTATCTTATTACCCTCCTTTCTCCTGGCTATCTATGTCTGTGTTCCCATACTGAATGACGCCATCTGAGCTATGTATTCAGCTAAATCAACTTAAAAGCAAAGCATTTCATAGATAAATGGGAATGCATGGCTGTCACAAAGTAGCTGAATTTATGACTGCTGTAAGGGAGCCAACAACGTTAGGGAGTAGAAAAGGGTGTGAAAGAAAAAGCTTGTTGGCAGGCAGTCAAAATATGTAGCTCCGGATTCAAGGCTATCGTGTTGTGAATGGACATACATTGTGAGCAGAAACAAACTCTCAAAAAACTACAACACCGCCGAAACAGAGTTCTTTTTATATTAAGGTTAAAAACCGCCTGTTTAGAGTTGCCTTTGATTAATAATAACTGGAACATTGATTACTTTTCAGCTCCGCCAGGCACACACCATGTCTCCAGCAGCTCAATACCTGTTAAGAGTTGTGTTACAGTTATTGCAAGTACATCTGTAAGTGAGGAAATGTTTAATAAAAGTAATATGATAGTGCAACCTTAAATGTCTTCTCATTTTTCACTAAAAATGAGCTTGGCTCTGAAATTGACTAAACCTGCACAAATCTTGAGGGTTTTTTTTCTCAATTTTAGACAGATAATTGGCATAATTTGAGAAAGAATCCTGTATACCTTCAGCTGCCTTATTGCTTTTCAACGTGAATACGGGCGTGAGCAATGAGGCATGTGCGAGTGATCCCATCCTCGCTCAGATGACATCCTTAGTGTGTGAATTCTGGAATGATTAGTTACACAATTCTCCTCCAGCTGGTCCCAGACTGTGAAGCCACAGTCATCCATCATCTCATCTCCAGCACATAAATAGTCCACAATCTACTTGCTTTGATTGCTTGTCAATTTGCTGCGGTTGCACAGAAATTTCCCCATTGTGGGACAAAAAAGGATATTTCTATTCTAGTCAATGAACCTTGAGTTCTGTGTTATGTACCTGTCATTGTATTTGCCACCATAAGCATCTGAAATAAACAGAAGCCTAGAGGGAGAAACAGACACTAAATATTTCTGTTATTTTGCATAGTAGGGACTGTATGATTCAGTTCTGGAGTCCAAGTTTTTAGCTTTCAGTAGCACTGTCTCTGTACAGTTAATTACACAGGCTGTGTTACCGAAGTGATAACTTTTGGCACTGTTGCTTTGATTGTTTCATGGGGAAACCACACAATAAGATCCTTGGTTTGTTCAGATATTACATCTACCCACGTTCCAACAGTCTTACTGACCTCATCCTGTGATGTTTTGAACCGCCATGCTAAATCAGCCATGACAAAGTCCTGTCTTAGCTTCATCAAAGTATTTAGCATTTGGTCCACTGCAGGCATTGTTAAGGAAGCAGGAGCAAATAGATGAAGGCAAGACAAGTGTGTTAAACTCGATGAGTGTATACAAGAAGGAATCTGCATCAGTCTGCAAAATACTGTCTGAAACAGTTTGGCAGTGCTGGGGATGGTGCACTCATTCCACATGTGACAGTGGGCCCTTTGGAATAGGTGTGGTCCTCCATCTCTTGGCATGACCACTGTGTTTGGGCATCACAGGAACTTTGCAAGCTTGAAATGTAAAAATGCACATTTTCAAAAAACATTTAAGAAAATGTTTTATTGTCTCAGACCAAACATCTCAGTTCTCATATTTGGGAAGTTATTAAAGAAAGATATTAAAGAAGTCATTTTGTTTCAAATGTTATTTAGAAATGTTAACTACAAACTGATTGTGCTTCAGTGGAAGGATAATTCACTGTTGCAATGAGTAGAATGAGTAGGGTACATACTACCTTAGTTTTATCCAAACATCCATGTTTGTGGGGGGGGGGTTTCTAATTTTTTCTAAGAATTGCTTTGGTTAGTGACCTTTTTTTTCCACAGTAATCTGATGGGAAGGAGGCAAAGATATATGGCAAAGGAACCAAGGACAGGATTCAAAGTAAGGGCAGCCGCATTGAGATCTATAGCCTCTGAATACAGGGTCCCCGCTCTAACCGCGGTGTTTTTTAAAAAAAAAATTTGCTGCTGAGCACACCAGTCTGACTCTTCTCGCTCATCTTTTCACTCTTGTTTGCGACTCTGCATTGTTGAACACAGTACAAGACTGTGTAACACGCTGCTTTGAACTAAGCAACCCTCTGTGGGAGAGAGGCTTTTAGATCAAAATAGGTAATGGGATTAATCTGCATTATGTAATATCAATGTGTTGTACTTCTTAGATTAGATTACGTTAGCATTTACAGGCCTTATATATATATATATATATATATATATATATATATATATATATATATATATATATATATATATATATATATATATATATATATACACACTACTAAAAAAATAAAGGGAACACCTAAACAAAACAATGTAACTCCAAATCAGTCATACCTTTGTGGAATCAGTTTCACCTGCTGCTGTGCAAATGGAACATGCAACAGGTGGAAATGAGAGGCAAATAGCAAGACAACCCCTATAAACGAGTGATTCTGCAGGTGGTGACCACAGATCATTTCTCTGTTCTCATCCTTTCTGGTTGAACTTTTAGTCACTTTTTCATTTTGTCTGTGCTGTCATGCATAGAGGCATCATGAGGTGTTTTTTACAGCCCACTGAAGTTGCTCAAGTACTGCAGCTAATCCAAGACAGAACATCAATGCGAGCGGTGGCAAGAAGATTCGCTGTGTCTCAGCTCTCCACTAATGTGCAAGTTTCTACTTAAACTGTCAGAAACAGACTTCATGAGTGTGGTATGAGGGCCTGACGTCGACATATAGGGCCTGTGCTTACAGTCCAACATCGTACAGGACGATTGGCGTTTGCTAGGGAACACCAAAATTGGCAGATTTGCCACTGGCACTCTGTGGTCTTCACGGATGAAAGCAGGTTCTCACTTAGAACATGACAAGTTTATTTGTATAGCACATTTCAGCAGCAAGGCAGTTCAAAGTGCTTTACATCATAAAAACATCAATCACGTATACAGCAGAATCATCAGATCATCAAAATTATCTAGCAAATACACATGAAAATCAAAATCATCAGCAAAAACATTCACTTACTTTATTTAACTGATTTACACTCAAACTTCCACCCTTTGGAAAACCATCTTACCCAGATTTGTTTGCAGATTTATGGTCCTACTAATCAAAGGTAACTCTAAACAGGTGGGTTTTCAGCCTTGATTTAAAGGAATTTAGTGTTTCAGGTGTTTTGCAGTTTTCTAGAAGTTTGTTCCAGATTAGCAGTGCATAAAAACTGAAGGCTGTTTCTCCATGTTTGGTTCTGAGATGGGGATGCAGAACAGACCAGAACCAGAAGACCTGAGTGGTCTGGAAGGTTGATACAATGACAACAGGTTTTTAATGTGTTTTGGTAGAGGCAGCATAGAAGTATTTTAAAGTCTATTCTCTAAGATGCACAGAGCCAGTGTAAGGACTTTAGAACTGGGGTGATGTGCTCTATTTTTCTGGTCTTAGTGAGAACATCAGCAGCAGCATCACTACACCCAGATTTCAGGCCTGATCACTGGTTTCTAGCTGTAATAACTGAAGCAGCGCGCTGACTCTAGATTGTTCCTCTTTAGGTACAAAGACAATGATATCAGTTTTGTTTTTGTTCAGATGGAGAAAGTTTTGGCACATCCACGCTTTTCAAATTTGAGTGTAAATCAGTTAAATAAAGTAAGTGAATCATTGATCAATGTTTTTGCTGATGATTTTGATGATTTTCTTGTGTATTTGCTAGATAATTTTGATGATTTTGCTCAGTGATTTTGATGTTTTGATGACTTGTAAGAAGCCTTTATCGAAGGGCTGGTGTAAAATTCGACTTCACGTTTACTTTGAAATCTTCAAAGAGAGGCTGTAAAGCTATCACTTAACCCTAAAACATGCAAGGGAAACATTTTTTGTGGAAATCATAAAGAAAAACATCAACAACACTTGTGCCCTGTTTGCCACAGTTGACAGATTGTCAAACCCTCCTGTGATTTTACCACCTGAACTCCGCTCAGGGCCTGCAATGAATTTGCCAATTTTTTTTACAGAGAAAATTCAAAAAATTAGAGGGTTAATCTACACAGTCACACCAAATTCAACAACAATGCTATGCCCAAACATAACAAATGCAGAGAAAATGGCCACATTTCAACAACTCAACTATAAAAGCTTAGAGGAAATTATAAATCAATTAAACTCCTCCTCCTGCTGTCTTGATATCCTACCTAGAACCTTCCTTAAGAAAGTTCTGCCTGTCATTACATCTGATCTGCAATGACAGGCAGATGATACACAGCTCTATATTACGATGTCACCAGGTGACTCCGAACTCATCCAAGAACTAAACAGATGCTTAGAACAAATCAGTGCGTGGATCCCCCCTCTCCCTCCACCCCTACGTTCTGCTGCGCTGCAGCTATAAGAGACTGTTCTGAATACTCAGACTAGCTAGCATGATGACGGATGAACGATTTTCCTGTATATAATCTGATTAAATGAAATTTTGTGACAACAAAGGAATCTTGTATCCCAAGTCATCCTCAAAAATATGGTAACTAGTCTTTATAAAAGATTTCACATTTATGTCTTTACTTTCTGCTTTGATGGTTTTTTTTATGAAAAATCTGCTCATGTTGACTGTAGTTAAAATCTTGCTGGGTTGGTGTTACTCTTCATTCAAACATCATGTTGTTTTGTTCTGTTTTGGTTTCTTTCTAAGTATGGAAAATTTGGGTTATTACCAACACCTGATGAAATTTTCATGTCAATAGCATGTTTAGGAAAATGTTTACTATGAAAAATTGTGATGTGTTCAATATTTATTTTACCCGCTGTAAATTGAAGTTGCTAATTGCTGCTGCCACTAGTCTGGAAGAGCTGAGTGGGGGAGGGCCTCTGGGGGGAGTGTGCACAGTGAGGTGGAAGCTTGGCTGGGGACTGCTGCTCCAAGGAGGAGCTGTGTGGAAATAGCCCCCCCCCACCCCCGAATGGTTGCCACGGGAGGTTCAAGGATTCCTCAAACATGCATGAAAGAATCAAAGCAACACTCCAGGTATGTTTTTGATGAGGGAATAACATGATATAAAGCTCCAAAAAGTTGGTTTTACATAATACCCCCCTTTAAATTGCCTATAATAAAGGATATATGCTGTTATAAACCTTTTTTAATCCATTCCATTATATGTGTTACCAGATTAATCTTAGACCCAGGGCGGAGGACACCACTCACTCCAACTCAACCTTTACATTAGTTTATTCACCCCGAGTCAGACGGCCACAGCTTGCTCTTCCATCCTTCTCAGGTCTGGTAAGAAAATAGAATTTTCACTTTGTCCCTGTGTAAAAAAAAAAAAAAAAAACACCTCTCTGAATGACTTGTTCAACTGAATCCATTCTAATTGGGTTCTCAGAACTGCTGCAGTAAAGGACAGTAAAACATACTTAGAAAATTGATTTTCTGAGAAACTTCCTCAAATCTCACCCATAAAATGAAACATTCAAAAATGACTAAAATCCCCACTCTGTACATGTTTCCTCTAAATTTGAAAATACAAGTTAGTGTGTGCAAAAGACATTTCCTCCGAAGAGAGCACTCAAAATCTTTAAGAACATGAAAACATAGAAAATATGTTTTCTATGTGATTTGTAAGGAAATGTATTTTGTTTGAATTTAAAATAAAAAAAATGGTGAACAAAGTCCTATAAACAGAAGGGTAATCTAAGACAACAGCAGACATTTGTTTTGTTTTTTTGCCTATTTTCTGTATTTCCTTTCATCATTTTCATCGTAAGTTTCTCTGAGTGTCAGAACAGCACCCTTTCCACTTATCTTCGTATAAGTTTGAGTAAAACAGACAATCTGAAAAGTTTACTTTAGCTGGATATTAGCAAAACATTCGAACATCAGTTCTCCTTTCTTATCTTATTACCCTCCTTTCTCCTGGCTATCTATGTCTGTGTTCCCATACTGAATGACGCCATCTGAGCTATGTATTCAGCTAAATCAACTTAAAAGCAAAGCATTTCATAGATAAATGGGAATGCATGGCTGTCACAAAGTAGCTGAATTTATGACTGCTGTAAGGGAGCCAACAACGTTAGGGAGTAGAAAAGGGTGTGAAAGAAAAAGCTTGTTGGCAGGCAGTCAAAATATGTAGCTCCGGATTCAAGGCTATCGTGTTGTGAATGGACATACATTGTGAGCAGAAATAAACTCTCAAAAAACTACAACACCGCCGAAACAGAGTTCTTTTTATATTAAGGTTAAAAACCGCCTGTTTAGAGTTGCCTTTGATTAATAATAACTGGAACATTGATTACTTTTCAGCTCCGCCAGGCACACACCATGTCTCCAGCAGCTCAATACCTGTTAAGAGTTGTGTTACAGTTATTGCAAGTACATCTGTAAGTGAGGAAATGTTTAATAAAAGTAATATGATAGTGCAACCTTAAATGTCTTCTCATTTTTCACTAAAAATGAGCTTGGCTCTGAAATTGACTAAACCTGCACAAATCTTGAGGGTTTTTTTTCTCAATTTTAGACAGATAATTGGCATAATTTGAGAAAGAATCCTGTATACCTTCAGCTGCCTTATTGCTTTTCAACGTGAATACGGGCGTGAGCAATGAGGCATGTGCGAGTGATCCCATCCTCGCTCAGATGACATCCTTAGTGTGTGAATTCTGGAATGATTAGTTACACAATTCTCCTCCAGCTGGTCCCAGACTGTGAAGCCACAGTCATCCATCATCTCATCTCCAGCACATAAATAGTCCACAATCTACTTGCTTTGATTGCTTGTCAATTTGCTGCGGTTGCACAGAAATTTCCCCATTGTGGGACAAAAAAGGATATTTCTATTCTAGTCAATGAACCTTGAGTTCTGTGTTATGTACCTGTCATTGTATTTGCCACCATAAGCATCTGAAATAAACAGAAGCCTAGAGGGAGAAACAGACACTAAATATTTCTGTTATTTTGCATAGTAGGGACTGTATGATTCAGTTCTGGAGTCCAAGTTTTTAGCTTTCAGTAGCACTGTCTCTGTACAGTTAATTACACAGGCTGTGTTACCGAAGTGATAACTTTTGGCACTGTTGCTTTGATTGTTTCATGGGGAAACCACACAATAAGATCCTTGGTTTGTTCAGATATTACATCTACCCACGTTCCAACAGTCTTACTGACCTCATCCTGTGATATTTTGAACCGCCATGCTAAATCAGCCATGACAAAGTCCTGTCTTAGCTTCATCAAAGTATTTAGCATTTGGTCCACTGCAGGCATTGTTAAGGAAGCAGGAGCAAATAGATGAAGGCAAGACAAGTGTGTTAAACTCGATGAGTGTATACAAGAAGGAATCTGCATCAGTCTGCAAAATACTGTCTGAAACAGTTTGGCAGTGCTGGGGATGGTGCACTCATTCCACATGTGACAGTGGGCCCTTTGGAATAGGTGTGGTCCTCCATCTCTTGGCATGACCACTGTGTTTGGGCATCACAGGAACTTTGCAAGCTTGAAATGTAAAAATGCACATTTTCAAAAAACATTTAAGAAAATGTTTTATTGTCTCAGACCAAACATCTCAGTTCTCATATTTGGGAAGTTATTAAAGAAAGATATTAAAGAAGTCATTTTGTTTCAAATGTTATTTAGAAATGTTAACTACAAACTGATTGTGCTTCAGTGGAAGGATAATTCACTGTTGCAATGAGTAGAATGAGTAGGGTACATACTACCTTAGTTTTATCCAAACATCCATGTTTGGGGGGGGGGGGTTCTAATTTTTTCTAAGAATTGCTTTGGTTAGTGACCTTTTTTTCCCACAGTAATCTGATGGGAAGGAGGCAAAGATATATGGCAAAGGAACCAAGGACAGGATTCAAAGGGCAGCCGCATTGAGATCTATAGCCTCTGAATACAGGGTCCCCGCTCTAACCGCGGTGTTTTTTAAAAAAAAATTTGCTGCTGAGCACACCAGTCTGACTCTTCTCGCTCATCTTTTCACTCTTGTTTGCGACTCTGCATTGTTGAACACAGTACAAGACTGTGTAACACGCTGCTTTGAACTAAGCAACCCTCTGTGGGAGAGAGGCTTTTAGATCAAAATAGGTAATGGGATTAATCTGCATTATGTAATATCAATGTGTTGTACTTCTTAGATTAGATTACGTTAGCATTTACAGGCCTTATATATATATATATATATATATATATATATATATATATATATATATATACACACTACTAAAAAAATAAAGGGAACACCTAAACAAAACAATGTAACTCCAAATCAGTCATACCTTTGTGGAATCAGTTTCACCTGCTGCTGTGCAAATGGAACATGCAACAGGTGGAAATGAGAGGCAAATAGCAAGACAACCCCTATAAACGAGTGATTCTGCAGGTGGTGACCACAGATCATTTCTCTGTTCTCATCCTTTCTGGTTGAACTTTTAGTCACTTTTTCATTTTGTCTGTGCTGTCATGCATAGAGGCATCATGAGGTGTTTTTTACAGCCCACTGAAGTTGCTCAAGTACTGCAGCTAATCCAAGACAGAACATCAATGCGAGCGGTGGCAAGAAGATTCGCTGTGTCTCAGCTCTCCACTAATGTGCAAGTTTCTACTTAAACTGTCAGAAACAGACTTCATGAGTGTGGTATGAGGGCCTGACGTCGACATATAGGGCCTGTGCTTACAGTCCAACATCGTACAGGACGATTGGCGTTTGCTAGGGAACACCAAAATTGGCAGATTTGCCACTGGCACTCTGTGGTCTTCACGGATGAAAGCAGGTTCTCACTTAGAACATGACAAGTTTATTTGTATAGCACATTTCAGCAGCAAGGCAGTTCAAAGTGCTTTACATCATAAAAACATCAATCACGTATACAGCAGAATCATCAGATCATCAAAATTATCTAGCAAATACACATGAAAATCAAAATCATCAGCAAAAACATTCACTTACTTTATTTAACTGATTTACACTCAAACTTCCACCCTTTGGAAAACCATCTTACCCAGATTTGTTTGCAGATTTATGGTCCTACTAATCAAAGGTAACTCTAAACAGGTGGGTTTTCAGCCTTGATTTAAAGGAATTTAGTGTTTCAGGTGTTTTGCAGTTTTCTAGAAGTTTGTTCCAGATTAGCAGTGCATAAAAACTGAAGGCTGTTTCTCCATGTTTGGTTCTGAGATGGGGATGCAGAACAGACCAGAACCAGAAGACCTGAGTGGTCTGGAAGGTTGATACAATGACAACAGGTTTTTAATGTGTTTTGGTAGAGGCAGCATAGAAGTATTTTAAAGTCTATTCTCTAAGATGCACAGAGCCAGTGTAAGGACTTTAGAACTGGGGTGATGTGCTCTATTTTTCTGGTCTTAGTGAGAACATCAGCAGCAGCATCACTACACCCAGATTTCAGGCCTGATCACTGGTTTCTAGCTGTAATAACTGAAGCAGCGCGCTGACTCTAGATTGTTCCTCTTTAGGTACAAAGACAATGATATCAGTTTTGTTTTTGTTCAGATGGAGAAAGTTTTGGCACATCCACGCTTTTCAAATTTGAGTGTAAATCAGTTAAATAAAGTAAGTGAATCATTGATCAATGTTTTTGCTGATGATTTTGATGATTTTCTTGTGTATTTGCTAGATAATTTTGATGATTTTGCTCAGTGATTTTGATGTTTTGATGACTTGTAAGAAGCCTTTATCGAAGGGCTGGTGTAAAATTCGACTTCACGTTTACTTTGAAATCTTCAAAGAGAGGCTGTAAAGCTATCACTTAACCCTAAAACATGCAAGGGAAACATTTTTTGTGGAAATCATAAAGAAAAACATCAACAACACTTGTGCCCTGTTTGCCACAGTTGACAGATTGTCAAACCCTCCTGTGATTTTACCACCTGAACTCCGCTCAGGGCCTGCAATGAATTTGCCAATTTTTTTTACAGAGAAAATTCAAAAAATTAGAGGGTTAATCTACACAGTCACACCAAATTCAACAACAATGCTATGCCCAAACATAACAAATGCAGAGAAAATGGCCACATTTCAACAACTCAACTATAAAAGCTTAGAGGAAATTATAAATCAATTAAACTCCTCCTCCTGCTGTCTTGATATCCTACCTAGAACCTTCCTTAAGAAAGTTCTGCCTGTCATTACATCTGATCTGCAATGACAGGCAGATGATACACAGCTCTATATTACGATGTCACCAGGTGACTCCGAACTCATCCAAGAACTAAACAGATGCTTAGAACAAATCAGTGCGTGGATCCCCCCTCTCCCTCCACCCCTACGTTCTGCTGCGCTGCAGCTATAAGAGACTGTTCTGAATACTCAGACTAGCTAGCATGATGACGGATGAACGATTTTCCTGTATATAATCTGATTAAATGAAATTTTGTGACAACAAAGGAATCTTGTATCCCAAGTCATCCTCAAAAATATGGTAACTAGTCTTTATAAAAGATTTCACATTTATGTCTTTACTTTCTGCTTTGATGGTTTTTTTTATGAAAAATCTGCTCATGTTGACTGTAGTTAAAATCTTGCTGGGTTGGTGTTACTCTTCATTCAAACATCATGTTGTTTTGTTCTGAAATGGCTGTAAAAAGACATTCTCCAATTAGAAAAATAAACTGAGCGAACTAGCTCAGTATGTTTTTTGATGAGGGAATAACATTATAACATGATGTAAAGCTCAAAAAAGTCAGATTTCTACATAACACTGTCCCTTTAACATAAAATAAATGTAATTTCAAAACACTTTACTGTATACTAGAACTTATTTTGATATTGGGCATTGTGTGTAAAAACGGTTCAACAATGTGCTTATCAGTGTTTCTGTCCTGTATCATCTGCCTGTAGGCAGATTCAGATAGATAGTGGACCGGATGGTATGAGCCCTTTAGGATGTTGGATACTTTCTTAAGATAAAGCCTGCACCAGGATGTCAGCTGTTGACTTCCTCTATACCAGAATTAATCTTATAAAAGATATCTTGTTGCAACAATCAAGGAAAAGAAAACAAGTTTCATTATTTGTGAATTGAAAATTTATTTTGCATTCCTCCCAGGACAACATCATTCATACTGATGTGGAAGTAAAGCAAAACAACCACCAAACAATATTTTAAACTGAAAATAAATGTAGCAGAATTCACAAAAAATACAACCAACAGATAAACAGACACAAAATGGACAAAGAAACAACCATATAAACCATATTTTAAAAAAAAGCCCAAGATTTGAACATTCCACATAGCTGTTCCAAAGTATGGCTCTGCAAAACAACACATTTCTGTCCACCTAAACTAACAGGCCTGCCAGGCCTAGCAAGGACACCAAAAATCAGAAAAAGCAGCCATGAGGCCTAGTAACTTTGGAGGAATTGCAGAGATCCACTCCTCAAGTAGAAAATCTGTTAACAGGACAACTATCAGTCATGCACTCCACAAATCATGCCTTACTGGAAGAGCAGCAAGAAAAAAAAAAAAACATTGTTGAAAGAAATCCAAGGGCACACAGCAAACACGGGTAGAAAAGCGATCTGGTCAGACGAGACCAAAAACTTTTTTTGCATAAGAATTACTATGCGTGGCAGAAAACAAGTGCTCCAGATCACCCCAAACAAATCATCCCAGTGAAACATGGTGGTGGCTGCATCATGCTGTAGGCATCCTTTTCTACTGTAAGGACAGAGGAACTGGTTGATAGAAAAATGGATGGCGCAAAATACAAGGCAAATCTGGAAGGAAGCCTTTCAGATTTACAATTATTTTCAATATCCAACCCTTAGTTTTTCTCATCTAATTTGCAAAGCACCAAAACCACTTCTGTTTGTTGTTTTGTATTGTCCACCTTGTCTACCTTGTGCTGACTTATGGCATTGAGTGTGAACAAATAACCACATTTCCTCATAACCCTGTCCTGTCTGACCATTTTATGATTTATTTAATAATATTTTAATTTATAATCTGAGAATCCACCCCTGACAGAAAATTGCATTATAGTAGATCCTTTTCAGGCAATGCTGTCGCAACTTTTAAAGAACTTATTCCATTTTTAATTTCCTCATTATCTCAGAAAAACAGCAGAGAGCAGAAATTTAATTTCTACCTTTTCACAGATTGATGTTTTTGTTCATAGTGTTACTTCCTCAGTGGACGTTGCATTAAACAATGTAGCCCCCTTGAAAAAGATGGTAGTTATTCATAGGAGGCTGGCTTTTTGGTTTAATTCAGAGTTGTGTCCCTAAAAGCACAATGCCAGGAAATTGGAGAGAAAACGGCACCCTACACATCTAGAGAAAGTGTGCGTAATATAGAAAAATAGTCCATTGTTGTATGAAAATTTGATAGCTTTGATTCCCTTTGATTTTCTATTCCTTAGTGCTCAGCTGTGATAACCTCATAGAATTCTTTCTTAATACATTTGATTATATTAAAAAAAATTGCTGGCACCCTCCTGAACATGATTACTTTGTCTTCAGTAAGTGAGGCAGCATTGGAGGTAACTGTAGAACCTGATCTGTGTTTGGACTGTTTTGATTCAGTTGAGCTTTTTGGGTTATCTAAAATATGAGCATTATCTAAACCTTCAACTTGTATGTTAGACCTAATCCCAGCCAAATTATTTAAGGAATTGTTCCCATTGATTACCACCCCAGTGTTAGATATGTTTAGTTAATTCATAGTAAATGTACCACAAGCTTTTCAGGTTACTGTAATTAAACCTTTACCTTTACTAAAGCATCCTTCATTCAATAAAAATTACTTAATAGATTAAATTCCTAAATCTAATCTTAATTTTTTTATGTAAAAGTTTTGAAAAGAGTGTCAGCATTTCCATAGTAATGACATGTTCAAAGAGCTTCAGTCAGGTTTCAGAGCTTACACTGTAAATTATAACATTGTAGTTAATTGAAAAATTTGAGTGGATATAATTTGGCTTCAAGGTTTAGCTAACAATTAAAGTTAGTCTAATGAACTTTTTGGTGTATTGTGAAGTTACAATATTGAATCTAATTGAATAAATTAGATTGATTGAACTTTTTTTTCATTTAGTTTTTATTGCCATTGGATAACTGCAAGTACCATAATATAAACTATACTCTAATTTCTGTGGGAAGCTTTTATATGTTAAGCTATTCTTCAATATTTTTTGTAAAATATAAAATGTGCTGCCAGAGTTTTTCCTCATCATTAACTTATTTTACTTCGCTTGCTAGCCATTTTGTGGAGTGAAAATTTACAGTGATGACAAAAAATTTTAATACAGTACCCCTTAAAGGTCAGAGCACTTCCTCATGTCTTTGTACTCATAAAATACATAGTTCCTTAAGACTGGTTGTTTATATAAACCTAATTTAGATGCAGTTTAAACTCATTATTTTGCATTTTTCATTGTGTTTTTTTGAAGACAGCTATGCAGGAGCAGTAACAGTTCCAGCTTGGATGCAGTTTCCAAACATCTCCCAGTGATCCTCTCAACCACAATCTCTTGCCACCCTCTACTCCACTGTGTTTTCATTTTGTCTTAGCTTTTTAAATTAAATTAATATTTGCTGTTACACACACACACACACACACACACACATGCTTAGTCAGTCATTGAATCTGATTGTCATTAAATTGGCCTCTGGTAATAAAGTAAAAAAACCTTGCTGCTATTTTTAACCAGGATATGCCATTGAAATCCCATATTAAACAGGATTTTGGGATTTCCTTCTTTCGCCTTGCCAAAATTAGAGACATTTCCTGTCCAGGAGTGATGCTGGAAAACTAGTCCATACATTAGTTCTTTTAAGGCTGGACTACTGTAACTGGGGCCTGCCATAGCAATGCATGGAGGCACCTGTTACTCTCCATCTCGAAACTGCTTTCTCCGTTAATGCGACCCGAACCGTAGCGTGCACCCCCACAGTATGTATATATATATATATATATATATATATATATATATATATATATATATATATATATATATATATATATATATAAAATAATTAAAAAAATAAAATTCCCTTCTCACCCTCCACGGGTGGTCTTTCTCAACCTCTGAGCTCGGGTCCTCTACCAGAGGCCTGGGAGCTTGAGGGTTCTGCGTAGTATCTTGGCTGTGCCGAGAACTGTGCATTTCTGGACTGAGATGTCTGACGTTGTTCCTGGGATCTGTTTTAGCCACTGCTCCAGTTTGGGGGTGACTGCCCCGAGGGCCCCGATGACCACAGGCACCACTGTGGTCTTCACCTTCCAGGCCTTCTCCAGTTCCTCTCTGAGGCCCTGGTATTTCTCCAGTTTCTCGTGTTCCTTTTTCCTGATGTTGCAATCGTTTGGTATTGCTACATCCACCACAACGGCTTTCCTCTGTTGTTTATCCACCACCACGATGTCCGGTTGGTTCGCCATTACCATTTTGTCTGTCTGGATCTGGAAGTCCCACAGGATCTTAGCTCGGTCATTCTCCACCACCTTTGGGGGTGTGCCCCACTTTGATCTCGGGGCTTCCAGTCCATATCCTGCACAGATGTTTCTGTACACTATGCCCGCCACTTGGTTATGACGTTCCATGTACGCTTTCCCTGCCAGCATCTTGCACCCTGCTGTTATGTGTTGGACTGTCTCAGGGGCCTCCTTGCACAATCTACACCTTGGATCTTGTCTGGTGTGGTAGATCTGAGCCTCTATTGCTCTGGTGTTTAGGGCCTGTTCCTGTGCAGCCAGGATGAGTGCCTCTGTGCTGTCCTTGAGTCCAGCTTTTTCCAGCCATTGGTAGGATTTCCTGATATCAGCCACTTCAGTTATTTGTCGGTGGTACATCCCATGTAGGGGCTTATCCTCCCATGATGGTTCCTCCAGCACCTCATCCTCTGGTCCCCATTGTTTGAGACATTCGCTGAGCACATCGTCGGTTGAGGCTTTGACCTTGATGTATTTATGGATCTTGGATGTTTCATCCTGGACAGTGGCTCTCACACTCGCTAGTCCTCTGCCTCCGTCCTTACGGCTCGCGTATAGTCTCAGGATGCTGGATTTAGGGTGGAACCCTCCATGCATGGTTAGTAGTTTCCGAGTTTTAACATCCATGGTCTTTATCTCTTCCTTTGGCCAGCTTATTATTCCTGCAGGGTATCTGATTACTGGCAAGGCATAGCTGTTTATCGCACGGATCTTGTTCTTGCCATTGAGCTGGCTTCGCAGGACTTGCCTTACTCGTTGGAGGTATTTGGCTGTGGCTCCTTTCCTTGTGACCTCATCGAGGCTGCCATTTGCTTGTGGTATTCCCAGGTACTTGTAACTGTCCTCAATGTCTGCTATTGTTCCCTCTGGGATTGAGACCCCTTCTGTGTGGATGACCTTCCCTCTCTGTGTAACCATCCGACCACACTTCTCTAGTCCGAATGACATCCCAATGTCAGTGCTGTAGATCCTGGTGGTGTGGATCAGTGAGTCAATGTCTCGTTTGCTCTTAGCGTACAGCTTGATGTCATCCATGTAGAGGAGGTGACTGATGGTGGCTCCGTTCTTGAGTCGGTATCCGTAGCCAGTCTTGTTGATGACTTGGCTGAGGGGGTTCAGACCTATGCAGAACAGCAGTGGGGACAGAGTGTCTCCTTGGTATATGCCACATTTGATGGACACTTGTGCAATTGGCTTGCAGTTGGCTTCAAGGGTGGTTTTCCACATCCCCATCGAGGCTGCAATGAAGGCTCTTAGAGTCCTGTTGATGTTGTACATCTCTAAGCATTCAATGATCCAAGTGTGTGGCATTGAGTCATAGGCTTTCTTGTAATCAATCCAAGCCGTGCACAGGTTGGTGTGTCGGGTTTTGCAGTCTCGGGCGACTGTTTGGTCTACCAGGAGTTGGTGTTTGGCTCCTCTGGTATTTATGCCGATGCCCTTCTGTGCTGTACTCATGTATTTATCCATGTGCCCACTTATCTTAGCTGCTATGATGCCTGACATGAGCTTCCATGTTGTAGAGAGACAGGTTATTGGCCGATAGTTGGATGGGACCGAACCCTTTGAGGGATCCTTCTGGATCAGGATTGTGCGCCCTTCAGTTAACCATTCAGGGTGAGTCCCACTTTGTAGCAGCTGGTTCATTTGAGCTGCCAGTCGCTCATGGAGGGCAGTGAGTTTCTTTAGCCAGTAGTCATGGATCATATCAGGACCTGGTGCTGTCCAGTTTTTCATACCTGAGACTCTTTCTTGGACATCTGCCACTGTGATAGTTACTGGGGCTTGCTCAGGGAGGTTGCTGTGGTCATCTCGTAGAGAGATTAGCCACTGTGCATTGCTGTTGTGGGTCACCTCCCTTTCCCATATGCCTTTCCAGTACTGTTGGGTCTCCAGCCTTGGTGGGTCTGCTCTGTTGTTATTACCCTGCCATTGAGAGTACACTTTAGCTGGTTGGGTGGAGAAGAGCCGGTTAATCCTCCTGGCTTCATTTTCTCTCGTGTACCTCTTTAGGCGACTGGCCAAGGCTTGGAGCCTTTGTTTGGCAGTTTCGAGCGCTTCAGGTATGGGCATCTGGCTGTACCGCTTGGGTACCGGTCTTTTGATTGCACCTCTTTGGAGCTCTGACAATTGGCTCAGTTCCCTCCTTGTTACCTTGATTTTAGCCTCTAACCGTCTTTTCCATGGTGGGTATTGAATCTCATGGTTGCTCCTATAGCCGAGCATCTCAAGGATCACTGATGCTGAGTTGTACACCAGCTCATTGGTTTCCGTTATGGTGTTGGTAGGGATCGTTCTCAATGCTGCATTCACATCTTCAATGAGACATTCCGATGGTACTTCACTCAGCCGTTGTAATTGGCATCGGGATTGCCTGGTGTTCATTCGGGCCACGATCCTACCTCTCAGGTCAGTTGCTGCCTCGTTCAGCTGTGATGGTTCGTTCATTATTGGGGCTGCATACCCAATCTCCGGGTGGGGAGTTGAAGCTAACTCCCCTCTGACCTGGCGTCCTGGCTCCCCCTTGCCGTAGCATTTGTGTTGTACCTCGTCTATCTCAAGTTGTGACAGCATTTGCCATTTGCGGATGTTGGAACACTGAGCTACTAGTTGTTTGGCAGTTAGTGTTGAATGGGGATGTCGACGTAACCATTCCTCCCGCATTCTTTGCATGTAACCCCTCTGACTAGGGTTACTTGAGTAGTAGCATTCCAACAGATCCAAGTTTTCACCTCTCGCCCAATTCCGTCTTGTTCCAGTAACCCATTTTTATATATCTCAAAAATTCCGGCTCATTCTCGAGATGTGTGCTATTACTTAAGTTTTCGTTTCAAGTTACCATGGCGACGTAATTAGCGAAAAACTACCCCATACAAAGTTAATGGAGCGAGGTCCTGAAGACATCCTAAAAAAACCCCCACTATTTCTGAGGATTTACTGTGTCATGGTTTCGCCTACAAATGCCATTCAACACTCAGTTTGTAGATACGTCCGTGCTGTGTTCAGAAGTGAAGACGGTATGTTGATACCTCTGACGGTTTTTCCACAACACACCTCACACTTTGGCAGGCCCCTTTTAAATTTCTTCAGAAATGTTCTAGTTCTTCATTATTAGGGAGTCCTTAAAATTCAGTTAAAAGCCTTCAGCTGATCCAAAACGCTTCTGCTAGAGTTCTGATGAAAATTAGAATAAGAGATTACATTTCTCCATTTTTAGCTTCGTTTCACTGGCCTCCTGTTAATTCCAGAATAAAATTTAAAAGTTATCCTTCTTGCATATAAAACCCTTAATAATCAAGCTCCATCACAGATCCGGTTGTTCCAGATGTTCCTTACAGAGCACTTCGCTCTCAAACTGCAGGTTTACTGCTGGTTCCTAGAATTTCTAAAAATAGAATGGGAGGCAGATCCTTTAGTTATCAGGCTCCTCTCCTGTGGAACCAGCTCCCAGTTTTCATGCCTCAGGGGGACACCCCGTCTACTTTTAAGACTAGGCTTAAAATGTTGCTTTTTGATAAAGTTTATAGTTAGAGTGGCTTAGGTTATCCTGCACTAAGTTGAACTTTATTGTCTCAAACAAAATTTGTCTTGGGTACAGCCTTAGCTGCTGCACAATCCAAAACCATGAGCATCACATTGCAATTACGCTTCTGTAATAAATCTGTTATAAGAGAAATAAATACATAAAAGGACAGATGCATATCAGAACCAGAGGGAGAGCTTTTGGCCAGGACAAACTTGTTTCTTCACAACATTTGAAGATCAAACATTTTTTTGCAGTGATTTTCAGCTGCTCCTGAAAGCCCATTTGTGTACCAGTGTTTTTTAACCATATCGAGCATCCCCCCTTTGGACACATGATCCAATCCATGTGTCCATTTCAAAAACCAAGGGAAAAAATATTTAGGAAGGCATGCTCTGCCATCAGAGAAATTCCACCCAGAACTGCTGTCAAAGGTATAACCAGCCTTCAGTATAAATGGTAACAGTTTTTCCTTCCACTAACTTACAAGTCTCAGTCAAAGCAATTAATTCAGCTGTTTGAGCAGAGTAGTGGGACGGTAGGGGGCCAGAACACAAAACTTCTGTATCAGAACAAACTGCAAAAACCAACCTGATTTAATCTAGCAGCTGACCGAGAGGAGGAGCCAACAAGATACAAGACGAGACCGGCGTTAGACAGAAGGGTGTCCTGTAAGTCAGGACGAGGGGTACAAACAACATTTAAGACAAGTCTTTTGTTCCAGGAGGATGATAGCAACAGAGTGTGGAACAAAAACTGTCAATGAGTTACAACCCACAATGTCACATGACGCCAACACTGCTGGAATGGTGGTGGTTTACTGGAATAGTAAATCACAGGTCGCAATTTTTCACTGTGGGATTGCAACAAAACAGATGACATGAAACCAGATTTTTCATCTACCATTTGAATAAATGGTTTGTCAGAGTTTGGTAAAGCCAACACCGGTGCAGAGGACAAGGCTGCTTTCAGATAAGAGAAAGCCAGTTCTGCCTCAGGAGTCCGTTAAATTCTGCCTGCCGCTGCCAAGTATATTAAAGCAGCTAACTGAGCATTCAGCTCAGAGTAACATGGGAGTGTGAGTTCTGCAGTAACTTATCACAACCAGAAATTATATAACTTGTTTCTGGTCAGCTTTGGGATTTTCTGACCCGCTTCGATCCACTGAGAGGACAGTTTTTTGCTCTTATGTGAGAGAACATGACCCAGAAATGTTACTTCGTCCTGCACAAAGCGCATTTTAGATTTTGAGACTTTGTGACCTTTTTCATAGAGATGTTGAAGCAGTTTTAAGGTGTCTTTCCTACACTGATCAGCTTATTCTGCACAAATGAGCAAATCATCTACGTACCGGATGAGAGCAGTTCCAGGAATCAGAATTAAGTCAGCCAGAGGTTCCTTCAGTGCAGTGTAATAAATGGTTGGACTCTCAGTGAAACCCTGGTAGAGACTGCTGAAACAATACGAAGTGCCATTAAACTCAAAAGCGAACCACTATTGGTTGTCTTGATGGACAGGAACAGAGAAAAATGCATTTGCAAAGTCTTTTACTGAGAAATATTTAGATTCTGCCAGAATCTGCGAGAGAATTGTTGAAGGATTTGGAACTGATGGTGTGTGGACCACAACGGACCGGTTGACAGCCTGGAGGACCATGATGAATCTCCATTCGTTAGGGACTCCAGCGGGCCTAATCTTCTTCACAGGGAATATGTGTGACATCAGCTGTACTGTGTGAGTGCAGCCAACAACCATGGGATAATGATAATGTTTTTTGAAAACATGTTGAGAAGAAGACCAACAGAACCGCAGGCTCCTTCCAATCTGTGGCATGAGGAAACCACATGGCAAACAACCCCATATCCTTCCATCCATATTTCTAGATTTAGTCAACAACGCATCTAGAACTGAACCTCAAACTTCAAAGAGACAGAGCTGTTCTAAGTCCAAGCAAAGCCAACTGTGTGATCATTCCAGCACATTTCAGCAAGCTGCAATTTTTCACAAAAGATTTTGTACCAAATGTCCTCAGAGTCAGGTCCATCAGACACACGTGAAGTGCAATGTAAGTCATCTGCCGCCATGACGTCACTGTCAGGTGTCACAGCATCTGCTGCTAATGTGACAAAATGTTGAGGCACAGGACCAGGGGGTCATTTCCACGCATATGCATAAAGAGACTAAAGACCTTTAGCCCAATGTACTGCAGTGTAGCCAAAGTCAGAGTTGTCCTGAGTGCACACTATCAGTCTGTCAGGGGTAGGAGTGATATTTATATTCAGTCTGCACATTAGAGCTCTACCCATAAAATTTAAAGGACACAAGGGAGACACTACAAAAGAATGTTTCAGCTGCACTCCCTGTGAACAAGAACACTTTAGAGGAACAGAAAAACTCTCTTAACTGTTTCACAGGAATGAGGGACAGAATGAACATAACGACCTCTGAGTTTTGGCTTTTCTTTGACACATTTGTCTGATAAAACAGAGTGGGTTGCAACAACAAAAGAAATTTCTTCACCCATTACCATCATAGAAAACATAGGCATTCTTTTAAAAGCAGGGGTCTGTGTATGGGGATACGTGCCTGTCAAAACTGCCTTGGCACATTCTAAGTGTGTGATGGCCTCTGTGAGCAAACTATGTGGATCAGTAAAAGCAGGTACCTTCACATCATTCAAACACTGGTGTAGGCACACCATGTCTCCACCCTTTCCTTTAGCATGTTTATAGCTAAAGGAAGGTGGAAATTTTTTCTAATTTGATGCTTGCGAGGGATTAAGAGCCATACTTTCTCATGTGCTGTCTCTCAACCTAAGGTGGGGACAAGCATGGTGACGTTCCTTGCAAACATTCATGTGTCAGAGTCAAGGAAATCAAAGTGAGAATCAACAACACTTGAATGTGCCTACCTGTTACCTGTTATTTGTAAGTTTCAGGACAGAAACTTTTCGCCTCCCAGGCTGAATGTGCCTTGTGTGTCCAGAGCTTCATGGGTGAGGAACTTTGGAACAGAATACCACATCGGAATGATTGTCAGGACAGTTACTGAAAATGAAATGCTTGTTTTTCAAAAAATTGTTAACGTCATAGTCAAGGATGATGTAGCATTTCTATTGACAGCTAAAGTCATTACAGAGTATTTTGATGATCATCTGAATGCATTGAGAATAAAGATTGTGGATGATGTGTTATGTGTCTCTGAGATACATATATGACTTATGACAGGCGGTTTTCAGCTGACAGTAATCAAAGAACATATATTGTGCCCCGCCACTGTTTTATATGAGTTGTGCATTGAAGGTCTTTAAAATTGAAATTGGTTTAATAAAAGTTAAACTTTACATTTCTGTGTAATGTTTTGAATATTTTACTTTTTTTTTCAATGGATTTGGTTGGCATTGACACCTTGTGGTGTCCTTTATTTACCTTTTTTAGCGCCACAATTTGTTTTGTGAGTAACACTACACTGGTGTTATTTTTAACATATTTTAACACCAACACCATTGTAATGATAATGTGAGACCAAGTATTGTTGAATATTCAACAATGTGTGGTTTTAATTTAACAAAAAAAAAAAAAAAAAAAAAAATGGGTGTCAATCTTTTAACACTTTCAAAAATGTAATTTTAACAGCAGCTAGTGTGGACACATGTAGACACTTTGTTGGTGCTGAAATTAACACTGGCGTTTTGACTGCGTAGTGGGGGTAGACACTGACTGTCCGTGCGCTCCGTCTCCTGCCGCGTCTGCTGTATGGTGTTGGAGTCTTCGCGGGGGACAGGAGTCCAGACCCGGGTCAGCCACCTGGAGGGCCTGTAATGGAGCATATGGAGAGGAGGGTGAAGAATCACCAGGTCTATATGGAGGTGGAAACGAGGGGTCACCTGTCCTGCCTGTTACCCACGTCCCCAGACAAATCTTTTCCCCCAGCCATCTGTTTCAATTCAGACTTTCTGTCTCTATTTGTAACTTCTGTAATCAATTGTTTAACTGCTCTATACTCAAACTTCCACCCTGTGCAAAACCCAAATTTATTTTCCCAAATTAAAGCACATTCAACACAATCATCTCCATCTTTTCCTCTCATTATTTTATATATTGAAGAGTGGAGGAGGAGGCATCCCCGAGGCCTTTGAGGTTCCAGAACCCTTTTTTTTGTCCCTTTTCAGCAACACGTCTGCCGTCTGGCTTTCTCCTTTAAGGTGTAGAAATCGCTAAAATTGTTGTGGAATTTTTCTTTATCAAAGAGTGAGAGAAAACTACTCAGTAAATCAGAGAAAGATCAGTCTTTGTCTTTATAATTTTTTTCAAAGGCACATGGCGTTTGAAGACTCACCGAGCAGGTCGGAGAAGCAGAGCAGCATCTCAAAGGCACACAGTCATATTTATACACTTTTGTTCTCAGGGATTACATTCCATAGAGGCAACAAATCTGAACAAAACACCAGGGGTTCACATCAACCAGCACAATCCAGTTGTCGACCAGTTCTTATCTTATACAGACGTTTTCCTTGTCTTTGACTGAAGAACGCACTGCGTGATCATTAGAAACCAACATGACTTTCTCAAATAAAAGAGGTTCTAGTGAGTTTACGCCAAATAATATGAGCAAAGTCATGTACATCAAAATTTTCCATTGCAGTTTAACTGAAGAGTGGCCCCATGTAAACTGGGCCTGAACCTGGTTCTGTAAAAGGCGAGTTGTTGTCCACTGTCACTGCGTTCTCATCCAGTAGCAGGGAATGCCGCAACTCAGTGACTCAATGCAGTCTGCTGGGTTTCTGTAGGTTGAAAACTTCGAACCTGTTTAAGTAAAACTGAACTCGACTGCATTGTTTGATAACTAAGATCACTTGGAATGTTGACTTTCATTCTGTCTGTATGATTCGACTGAATTGAGTTTTTTTGTAAAGTGCCTTGAGATGACACATGTCGTGAACTGGCACTATATAAATAAACTGAACCGAACTGAATCTGACCAGTATGTCACAAAAGGACCCTAAACATACAGCCAGAGCTTTGAAGTTGTTCATAGATGTTCTCCACCCAGTTTGCCTGAGTTTGAGCTATTTTGTGAACATATTGGACAAAAAGTTTTAATTCAAGGTAGTTGAGTATTACTGCGCAGCACACTTTTCAGATCTTTTTATAAAAAACAGAAAAGGCTTGTGTTCTTTTACTATTTCCAAGTATGCACAAATGTCAAAATCAGGCAAAGGTATTCCAGCAGATTCAGTAACTTTATGCAATCACCTTGGTTTTCATAGAAATAAAACATTTTTATCAACTGCCATGATAAACTGAAGTTGACAGATTTCACCTAAAAATTAGTCTTTTTAAGTACAAACAATGTTTAAGATGGGTTAAGTGACTTACCTTTTATTTCATACAGTGCCTACAAAAAGTATTCACCCCCTTGGATGTTTTACCCTTTGTATTGCTTTTACAAATCCATCATATGTCCTTTTTCTAAAACTGCAAAAAAAAAACAAAAAAAAAAACAAAAAGAAAAAAAACCCTTAAATGTCAGAGTGAAACCTAATTTACACAAAAATATTACAATTATATACAAATATTTAACATAAAATGAGTGCTTGCATAAATATTCACCTCCTTTAAATAGCCATAATAAATTGACTGCTGTGGTTAATAACTAGGATTAAATTAGAATGCAATTCACATTGAATCTTCTTGTGGCTTGACTGACTGGTTGTTGTTTGTTACCTTCCATTAAGCAGATTAGTTGATGAATGGGAAATTAGTTCTTTTAAAATGATCTATCTATGTTTTACCCTTTAGTCTCTTTGCTTGACTTCCTTTGTCACTGTATATATGTACAACAAAGTTTTATTGAACCAGATTATAACCACTTCGGCCTTAAAATATTTTGAAAAATATGAAAAACAAGAAGTGATAAAAATCACGATAAATCACTTTTGATATCACTGTTCAAGAAAGTTTCTACCATAATGTCTTGCTGCCTACACAAAGTTCATCGAGATGGTGGACAGGATGGTATGAGCCCTTCATGATGTCGGACATGTTCCCACAAGAATCAGGAGGTGGCTGTTTCTCACATGGAAGGCAGATGTGGGCTGTTAGCTTTCTTTGCAGTTCTCATTACTCTCTGCTGTTCTGTTACTGCTCTCTTCCAGTCTATAGCAGAGTTCGTTAAGTCCCATACCAAGAGGGGATTTTTTTTTTATCCAGTAGGCACAAAGAAGATTTACAGAGCTGAAGGGGAAGTGGATAACACTAAACATTTCCAGAAGGACGATCCTAAAAAAACTGCTACAACAGCAATCAAATCAAAGCATATTAAAGTGTTTTAATTGCCCAGTAAGAGTAGATGAAATCTGTGGCAAGACTTGAAAACCGATTTTCACAGACTCTCCATCTAATCTGACAGAGCCTGAGCTAGCCTGGAGGAGTACTTGGAAAAACTTGCTTCATTTTTAAGGACTCTGTTATATGGGACATCACATGCTTTGGATCAGCTCCTGATATTATTTCAAAACCACATTTCAGCAAAGCTACAACCAATTGCCAGCGTTCCAACTTTTCATAGAAACCAAATGTACAGCCACTGCAGCCTCCTAGTCTTTCACCTCGTCAAATCAAAGACTAGCTTATAGCTGATGAACCACAACATCATCAGTGTTGTTGCCTTCAGTGGCAGCATCTCTCACAACATAGATTTTTATTGTGAATGAAGAAGCCAATTTGTGTATCGCGTATTTATGCAATCATATATTTTATGTTAAAGATTTTTATGTCATTATTTTTGTTCACTTTGACATTTAAGTTTTTTGTAAACTGCTTGTCAAACAAGCCAAATGTTGTAGCTCATGATTGATTGTTAAAAGCAATAAAAAGAGTAAAACATCCAAGAGGTTAAATACTTTTTACATGTACTGTCCATGCTTGGCCATATTTCTTTAATTCTCAGCCAACAATGCATTAAGCTGATTTTAGGACAGAACATGTTTTTACCAGCACCTCAGAGAAAATGCACATTATGAATATTTTTTTCCGTATTTAATTCCCATAATAGCTGTTTAGGACAACATTAGGTGCTTAACACCTAATATCACACTTTAACACCTGGATTTTGTGTTTTTAATGTCTCAAATGTGTTCCTTTGTTTCATGTAAAGCACTTTGAATTGTATGAATGTTGCCATACAAACACATTTGCCTTGCCTATTGCTGAATGAAAATGAGAGATTTGGCAGAGCAGTGAGGAAAACTCTGCAGGATCAGATGTCAGGTGCTCTCATGTAGAAAACGTGTTCTGAATTGTTCTTCTAATCTGCAGCAGATATATGTTTCAGTAGTCATTTGACTGAATTGTCTTCATCCATCCATCCATTGTCTTTACCTCCCAATCTTCGCAGGCTCAATGGTGCCTGCCTCCAGCGATCACCGGGCAAGAGGCGGGGTACACCCTGGATAGGTCACTGGGCCATCACAGGGCAACACTAGCTCTGTTTCCATTGACCATAAAATTGCGCACATTGGAATTACGAAAATAAATCTGCTTAATGGAAGCATGCTAATTTTGGAAAAAAAAAAAAAAAAAAATCATGTTTTTCGGTAGAAAGTTTTTGCGCGAGGATGAGGTGGTTTTTCAGCTGTCTCGAAACGTGTGTTTTTCGCAATGGAAACACTTAATTTTCGGCACTGGCCTCCTTGAACAATATGCAGCTGGCTCCACCAGAGGTCTCACAGGATTGCACGGTTCATCAGAGGTTGAGTTTGTCATTTGAAGGTGTTGAATCCATAGCTCCTCTGTAAAATCGCAGACAACAATTTCCCCAAAAAACCGCAGCATATATACATAGACGCTCCCAAGTATAAGGGGCTTGTCGCTCCAGCGCTGGAAGAAAACGCAGATGTCTCCTCTGATGGCTGATGATGAGCACTACTGCCGCGGCTGAAATATGAAAATATCACATGTAAGTATTTACATCCGTTGCCTCCATGATTTTTAATGATTCATCGCGTGAACAAGCTTATTCATGTGTGATTTTAATTGCATTTCTTATTTAATGGAAACAATTCCATTGCGAATTTTTTTCTTCTTTTACATTTAGAGAATATTGAAAAAGTTTTACACACATTTGTAATGGAAACATAGCTATAAACACACAGGATAAAAAACATACACTCGCACCAAAGGACAATTTAGAGAGACCAGTTGAATTGACTATATTATGTGCTGAATTACCAAAGTGATGAATCATCCACATAAACAGACTGTGGAAGAACCATATTGTTGGTACTTTCGGGCCTAAGTGCACCATTTGACATGGTTGACCATGATATATTATTAAAGAGACTGGTGAGACTGAAAACTCTCTGAGACAGTACTTGGCTGGTTTGAGTCTGACTTAAGAAACAGAGACTTCTTTGTTTCAATAAGTAACATCAGAGTGCACAGAAATCACATGGGATACCCCAAGGTTCCATCTTGGGGCCCCTCCTATTTAATATCTACATGCTCCAACTAGCTCAGATTTTAACAAGTAATAAGATTAGTTACCATATCTACACAGATGACACAGCTCTAAATTACAATGTCACCAGGTGACTATGAACCCAATCAAGCACTGAACAGATGGATAGAACAAATCAATGCATTGATGTGCCATACCTTACTTCGGCTAAACAGAAACAAAACTGAAGTAATTATTTTTTTTATCTAAAGAGGGACAATCAAGAGTCAGCACACAGCAAGAAACTAGTGATTAGGCCTGAAATCTGGGTGTGGTGATGGACTCAGACCTGAACCTTCAGAGACACATAAAGACAGTTTCAAAGTTGGCCTTTTATCACCTGAAGAACATTTCCAGGATTAAAGGAATAATGTCTCAACAAGATCTAGAGAAAATCATCCATACATTTATCTTTAGTCAAATTGGTTACTGCAATGGTGTCTTCATAGGTCTGCTTAAAAGAAAACAGTCAAACAGCTGCAGCAGATCCAGAACTAAAATTATGAAAATATGGGGCGCCACATCGCTCAGTGGTAGAGCAGGTGCAGGTGTGGTGTGAAAAAGTGTTTTCCCCCTTCCTGGTTTCCAATTTTTTACATGTTTGTCACACTTAAGTGTTTCAGAATATCAAACCAATTTAAATATGAATCAAAGACAACACAAGTAAACACAAAAGGCAATTTTTAAATTAAGGTGTTTGTTATTATGGGAGAAAAAAAATCCAAACCTACATGACCCTGTATGAAAAAATGGCACAAATTAACTTCCAAGGATTTAAGAAGAATCAGTGAGTGAAGTTATCAGGAACTATCTTCCAGTTCTGTTATATTCCATAACTTCAACCTACCTGCAATATCTAGAAGTACAAGAAACCTGACCAACACTGAACAAGACACATAAGCGGAAGTGTCTAGACTGGGCCAAGAAATATGTAAAGACAGATTTTTCAAAGGTTTTATGGACTGATGAAATGAGAGTGACTTAACCAGTCACCAGATGGATGGTCCGGTGGGTGGATCAGTAACAGGCACAGAGCTCCACTCTGAGTCAGATGCCAGCAAGATGGAGGGTGGGGTGCTGGTATAGGCTGGTATTATTAAAGATGAGCTGGTTGGACCTTTTTGAGTTGAAGATGGACTCAAAATCAACTCAAAAAAAACCTACTACCAGGTTTTAGAAGACACTTTTTTCAAGTAGTGGTCCAGGAAGACATCTGCATCTTTCAAAACGACGAGGATTTTTATGCAGGACAATGCTCCATCACTTGTATTCAAGTACTCTTCTGCGTGGCTAGCCAGTCAAGGTGTTAAAGATGAAAAAACTTATGACATGGCCTCTTCCTCACCTGACCTGAACCCAATTGAGAACATTTGGGCCTTAAGCAGGATATTTACAGTGAAGGAAAACAGTTCACCTCTCTGAACAGTGTCTGGGAGGCTGTGGTTGCTGCTGCACAAAAAGATGATCATCAACAAATCAAGAAACTGACAGACTCTATGACTGGAAGGCTGATCACTACTATTGACAAGATGGGTGGCTATACTGGTCAATGTTTTTTTTTTTTTTAATGGTCAGAAATGCTTATTGGAAAGTTTTGTGTTGTTTGCTTACTGTCCTCACTTAAACAGATGAAAATAAAGTGAGACAGGAAAATGTGTCTTTATTTGCGAAATAATTCTGCAAATAATTTGGTCTCCTGAAAACAGGAGACCGAACCAAAACACAAACCACCATCTCCAACCAGGAAGCAGCCAATCATCCCATCAGTGGATGCATCGTATGTCCCAAACCCCTCACCCCGTCTTCCAGTACGGACCCGGTCCTGGCTTGGTGTTTCCCCTCCAGCAGACCAGCACTTCCAGAAATCTCTTTTCCTTGTTCAATAAACCATTTAAACTTTTCATTCCTGTGTCCGTAATTGTCGCTTGCACAAGAGTCATCTTGAATCGTGACACACTGCAATTTTCAGGGACAAACAGGATAACTGAAGTAGAAAAGAGAAAACAACATTCACATTATCTGTGCCACAAATGCTGTCTTTGGCTCAATTCACACCTGACACTAGCATGCTTCCTGGTGAATCCGATCATGCCTGGACAGTGTTAAATACTGGTCTGAAGAAAAATAATGAATTGCTTTTGACCTGGCTAAAACTAGCTCTTGTTAGGGTTGAACTGGCACAACACTAACTGTAGCCATAGAGACGACTGGAACTCCTAAAAACAACGATTTATATTAGTGAGTGAATACTTTTGTCAGTATAATGTATCTTTCTGAACATAACCAGTAGTGAGAACCTGCTGATAGCAGTTTTAATGGAACACTTTCTCATCAAGTGGATTTGTCCTGTGTTTGTAAAACTTCATGACATGAGGTCAATGAACCACTTCAGGGTTTTCACCTTTCTAGACAATGAGGAAGCCATAGAGGACAGAAGTTTCCGAAAGGAAGGGTTTCTAAAGCCATGATGAAGGAAGGCAAGCTCAAATACAGCTTCTGTATGTAACAGAAGCTGTAATTCATACTGAGAGGTGAGAACTGAAAGGTTATGTGTGTCAGCAGAAACAACTGAAGGATACTAAACCTCAACCCTTCCTTTTAAGATGTTGCTCCGCTTCAGGTAGTAAGTCTAATGTGATTTGCAGACTTACTTGATCATCAGAAAATAAATTCTAATGCAGTTCTCAATTATTTTCTGTCATGCCCCCCCTAGGGATCATAAATTCTTTCACCCTCCATTCAAAAAATGATTGAGAATCTGATATTTAATAATTTATCTGTACAAACCACTGGCACCAGCATTCTGTCACTTGATTATTAAAACAGATTAATGAAATAAGCTGCAAAAGCTTCAATTTTAAGTAATTGCCGCTCATTTTATTGTTTTAAGTCACACAACAATGTCCAAGTTCAGTTTAACTCAATCTGTAACATTTAACCAAGACTGCTCCATCTGTGTGATTCTCAAAAGAAAAAAAGTACAAATGATTCACTGCTCTTTTAGACTTAACACAGTAAAACTTTCTTAAACTGTAAACCGTGGCTACTTGACAGCTTTATCAGCTTTATCCTTTTCAAAAAGTTGTATAGCTTTTCAACATTTTTAGTGCAAAATTTGCAACGATATTGCTAATATTTAAGTTTATCAAAAGAGATGAAAAAGGGCACAGCATTCACATGTTTTCAGAGTAAACCCAAGGACTATGTAGGCTTTGTTGTATTTTCTGGTCTTTTTCTGCTCGCTACAGTCACGTGCTTGCAATGGAGTATTCGGGCCAGACAAGAAGTTTTTTTTAATTACATGAATGAAGTCATAATTCGAGAATAAAGTGGTAATCATGATAATAACTCGTAATTTTATGAGAACTCCAACATGAAACTGTGTCAAAATGTAGATTGTTGAGCATCTTGTGAAGTTATACATTATATCGGTTTTACAAATAAGGAAATACTTAATCTTTTGCACATCAGTATTAAATTATTATCAGTAGCAGGACTTTGAAACGATTGAGCAAACGACTGTCTCCTTCACCGAAAGAACCGCACGGACTTGCTGAACTGGTCACATCAGATCTTAAGACTTTTTTCTAGCTGGGCTCTAGACTAACTTTGTGCACTGGTTGGACTGGTTGCGCCTAATTTTTTTTTCTTAGGTGCACCAGCACAAAAGTTGGGTGCATCCAAATTTTCGGCCACATTGCAGTATGTAACATCGCAGTTTTACAGTTCACGTTAAAAAACAACAAAAAAAAAAAAAAAAAAAAACATTGTCAAATCAAGGTAATATTGACCTGTAAATGATTAATTATTCCAGGAAACATAAGGTCTTTATTTGAAGTGGACTCACTGGAAAGTGTTTAAAGAGCTATGAGCTGAAATTTAAACGTCTCAAGATAAATTAAATAAAAGAAAATCTAAATTAGGAGACGTTTTAAGGGCTAATCATCTTATGAACATCTCTAACAAAACATTTCATTACATTCAAACCATTTTTCTTATGAAAAATTATTTCTGATTTGAACTTAATGAAGGGAAGTTTTTGTTTTTCTTTTGCAGCATTAAACTATATTATCATCTCAGCCTCTGCTGATCTGTTTGCTGCCATGCAATATGTTTTATAGATGCATTGTGCTTTTTCAGTGTTTCGGTACAAAATATATTAGAACCAGTGGCAAATGTACTACTGCCAGTTAGCCAGGGTAGTTTTCCCCGACAGAATTAGTTTTCCTGCGTCCGGAGCAAAAACACGGGACTTGTCTCATTTCCTACCTACTTATTGGTCGAATTTCTTTAAATCTAGATCTGCCAGAAGCATGAAAATAACGGCCTCGGCGCGACGCGCTTTACAGTAAATACTGTGCGTTCTATTTTCAGCTGTGTTGTATTTTAGTAAGACAGCGGCTTAACTCTCCTGGTCGAGCCGCTGTCTTCGAAACGTAAACACTTCCCCCGTGTAATTTCACTCCAGTGGCTCAGGCTCGGAATCTGATACCGTTTCCTAACCGCAGCTTCACATAACCTGGGATGTTCATAGCTCCATCTCAGAGTGTTGGGAATGATTTTCAGCCGCCGCAGACTTTAACTGTTCTATAGTTTCTCTCCTCAGCTGCGTTACCGCTGCTGTTTACCTGACTAACCTAGATATTCACTTCTGACTGCAGGAGACAGACGGACACGGAGATGGACAGCTGAACCACGGCCAATCAGAGCGGGGTTCCCGCGCTTTACTTTCACTGATTGGCTTAGACTGATACGAACCGAATTTGTCTGTTGTGAACCTTGGCGATACGGAAGCTAAGACTGGACGTTCTATGCATAAACTTTTTCTGATGGTTTTTTTTTTTTTTTTTTTTTTCCAGATAACGACTTAATTTCGAAAAAACAAACATTGTCTTCTCGAGATCACGAGATGGTTGCTGTGTGTGTTAAACCTGATTCCATCATTCAAATGCATGCCACACCAGCGGGAGAGGACTTACAAGTGTAAGTCATGGCATGCCTGTGTAATTCTGTGAATATTTCTGTGAATAAGTGATAGGTGATAGGGTAAACCATAATGACACCACGTCGTTGGTCCTATGATTAAACCATCGGGAAATTCTTTCCTTATCTCGAGAAGACGGCCATTGTTCTTTTGTGATAACGACATAATTATCTCATTGTCTCTAAAAAAACATTATTTCTTATGTCATTATAAGGACATAAATAACTCGTTATCTCGAGTTAACCATCGGGAAAATAAACATACGAGTACGACCGCTCTCGGCTTCCGTATAGGGAGACTTCCAGGATTGATATGTATTATGGTCACAGAGACTGATTTTTTTTTTTTTTTTTTTTTTTTTTTTACCTCCACATGACCGGTTGCACCGATGCAACCTGAGATTTTTTCGAGCTGCACTACTGAGAAATCCGGTCGCACTTGCGACCAAATTGGTCGCACTCTAGAGCCCTGTCTCGTAATTTTACCACTTTCTTCTAGTAATATTGCTTTTTTATTCTGCTAATTTTTTTATTTATTCTTGTAATATTATGACTTTATTTTCATAATAAAAAAAAATGTCTCAGTCTGGCGCTAATACTCCGTTGTACTTTCTATACTTGCTTCTGCTGCCATTTTTCGTTTCACTGTCACAAACTTTCATACTTTTACCTCTCCTCCTCCATCAGCTCTGTGTACACCAGTGTGTCTATGTAGGTTACTTCTTCTACTGGGTGAACAGGAACCCTGTTGATTAATTTGAGCACTGCTGCTACCTAGTGACTGGAGGCTTGTGTACTTGAGTAAAGACAAAAATAAAGTCTTCCTGCCTCTGGCACTCCACCTAGCACCTCACTGCACACTCCCACACTATTTGAGAAGTACTGTTAATGTTAAGTAAATTGGTCTTTTAAAGTGCTTCACTGTTACTGATTCACATGCATTTTGTTTCTTTTTTGTACTGGAACAGGCATAATTAAAGGGATTCTTTTGAAAGTCTGAGACTAACTACCTGACAAAGTCTCTTGTTTTTTGTGCAGACATACAATTCAGGTGATTTATTTTTTAATTTTTAAAGGAATATAGCAGATTCTGATCCATACTCCAATTCAGAAGGTGGTGGTAATGCACCTGAAAGTTGTTTGCAGACCACTATAAAAAAAAAAAAAAAAAAAAACAACAACAACAAAACCCCCCCCCAAAAAAAACAGAAGCTAAAGCAGCTGTTATTGGCTGAAAGAAATTGAACCTGGAAAGTTGAAATGCTGCAAGTCAATGACTAATATGTAATCTGCTGGGTTTCCTTAGAGAGAAACTTTTTAAACTGCTTTGGTTAATAACTGAGCTTACTGTACTGTTTGATTACTCAGATCAATTGGAATGATTGAATTGAAATTATTTTTTTGTAATGTGCCTTGAAATGACATTTGTGAATTGGCGCTATAAAAATAAAACTGAACTGAAATGAATTGAAAAAATTAAGATGCTGCAGCGAATGGACAAAAAATACTCATTGTACATAGCTTTTGACATGGTACCATATAGATACAAAAGTAATGTGTCGCCAGGGTCTCAATTTTTACGGTCTTGGTAATGCTACTCCTTAGCTTCAACAGATAAGTCTTCTGGGAGTTCCAGCCAGCCCTGTTAAGCCAGCAGACATAAAAACGGTGTTGTCCTTTATCATTGGTTGTCTCTCCAGATGACAGACTGGTAAGAGAGTCAATGACTCCAGTATGGCGGCAACCAACAAAAGAAAACATTGCCACAATACCAAATTTGCAGTAGGAACACTATTTATGTGGTGCACATAGTGGCAAATGTGTATTGTATACAAAATAATACTGGGTTTGTGTGCTAAACAGATTTTCCTTCATTGTTTTTACAGAAAGCAGTCTATCATTTTCACAATGCTGAAACAAACTACAGTATCTTTGAGCTAAGGATTTTTTTTTTTTTTTTAATGTAAAATCTTAAAATAACATCTTTTTTTTATTACAGACCACCCCGCTCACAACCAAACAGTTGGCTGAGTCCAAGCTCTGTGGAGAGCAATGATATCATTTGTAGGTAACTTAAAGCATATTTTGAAGAAACTTTAGGTACCAGCAACTGGACCTTGCAGCTAAGGGAGTCTTGTTAAAGAATTTGGTCAGGAATCCTCAAAGAAGAAAGAAAGGAAGTTCAAGAACTTAAGATGTTGTTGGCAGCAAGGCAGAGGAGCTCGAATTCTGGTGGTATCACAGCAGACCTGTTGTCCGACGAGGAGGGTGGCATGTCAGAAGGCATATTTGGGTGGATCGTGCATTGTCCCTCAGAGAACTAGGTGACGTGTGTGGATTACATTAAACCAGCCTAGAGTGCACAGCAAAACATCACTGGCAGATGTGTTCTTTATCTTAGTCTGAAAGATCAATGGCATGTGACCCTAACCCTCAACCACCTCCATTTACCCCAATCATTTACCCCATCAAGATATTATTAAAGTCATACTATTGTAACATAACATTTTCCACCACAGTAGATTCTATCTCTGTTGTAGGATGTAGCTTTGACATTGAGATGTGGGCAGACCACAGAAAAACAGCATTGTAGTGGCATGTCATCACCCAGCTCGTCTCCATTGTTTCCCATTGTACACTTGCTTTCAGTAAACAGCTGATGTAATGGTTTCACTTTTACTGAGCTTGGATAGTAACCCTTAGAGCATCTGGACAGTGTTGCTACTGGAGTTCTTTTATTTCTGTTTCTCACTCAACAAATATCTAATCTTTGCTTTCAGTGTTTGCTTCATTTGCCTGTCAGCATTAAATCCCACCTCTGCCCCTATCCTTTCTCCTTTCTCTTTTATTTTATATCTTAAGATGTGTTTTCTCTTTTATTTTATATCTTATTCTTTATTTTATATCTTAAGATGTGTTTTCTTTTGGTCTAGATTGAAATCAGTCCAGGTTTCTCTGTGAACAGATGGTAACTGCCATTTCACCGACATAATTCAGACCAGTTAGAGCTTTAGGCAAAGTTAATGATATAAGATTGTTCCTGAATTCTGTCACTTTAAGTCAGGGGTGTTCAAAGTCAGTCCTCGAGGGCCAGTATCCTGCATATTTTAATGTTTCCCCAATTTTATCAGAGTTCCTGCTAATCCTTAAAAAGTCGTAAAAGACACTGAAATCATGAATCTAAAAAGAAGGCCTTAATTGGTATGAACATGTCTCAAATCGGGGCATCACCTGGTGCCATCCTGGGTGAATCGAACCCAGGACAACTGCGTTGAGGACTACAGCCTCTGCATTGGTGCGTTCGTTCTGCGAAGCATGAAACACAAAGCCTCAAAATCAAGCTGCCAACAAACAGCAGGTATTTGCAATGCCTCCCCCTTGCTCTCTGCTGTGCTACAGCACCTCCCTACAGTGGTGCCTGTGGTGAATGCACAGGCTAGTTAGCATGGCCACTGATGATGATGGATAAACAGTTTTTCTGTAATGTTAGGTTGTTTCTCCCCCACCTGCACAAGCGTGAATGACAGCGCTGAGTCATTCCTCCTGGCTCTGATTGGTTGTTTCTGACCGGGAACGGTGGATTTCTGCAGATGGCTATAGGATCACAGGAAGGAGGCAGAGGAGCTCTTTTCCTCAGAGAGTATCTGTTTCATATACTGTCAGGACATAGTGACAGTTTCAACAAATATGTAAAAAACACTTTTTAATTTTTTTTTAAGAAAAGTTAGCTTTTAAGAAGAGGGATTGTGGACTTTGAACACTGTGACAAAACACCAATCATTGTTTACCAGTGTTTAATCAGTGTTTATTTTAAATCTGGTCATAAATATAATTTCAAGTGGCATTAAAAAAGTCTTACAAAGTCTTGAATTTAACTTGCTTTAAGATGTAGGAACCCTGTTTACACACTTGAATCAAATGATTGCTCATTAGTGGGCCTCTGCAGAACATTCTGAGATGCTGAGGACTATTTGACTCAGCTGTGTTAGAGCAGAGACTGAGCTAAAACTGCCAGGACACTGGCTCTTAAGGATTGCAGCTGGACACCCACGCCTTTGGCTCTAACTGCAAGTTTAATGGCCTTCTTAAGATGAGTTTTCAAGGAAATCAGGTCATATGTCATGTAAAAACTGTGTTTTTGAATTTGTTCTGTGGATTTTCAGTCTCTGCTTCAGTTATGTACTCCTACACAGATCTTCACTCTTTCAGTTCAAACCTAAACCTGACACTCTTTGTAAATTTACTTCAAATGATGGGATTGTTGAAAGAAATGGGGAGGAGCCAAAACAACAATTTTAGTACATCTGCAAAAAAATTCACAAAATGGGTTTGTTTTCTTATCAGAAACCTATCCACAGTTTCCCATAATTCAGTTCAGTTCAACTTATTTATCTAGTATCAATTCACAATAAATGTCATCTCCAACAAATGTTGATCGGAAATGTTTTAAATTTAACAAACTAAATCACATGCAGTATTTTCAACCTTCAAATGAAGCGCATGTGAATCCTGTTTCCACTGATTATCTTGCAGCATCCTGCATGTTTATCAAGGATGACGGAATGCTGCGGTGACAAGGCAGAATCTACTATCATTTTGCCAGAGCTCTAAGGAAGATGCTGGAACCACTCAAAAGGGCAACTATTTTCTCCAGTCTTTATGGTACAGCGGATATGGGAACGCCTTTGGATTTTACAGAAACACATACCTTAGACATCATCAGAGCATGAAAAAGTTCTCTGGTCTGATTTTGAAAGGAAATAAATAAAAGCTGATGTATTTTGAACTCTGATACATTACTACAAAATATGTTCTCTACAACAATATTGTAGAGAAGACATAAACATCTATAACAATTTTTTTTTATAAAATCTGGTTTCTGATTTTTTAAAAAATAAACTACAGTTTTAAATCCCTCAACAGAAAGTTATGAAAAACTGTAACTTGAATGATTGACTTTGAAAATGTCTGTTTGATTGGACTGAACTTGTCACGTTTAGGGGGTAGTTTCCTGACCCATATTTGAAGAATCACGCTCGGGAGAGAAGTTGAGAAGGTAAAGGATTTATTTACGAGATTGAAGACAGAGAATGGACTGAAGCGGTTCCTTTTCTTCTCAGGACTCAGAAGCAGGAAACAGGCGTGTTGTAATTTGAGGCTAAGAAGTGCGTGGGAGGAGCAGATCGGGTTGTGGTGTGACGCCAGAGTGGATGCGTGAGGTGCAAGGGTGAGTATGGAGGTTCGCGGTGCACTTGAGGATCCAGAGAGGATGGAAGGTTAAAGGTGGAGAGCTTGTTGCTGGACAGGCAAGTGAGGAGCTGAGGACATCCGAGCTGGAGAGAACGATCAAGGAGTTACCCGTTTCAGAAATGGATCCAGATACAGTACGGCTGGACTTGTGCGCACAGGAAGGCAACGTGAGCACAAGAACTTTCACTAGAGACCAACGCAGGGAGGGCTAGAGACGACCAGCAAAGGCAAACATCCTGCACAGAGTGAGAGTTCTGCAGCTTCTTAACAAGTCCTCAGCACACTGTTGACGCTGATGAAATCAGCGGTTGCCCAACACTCGCACAGAGATCCTCTCTGGAAGAGATGTCATACTCATACAACAAATCATGAACACCCCAGAATCCTGACAGAACTAAATCAACTGAAATAAGACATTTGTTGTGAATTGAAACTTGAATTGATATTGATGTGGTTCCTGTGCTCGGTGTAAGTTGAATTTGAATTTATTTAAGAGACAATGCATATTAATTCACTTGAGTACATTAAAAAGTCACTGGGGTTAATTTTCAACCTGTAGTCCTACGGCAGGTTGATATTAGGCTAATAATGATAAAAAAAAAAAAAAAGAGAGAGAATAGAGTCATACCACCAGAAGAATGTTGTAAAATTATGAGAAAAAACTTTAATGAGAAAGAACTTCAATCGTTATCCGACGTGACCAGCTTGTCAGTGTGGTTCTTTCTTCGAAATATGAAAAAGTCGTTTGGCACAATCGTTTCAAAGTCCTGCTACTTATAATAATTAGATGCTGATGTGTTAAAAAAATTAAGTATTTCCTTTTTTGTAATCTCTTCTACCAAAGTATAGCTTCACAAGATGTTTGGCAACTGATTTTTTTCACAACACTCAACATTCTTCATTTCAATTTTTTTTTTTACTATTTTTTCATGTAGGAGTTTTCATAAAATTATTACTTCTTCTTATAGAACGACTTTATTCTGGTAATATCATGACTTTATTCTTGTATTATTTCGACTTTATTTTTGTACAACTTTATTCTCGTGCTATTACGACTTTATTCTTATGACTTTATTCTCGTAAAATTTTGACTTTATTCTTGTATATTAGGACTGTACTCTGGTAATATTATGACTTCATTGTTGTATTATCACGACTTTATTCTCGTATTATTTAAACTTTATTGACTTTATTTTTGTGATATTATGACTTTATTCTTGTAGCATTTTTTTTGTTCTTAGCCTGGCCCTACTCGATTGTATAAACACATACACAAGACATGTCATTGGCAACATATTACAATAACTGATTGGTAATTCTAAAAATATTATCATATTCATAGAAGCAAGCACAAAACAATTGTTAGTTCAGACATGTTCAATTAAAACATGAGTACATACAATTGACTATTAATATTCTAGAATTGTGCCGCTTATGGTGGCAGCATGTTGGAGTAGCTCTGTTACATTAGTTTGGATTTTTTTCTTTTTGTAGATTTTTGTTAATTTTTTTTGGTTAATGCATTGCTTTTTCAGACAATTATTCTTTCTAGTTTTTGGATGCTGTGAAGCTGGAAGGAATTTTTGCTCATTTTTTACCTTTGGACAGTTGCTTTGATGTGTAATCGTGGCAACAAGGCATCCTTTTTACAACTGGGCGCAACTGATTAGCATCTCAAAAAACTCCAATAATTCCTAAACTACAACCCTAAATTGAAGAGGAGCTGGAAAAGGAGGCTTCATGGATGCAGAGCAGGATCAAAGAGCAGAGCGAGAAGGAGGACGTTCCAACCATCTCCTCCATTGAGGAGGAGATGGTTGGAACTTCCATCTCAAAAAGCCCATCTTTCTAACCACGTTGTCAGACATTTCAAGATATGTTAAGAGGAGCTGCAAATGCAAATTAGGTAGATAGTTCATTATCCAGGTCTCCAACAGGCCCCAGTTTTTCTGGCTGGAGAACACCCTGTCTGATGTAGTGGTTAGCAATACAGGGGCCTCTCAGGTCTTATCACCCTGTACACCTTGGACTTCCTTTACAACTCAGACTCATACTTGCTCAAATACTCTGATGACTCTGCAGTGGTTGCTGGATCAGGGATGGACAGCAGGGTGAGTACAGAGGGCTGGAGAACAACTTTATGGAATGGTGCAGCAGGAACCATCCCCTCCTAAATGTAAACAAGACTAAAGAGGTGGTGACTGACTTTAGGAAGGGACTTGGACTGCAGCCTGGACTGAGGGATCAACACAAACGCTGTGTGCAAGACAGGGAAACAAGGCTACTTTTTGAGTAAACTTTGATTCTTCAACATTTGCAGTAACATATTGGAGATCTACCCATCGATGGTCACACGTCATTATTTACAGTGTGATGAGTTTGGGAAAGCAGTAGCAGTGTCCAGTCAAGTTTATAGGATCTTGAGAAACTCACCCATGTGTTTATCTTTTGTCAAATTGATTAAATTAAAACTAAGAAAGTAGAGCACATCACTCCAGTCCTAAAGCCCTTCCACTGGCTCCCTATAGCTCAGAGAATAGACTTTAAAATACTTCTGTTAGTTTATAAATCACTGAATGGCTTAGCACCAAAATTAAAAAATAAAAGACTAATGATAAGAATAGCCTGATCATTTCTGCTCAACTGGAATTAAAAGCCAAGTTAGAAAGATGTTTCTTTAAAAGAGACTTAAAATAATTCAAAGTATTAGCCATCCATACAATAAGAGCGAGACTATTCCACAGTTTGAGAGCAACAACAGAAAAAGCTTCATCTCCTCGGTCACAAGACAAATCTGAAGAACATCCAGAAGCTCTATTAGATAAGGAGGTGCTTGACTGTTTAAAGATTTAAGAAGTAAAATTAAAATCTTGAAATAAATCCTAAAATATACAGGCAGTACAGGTTGGACAATATGGGGATGATGTGCTCACATGGCTTGATACCCATAAGCAGGCGGGCAGCAGTATTTTGGGCCAACTGCAAGTGATGTCCAACCCAGCATGTTGAGATGCAGTAGTTCAGTCTAGAGGTAATGAGAGTATGTTTCACCCTTTCAGTGCCACAAAAGGGCAAATAATGGTCGCTCTGCTAATTAACCTCAAATAATAAAAGTTAGACAGACAGAAGCGAAACCAGCCTGTCGGTCTGTCTGTGTTCCCTAAACACCGACAGACTGGTCCAGATGTAATCATAGAAGATCATGAGTTACGTGTCAGGAATGTGGATTGCAGGTGGAGGTGATTTGGGGTGGGGCACATAAGCAGTCATTGCTTAATATTTACAGGGCCCTTATGAGATCAGCATTGGACTACGGACTGTTAGACAGATTACAATACAGGAAGGGCATTATGAGTATGTATCAGAGCAAGACCACTCCCATCAATGCCGTTGGATACTGCTGAGACTCCATTAGAAATAAGGAGAGTAAAAATAGCTTTAACTTCCTGGATAAAACTGAAAAGTAGCAAAGAAGAAAATTCTGCGACAAATATACTAAAGAACTTCTTGGAATAGGCCTATCACAATCAGAAATTTTGTTGGACGATAAAATTTCCCAGTAATTATTGCGATAAATGATAATACTGTTGTTTTGAGACCATTTTCAAGTCATATATTGATAATGGCAAAATAAATCAAAGTTCACCCTCTTAAAGACCAGTATTTTTTTAATTTAAACACTTAAAACTGGAACTGGAAGATATTTCAAATATCAAACACAACAGCCAAAAACAATAAATAAAATGGAAATAAAAGCCACTTACAACTGAAACCATAAATAAAATGAATTATGACGTCTCTGTAAACAAAATTGCCGTTCAAAAAATCTTAATCATACAGAGGGTATGTGGGAATAAGAATATTCATTCCAGAATTTTAAATATATATATTCAAGCGGCTATCAGATCAACTATCTGTATTTACAGCAGAGCTGTTGCAATAATCATCAGCCTGCAGTGAGTGGAGGAAGACAAGGTGGTGAGTCAGAGAAAACTTACAGGCTGACAGAAGCAATTGAAAGAATCTTCTTCCGGAAACAGAGCACCGTTTATTCAGATTCTGCAGGGGTGGAATAGGTTCAGTTCTGCTGGGTGCCAGCATGTAAAAGGGTTACTGGAAATGAAACAGCTGATAAACGTGCCAAAAGGGCTTTGGGAGGGAAATAACTATATATCCCATTTGGGAAAGGAGAGGCTAAATTAGTTATTAATGGAAAAGAAATAGAAATATGGCAAAAAAGATAGAATGAGAATAAGAAAGGAAGAAACTTGAACATAATATGTGATGGCATGAGAGGGCTAAATTTTGCACGCTTGTTTTTCCCTTTCTGTTGTGACTGGGTTGGCTCGTTACAGATCCAGTTGTACTTGAGAGGTGGGTGTGTTAGGTATGAAGGTAGCCTCTCCGTTCTGGCTCTCTCTGAGAGGCTGGCTTTCCAAATGAATAATCTTTGTGGTTACAGCTCATTTTTGTTATTTGGTCCTTCATTCTTACTAATATTCAGTCAGAATATTTTTTCTGTTATTAGCATAACCATATTTTCCTTTCACAGTGAACAGCTTTTTTTTTTTTTTTTTGTTAAATAAAATTGAACAAGCTAAGCTTTGTCTGTGGAGTCTCCTCTTTTGTTGCCAACTATAAGTCAAGTTGATAACAAATACAAAAATCTGTAATAAAGAATTATGTAAAAAGAAGTAGAAGGGAAAATGCAATAATGACAAGATTGAGAGAAGATTATACCTACTTAAATGATTATTTATAATGAAAAGAAATAATAACAAATGTGATGGTTGTGGAGAAAAACAAAGTGTGGACCATATTTTGATGAAGTGTATAAAACATGCAACTAAAAGAGGGAGGATGAGGGAAAAAGTAAAGAAAATAGGAAGAGAAAAGAGTCTAAAAGCAATTTTAGGAAGAGAAGGGGATAAGGAGGAAATCAGGGCCCGTATTCTCAAAGAATTCTAAGACTAAAAGTTGCTCTTAGTGACATCATTTTAGGAAAATTCTACAAAGTTTGGTGTGCCAGCTGTAACAGAAGGTGTGAATGTTGTTGACAGGTCTGGGACTGAGTTGGATGAGAACGTATTTGAGGATGTTGGTAAGGATCCCTCAGCTGGAGTGCTAATCATCAAATATGACACTGGTTTGTTTCAGTTACAGTTGTAATGTATATTAATGTTTCATGAACATACTTGTGGTCAGTGTTTTTTCTTCTATCTGCTTCTTTTATCATGGTCAGAATTTATATCCAGAGCAATCTGAACCACCATTCCATGGTTCGTCTGCTTCTCAAGATGCACTCATTCTTTCAGAGAGTGCCCCTGGTAAATGGCAGAGGCTGGACACAGAAGCCAAGCATGTAAGAATTAACTCAAAAACTTGGGAAAATAAGAATATTGTGTTGTTGTAATAGCCTTTAATGTGCTGTATCTTTTAAGAACTTTTTTTTTTTTTTTTTTTTTTTTTAATTCCCAATTTGGCAAAAGGAATGTTGTTTATTTACTAACAGTTACTCATGTTTTTTTAAAAATGTATTTATTTTAGAAAAACAATTGTTCTGCTCTTTGTTCGAAGTTGGTGGAATCCATTCTTAACAACAACCCTGGTGGGGACCACATGATAAAGGAATATGATCGAAGCAAGTGTCCTACAGATGAAACCAGAAGGAAAATGGTGAACATACTGGCAGTTGGCATGACAGAGAAGAATGGCTCATTTGTAAATAGTTTTTAGTTCGCTCAATGTAGTGTTTAGATGAAATTCAAATCTTTGTTCAATCCAGTGCATACAATAGATAATATACCTTGATCTTTTTACTCTTGCAGGACGTCACCACCCAGAGGTGAAAGAAAGGAAGAAAGGTATGCTAGAGGAATTGTGAGCTTATTCCCCTACTTAGTGAGCTATTCTCCAGGACAGATTATGTAAGTCACACACAATAATTAAGCTGTGCTACTGTTAAATGATAACATTGAAACATTCTAGTTTCTATTGGAGCATAATTTTAACTGATGCAGTTGCTTTGTGCACATGAGTTTCTTTAAGTTCCAGTTGTGAAACTATTGCTAAGATGTTTTTTCACCTTTTCAGATGTGTTCTGTATAAACCTTTTAAAAATATGACGACTAAGGCTACAAACACTTGAAAACCATAAATCCACTTGTGGACATTACCTGTGCAAAGATGTATGCAGCTGAGGTGAATTAAAGCAAGCTTACAGATATTTTAGTGTATCAGCTCTTAGCTATAATTCTGACATTTCTGTAGCTGTCAAATATGTATTTTCAACTAGGCGAACATACAGTTACGAATGTAGGGGGGATGTGAAAACCCTTCCCCAGTGCTGGAAGTCGGGGCTTAGGAGAGGTTAAAGTTCCTTAACTTGAGTGTTTTCAAAGATGTCAAAGGCTTGCTAATTACTGAAATTATTTTGATGTTTTGACAATTTCACAGTTATGTAAAAATTGTTTATTTTTGTGACTGTCAAAAAATGAACATAATTACTCTGGCTGTGAAATGTTTAAGTTCTTCATTATCCTCACTCTTGGTGGAGCAGGATTTTGTTCAGTTTGGAAAAGATTTTTCTGGGGAAATGGACGACCACATTCAAGACAAAGATCATCCAACGATGCAGAAAGCTTCCAATCGCTAGTAAGCTTGCAGATCCTCTCCTGGCAGCTGATGCTCCTGAGGACGGCACTGAAGTGGATAAGCACATTGGTTAAGTATGAGTTTTTCCACATTACACTGGGTGCAGTTATGTGAGATTCTTTTAGTGATGCACACAACAATTGAAATTGCAGTCACTCAGTTTTGTTGATGGTTAATTTAACATCAGATTTCTGTTGTCACAGGTTGGGACATTAACCATATTAATTTTGGTGCTGCTATACCTGATTCCGCCTCTGCCTTGAATCGCAAGTGACCAGGGAAGGTGCCTGTTTCTGAAGCAGAGAAGCATCTTGCAGGTTCATGTTTGTTGTTAATTTTACTTAATGTTTTATTTGAGGTTGTTTCACAGAGGGAGTTTCAGTTTGCAGGTTATGATCTCACACACACAAAGTTAAATGCGGTATGTTCTTGTGTAACATTACAGCTGTGGAATTGTAATGGTGTTGTTTTTCTTTTCTCAGACAGGATCCAACGATCAAGAACTTCTTGCAGCCATCATAAGCACACAACCCCAGCTCCTGGCTGTAGGACAAAGGAAGAAAGTAGTCTGCCAGTTCATCATCCTTGACAAATATGCCATTGCTTCCAGGTCAACCTCCTCTTCTGGTACCCTGACAAACTGTTTAAGGCACATTGTCTTTGCCACAACATACAGCCCCACGCTGTGCGACATGTTCATGTTCATCCAGGTCACTGTGTACAACATAGATGTTGGCAAAGTGAGGGAGAGTGCCCATGTCGCAGAAATTCAGGCTAGGTTGCTTTATTAGTACTTGAATGGATCTGTTTAGCATGAAATGTTTTGTTTGTAAGACTGAGTTAAGTTGAAAGTTAGAAAAATCATCTATGTGCAGCACTTTAAGAACATTGTCTGGATGGAGCTTGGCCTTAACAGTGTGGTAATGGTCATCACTGTCATCTTTTACAGCAAATGTCAATCTTACAAAATACAGGCATCTCCCATGCTACCTCAGTACATATGTTAAAGTCAGGATGATACTTTGAACCGTAGTATTTTAATCAGTTGGCAGAAAAATTGGTTGTCAGAACGATTCCAAATTTTGCAGCAATTACTGCACCCTGTTTTAACTCTGTCACCGTCATTCCTCTAATATGTAGAAGCAAAAGTAGGAGATGCCAGTGTTTATCTGTCTCAATCAAATCGTTTGTTCCATATTGCCATTTTTATGCAGACCAAGGGTTGCTATGCTAGTGGTGTCCTGAAGTTGACGGTTGATGTTTACATGGATTTGAGATCGATTGCTTGACACAGCATTCACATCTGAAATAATTTATTGCAAAAGCATTTTACAGTTTAATCAAAGACCTCAAATGTAATAGGAAGTACACGACTATATGATACTGTAACACTACTAAAAGTTGACAATGGATCTTTAAAATGTGCTTTTATTAAATAAAGTGAAGTTAAATGCATTTCTGTGATAACTTGATTTTACTCAATCTTACATTTTAAAGGAATTATTTGATTATAATGTATAGAAGTGTAAAAATAACACCGCATATGTGTGGTGTTTGAATTTGACTAAGTAGGTTTTTCACAGTAAGAGAGTAAATAATTAACACAGTAGTGTGTAAAATTAACACTCATTGGAGATATATATATGAGCCTCCAGTGTTGACCTTCAATAACTTAATCCAGTGTTTAAAAGGATCAGTATCAGGGTTAATTTGTCACCACAGTGGAGTAACTTATTAACTGGGGCCTGCCATAGCAATGCATAGGAGAGCAGTGCACTGCCTCCCATGCAATGCATGGAGGTACCTTTTACTCTCCACCTCGAAACTGCTTTCTCCGTTAATGCAGCCCGAACCGTAGCGTGCACCCTCAATGGAGCGAGGTGCTGAAGTCATCCTAAAAATGCACTATTTTTGAGGATTTACTGTGTCGTCATGGTTTCGCCTACAAACGCCATTCAACACTCAGTTTGTGGATACCTTGGAATAAAAGCAAAAGACCTTGTAAAGATGCTTGCTGAAGCTTGTCAGGGATAATCATTATCCACAGTGTACTGACATGGACTGAAAGGCCTCTCAGTGAGGAAGAGCTATGCTGGGCTCCTTTGGGCAGGGTTTCCTTTGTTTTTGCCACTCCTGATCAGCTGTGGCACCTGGCCTGTCCTCCCAGGATCTTAAAGCTGACTGAAGACTGCCACAGATCTCTTTCCTACATCCAGCTTGTCAACCGCAGCTCCTGCTAGCTTACAATGACAATTAAAGACACACCTCATAATGTGAATTTAATTTGGCAAATAAATTATGTTTGTATGATGATTTTATTTCACTTTATGTCTCATTGGGCTTTTTGTCACAGCCAGTGAGCAGCTGGTGACAGAAGTCATTACTCCAAGAGCAACAAAAAGTGAGGTAAGAGTTTGTCTGGTCATTGGAGAAAAAGGGGAAAGATTGTAAGAACGAGAACGCCATTCCAACTGTGACGTATGAGGGTGGAAGCACCATGTTACAAGGGTTTTTGGTTCAGGAGGGACTATTGCACCTCACGAAGTACTATAATGTAGATCAAAATTTGCTTTTATCTGTATATGGTCAAAGGCTTGTGTGCTGTAGCAGGCTACAGTAATCCTGCTTGTTGTGCCATGTTTCAGGAAAATAGACAACGCTCCTAAAGGAGGTTTTTATGAAATTAGGATGTATATTTATAAAATACTTTATGAAGCGCTCAATATCAACTATGTGTACTGGCAGTCTACCCACAAGGCCTGACAAAATCAAAGACAGAATAAACCACTGGCCTTGAGACTTTTACGAGATACAAGAGCAACTGAGTATAAAGACCCCTCGACTGAAGCAGTGGAGTTGTTTAAACTGTCCTTTTAAAAAAAAAAAAAAAAAAAAAAAAAAAAAACACACAATGTGTGGTGTAGCTGTCTTCTGTCTGGTGCTCAAATGTCCTGCAGCAGCAAATGCACCACCATGGAAAGGCACACACTGCCTTGTTTAAGTTTTTGAGGTTCACCTTTTGGTGGGATGCACAACAAGGACATGAAGGAGACCACGGAGAGGATACATGTGACCACTTGCAGCCAGACAAAGCTTGTTCCCTGAGGAGAACCCACTTTTAAAAAAAATAAACTGCATTGAAAACATGTCACTGGACTGGCTGCCCAGCGAGGTATTGGACTAAGCTGTTGCCAACCAGATGAGAAGCCACTTTCTTGAGGAGAAATTGAGGTCCACGTGAGCGAACAATACCATTGATTTTTAAACCTTCCTAAACCAGTCCTCGACTGCCATTTTTTTCTTTGCCTGTTCCCATAGAAGTATATCTTGTTTAGGTTTCTGGCATTGTTGTGCTTCCCACTAGTCCATAATAATTATAATGGGAGGCACAAGAACATTGAGGATGCTTTCACACTCCACCACGCACCACAGACATAAGAATTCATTAAAAAAAAGACAAAGACAACTCCAGGAGGTAATGAAGAGGTAATGACTTTTTTAAAAAGTAGGTACTATTCCTAAGATAAAAATTGTGTGACGTATGAAATATACAGATAAAATATACACAAAGAAATATCTTAGTAAATCATTTAAGTTTAAGGTGGCGGTAGACATCACAGAGATTTAAAGTTCTGAAAGGAGGTAGGAGGAGGCAGATTGTGTTGGTTGTTCTTCGGGGTTGATTTTGGGGGAGTTGTCATGGGAGTCTGTCCGTGTGTGATTGTGTGTGTCCACTTTGTCAAACTGTTCACACTTCTGAACTTCTATTTGACACAGGCTCTGACTCACTTGTCCATCTACAGACCACCAGACCTGCGAAATCAAGCATTCACGTGAGAGAACGTACCAGAAAACAGTAAACAGAGCTGCGCCAACAAGCTCAAATAAGATCACTGTGTCACTCTTTTACTTTTTTCTGTACTTCTGAGCTCCTACTATGGGTAAATCAATTTATTTTTTTTGCAAGTAAAATCCTTTAGTTTGTATTTTCTTCCAAAGCAGGTGTGTTTTACTTTGCCACAGTATCTCACTTCCTAGCTCACTCATGACATTCCTGTCACATTGCTTTGAACAAAACCGATCCCAGGTCTGTCTTTGTTGGAGATCCGGTTGCCTGCGGTCTGGGAGGCCCCATTAACCTTAATGTTTCTGCATACTGCATACTTCATCCAACCCTGATTTTGCGTCAGATTGGATCCCAAAACGTTTGCATGTGTCTTGGCCTTTAGCAGTTGTGATGGCCCAGGAGAAATCAAGCATGGAAATATGCTCCAGGAGAAGACATTGTTGGTCAGTCTGGTGGTGTGTGTCACATTTCAAACAGAGGGTGGATGGAGTGTGAGGGGTCTCCTATGATGGCCTTGGTTTTCTGAGGCTGCAGGGTATGGAAATATGCTCCAGGGTAGCAAGACGGCGGGCCAATGATGAATTTGTTTCGGCAGTGTTAATGACACTCAGCACCGATTTCCTGTCCTCAGCTTTGGAGCCTACATACCCCACAGTACCACATAGACAGTATGTCGGCACACTCTCCACAGAGGAGTGATGGAAGGCCAGCAGCAGGAACACAGGAAGTTCAGTAGAAACATAAGTTCTTTAGTCTTATGAACGATAAGGACCAGGTTGTTTTCCGTGCAACAGTTTCTCCACCTCTGCTCTATACATTGTCTTGTCCTCATCACAGATGAGTCCAACCACATCTGTGGTTCAAACAGTTGGATGCAGTTATGATGCAGTTGGATGGGTGGGTTGTAGAGCAGTTGTATGTGTACAGGGCATACAGTAGAGCAGTGGTTCTCAACCCTGGTCCTCAAGTACCACTGCCCTGCATGCCTTAGATGTGGCTTTGCTAATTTGAAAAAGGAGCATGTTGAAACAATCAAGATCAAATATTACAGAAGCATGTACCCTTTCAAGTTTGCTTTGAGACAGAAAAGGCTTGATTTTTCCAGCATCAACAGGAAAAAGGAGGATGTACGCATTGGATTTACATGACTACATGTCAAGGATAAGCTGTATTTCTCACACTTGAATTCATTGTAGTAGTTTTTAACTGGATCTAGGGTAGATAGATTGACTCAGGGGTTCAGCTGGTGTCACTGAGTCTAAATCAGTGTTTTTCAACCACTGTGCCGCGGCACACTAGTGTGCCGTGAGTGATCGTCAGGTGTGCCATGGAAATTATCCAATTTCACCTAATTGGTCTAAAAAGATTTTTTGAAAACGAATTAATTATCTGCAAATAATATGCCATTTTCGAGTGCCTGTGCTGTAGTAGTGACTAGCAGCGTAATCATGTAATTTCCTTATCACTAGATGGCAGTAGGTACATAGCATTGTATGTTAAAACAAGAGAATTAGTGATGCATGAATGTGACAGGTAGCGGTGAGAGCATTGTATCTAGCTAGCAAGACTGTGATGACAGTGATGGAAAAGTTTTTCAAAAGAAAAAATGCTAACTCCGATCTGGTCCCTGGACAAAATTCGGACCCAGATGAAGGCCCTAGTATGAGTGGATATCAAAAGAAGGCAAATACCGTGAGCTCGAGACAGTACAGTGAGAGTTACATTTCATTTGGATTTACTTTTACCGGGGATGCAACGACACCGACTCCGTTGTGCTTAGTATACGGTGAAAAGCTATCCAACAGTTCTATGGTACCAAGCAAGCTCATCTCCAAACGAAACACCCTTCGCTTCAAAACAAGAATGCAGACTATTTTGTTCTCCTGCGTAAACACACGGAGAAACAGGCAACTTTTATGAGAAAAACCACAAAGGTAAATGAGAGAGCCCTTAAAGCTACCTACCATGTAGCTGAACTTGGAGCTAAATCAAAAAGGTCCCACACTGTGGCAGAGACATTAGTATTACCCACCTGTAAAGCCATTGTAAATGAGATGCTCGGACCTGAAGCGGTTAAAGAAATAGAAAAAGTCCCTCTCTCAGATAACACAATTTCCAGACGTACTGATGACATGTCTGCAGACATCGAAAGTGTGGTTTTGGAAAAAATCTGTATCAGTGAGAAATTTGCGTTGCAACTTGACGAGTGTACTGATATTAGTGGACATGCTCAACTCTTGGCCAATGTGCGTTTTGTGGATGGAGACGCAATCAGAGAAAACTTCCTATTTTGCAAGGCACTGCCAGAAAGGACAACAGGAGAGGAAATTTTTCGGGTCACATCAGAATATCTTGAACAAGGAGGACTTAAGTGGGAAAACTGCACGAGTGTCTGCACTGATGGAGCTGCAGCCATGGTCGGGCGCACCAAAGGCTTTGTAAGTAGAGTGAAGGAAAGAAACTCAGATGTAATTATTACACACTGTTTCTTACACCGTGAGGCCCTCATGGCCAAGACTTTACCAGCAGACCTAGCCCCTGTGTTGAATGATGTGCAGATGGTAAACTTTGTGAAGGCACGACCTGTGAAAAGCTGCATATTTGCATCTTTGTGTGAGGAAATGGGAGCGGAGCATAAGACCTTGCTGTTTCATACGGAGGTCCGATGGTTGTCGCGTGGCAAGGTACTGGCCCGTGTGTATGAGCTGCGGGAGGAACTCAGAGTGAATCTGACAAATGAGGGGTCCGATTACGCAAAGCTGCTTGCAAGTGATGAGTGGTGTGCAAGGCGGTGCACACCACTCACACACTTGATCCACCACCACAATATTGCAAAACATGCAAAAACATGCAATACCTGGCGGATATTTTTCATCATCTGAATGAACTGAACACATGAATGCAAGGCCGAAATGAAAACCTGCTCACAAGTACGGATAAAATAAACGGATTCCGCTCAAAGGTGCACCTCTGGCAACAACATGTGGAAAGTGGCAACCTTGAAATGTTCCCACTAACCAAGAAATGGAAAAATGTTCACACTGCTGCACTGTGTGAAATAATAGGTACACATTTAAAAACTCTCGAGGAGATGATGTCATTTTATTTCTCTTCAGCCTTTACTGAATGCCTTGACTTGGTTAGGGACCCATACAGCTCAGCAGTTGTTGGAAAGAACATGACTTTACAGGAGCAGGAAGAACTAACTGAACTGAGACAAAATCGTGGTTTAAAGCTGGGCTTTGCTGATCTACCTGTGGACAGTTTTTGGTTGACTGCTGCCAAGGAGTTCCCTGTTCTGGCAAACAAAGCTATTTTGATATTGCTCCCATTTTCCACAACATATCTGTGTGAAGTGAGATTCTCAAGCCTGGCTACTATAAAAACTAAAAACAGAGAGAGACTGAGAGCTGTTGAGGAAGAGCTTCGTGTGTGTCTTTCTTCAATTCCTGCCAGGATATCAGCTCTGTGTTCATCCAAACATGCACAGGTTTCACACTAAGTGAGTAAAATATACAGATATTGACATTTTGTACATGAAACTCTTCATATTGTAACAGTGAAATCTTTCCCAAATATTATTGCTTCTCTCAGAATAAGAATTATTTTCTGTATTCCGGCTAACAGAATGCTTGTGGACAGAATTAGTTTGTAAAACACTTTGAAGTTTTTTACAACCTCTTTAAATTTAAGTGCCACAGTGACACATTGTTGTGGCACTGTTCAGGTGTATTTTTGAAGTGGACATGTTAAGTGCAATGTGAAATAAGAAATATAAAATATGATAAAAATACATTTTTGTGTTTATTTGATTCCCATTCAAGACACTATGATAAGAATGACTATATATTTAATATAGAGTATCATTTGTTTACATTTTTGGTTGGTGGTGTGCCTCGTGATTTTTTTCAATGAAAACAATGTACCTTGGCTCAAAAAACGTTGAAAAACACTGGTCTAAATAACCTGACTATTGTTGCTGGAAAGCTGGACGATGTGCTTTAGTGGGAAAGCCCTCACCATAAAAGTGAAAGGAAATTGGGTTCCCTTTAACTTTTGATGATGGGGCATTGAACTGATCAACAAACAGAAAAAAGGCATGATGTGCATAATGGCTAACAGCTAGCTACTAGGGATCTGCCATATCACCATTAGTTCCAAGCTAAAAAAAAAAAAAATTTTCTAAACATGTTATATTTTTATGTGATCCAATAGCTGGAAACAACAAAAACCCTATATGAACAAAAATACTTTTAAAATGAAACATTTCCAACATGACAACTATTCTTAGTTATAACACAAAAACAGTCTTCAGTGCAATAAAAGCAGAACAATCAGTGGAAAAAACAGGAATCAGTGCCCAGTGTTATGGATCCTACATGCTAAGCTATCAAGGATCGCTCTGCAGCCATGGTGAGTCCTTCAGGTGTCCATGGACTTTTTCTTCTCCTGGAGTCACGACTCACAGGTCATTTTGTTTATGGTCGTTTGTATGTCTGGAATTTTCCCCCCTCGGTGTTGCTGAACAACTGAATCTGTAAAAGATAATTAAAAAAGACACCTACAATGTCCACCTCTGATTATTGCAAGAACAAATATGAGGTGGATCCCAATACTGGTAATATTTTTCTCGTATGCCTAGTACTCACTCCTCAGTAGTTTACCAATAATTATTTCAGTCTGAAATCAAAATTTTCTTCTAAATGAACCAAGGAAGAAGTTAGTAAAGTTCTTCAATTAGGTTTTGGCGTGAAGAAGTTTCTGCTTTCCAGGAAGCATTGAGGTCGGTGTGCTTTGCTGTGGCCAAGCCTCTGCCAACAGAAGGTGAGCTGGTACTGGGATTATTTGGTCACATTCAAAAAGACAAATTAACTCATTTATGAATTGCACATAACCTTTAAAATGCAAAAAAAATAGTTTTGAAAGGTGTAACATCTCTGATTTATCTTTTAGAAACTACTTAGAAACAAGCCATTTTTTTAACCTGACAACAACTTTACTGTACTTCAATAGCCTCCACAGTCACTAGATCTAAATGTAATACCTTTGGGAGATATACTTGTGGGGAGATTTGCATCAACTGTGTGACGCTACTATATAACTATATAACAGAGTTGTGAGTGTACTCTTAGGATTGTGGATGTAATTTGATAAGATGTAAACATGTTCAAAAGCATCACTTTGTATTTCATATAATGAAGATCAGGACAGGATTAGATGAAATCCATCTCAGCTCTTACATCTCACTATTCACACAGTATAGAAATTAGAATTCATAACAATCTGTATTGACGACATGGGTTACAGCAGCTACGACATTTTAAGCCTTAAAACAATCTGTGGGTATGATGCCAACTATTTCAATGATAAACCCAAAAGGTCCATTCCTGATTAAGGATGTAAAAGCCCCCTTATTACAAATCCAGAAGTTTGATGTAGTTTCTCCATTTATATAATGGATCAGACACATAGGTGAAAGAGCACTCCACTCCGCAGCATCTCTTCCTTTTAAATTTACAAATTCCAGAACATTCATTGTTTGTGTTGATATCTGAGGAGTTTATACTTTTGTGTTGCTAGTATAAAAAATACACTTCAGAGTGAAGCAGTTGCAGTGTCATGTCCTTGTTCATGCTTAACACATGACATCATCTTAAAATGAAGCTTCAGTGGAAATTCTAAGTGGAAGACTGTTCCCCACCTCAGCTGCAGCCAGCCAGCACTGGACCACGTCTCGACGTAGCCTATCATCATGCAAATCTCTGCTTATAAGGCTCTCCACCCATGGCTCCATTTGTTCCCCAGATGAACTACAACCCACCTCCACCCTCGTTCTCCTGTGGCTCCATCAGGCTTCCTTCCCTTTTCCGCCCACCACTCCACTACTCATGTCCGGTCTCCAGGGGAAAGACGTGCCTAATCCTCATGCTTATTTCTTGCTATTCACATCGTATAAGTCTTCCTCCGGGGTCCGGGCACCAAAAACTTTTATTCATTCATGTCATTAAAACTTTTTAATTGCTGCTTTGTCTTTGTGTGAGATTCTCCAGGTTGAATTTACAGTAAAACACACACCAACTTTAGCCTAAACTGATATATCTAATTAAAATGATTTGCTGACTGTACAATGGTCATTCACTCAACCATTCTAAGACTGCCTCTCTTTATATGGGCATTAATACAATGTAATTTGTGAAAGGGTAAACATCACTTTGCTGTTGTGATGGTTCAGAAAGATTAAACTTGTTCAGGCCAGACTGACATGTGGGAAAGTTTTCTTTCTAATGTCCCAGATTGTTTATTCCAGAGTGTAAAGAAATCCCACTCACTGAACTTTTACTGGGCTTTTGTCTGTGAAACTTCCGACTAAGTCTAGACTATTAGACCATGTGCTTAGTTACAAACAGATTAATGATAAACAACAACTGATACTCTTCACTGAAACTGCCTTACATGGTGGGGAGGTTATATAGTTCCCTATGAATGAAGGAAAGGTGCCATCTTTGGGGGGATGTATTACATGGTACATACATGGTTGTAAAATCAAAGTTCACTTTAAGCGAGGGGGAGGATGGCATACAACAGTTAACTTTGGAACATTTAGTAATGAAAAGAATATCATGGCAGGACTTTTTGCAAAGGTGGCATCTGAACACAGTGCCATGCTAGAATTTACTGAGGTTCGGAGAATGACTCGTTGATTCACAAATGTTTGTGGAAGCAGTCTGCTTGCCTAGACTTAGCTATTTTTACAGACAGCTCTGTTGTCTGGTATCTTTGCCTTTCTTGGAACAGTGCATGTTATTCAAAGTATATAGTGGATTGTTTTTACAGGATTTATTGTAAGTGGCTAAAACAAATGCATGTACAAACAAATGTACCAATTTAGTTTCGGTACTGCAGAAACTAAATCGTCTTCAGAAGCCAAACCTTCAGAAGCCAAACTGTATGCCTGAAGACTAAGAATAAGCTTAAAGGAGAAGTCTCTGTAGTCCTAGCAGACCAAATCCACTAATAAATGGCTTTTGTCTCCAATAAGACGTCAAAGTTTTAATTTGTTCTTGCCCCTCAGCACTTATAGCATCTAAAGCTAAGAATTATATGGCCAAAGAAGATTTTCACTGAATGTGCTGCTCTGTGAAACTCGCACTGCTTCAGGAAACGGAGAAGATAATCTTTTCAGCTATGGTCACCCAAATTTTATCACTTGCACTTGAAGAGTAAGCACTCTTCACAGCCAGTTCCTCAGAAATGTTTTTACAGGCATTTATTAAAATGATCCAATGTGGAGTTTCAAATTACCTTCTCTGATGGCTTGTTTGCTTTGCTACAATTGCATGATCAAATTCACAGGGTCTTGTATCAGGGTGTGTGTGTGTGTGTGTGTGTGAGTGTGTGTGTAAGATTAGTAAATGTATTTCAAAGTAGCATTTCCTATTATGTCCTTTCTCTATGCTCTCTGATAACAAACCCTAAGACTCATTCTTGTTTGTAATCTGTGACTAAACAGAGAAAAGGAAGAACATTAATGTTCTAATGCAGCAAAGTTCATGCATAATGTAACACTGGACTTCACATACTCTGACTTAAAGAGTATATAAAGGTCCTTACAGACATATTTAGACCTCTTAAATTATTTTTAATATTGTGTCATGTCACAATCATAAACTTTTCTGTGGCTTTATGTAATAAATCAACACAAATGTTGCATAGATGTGAAGTGGAGGGTAGAAGATATGTGCTTGTTAGTATCAATGACACAAAATCAATGATACAAAAGTTGAAGTACCAGGAATAAATTATTAAGCAAGAATATAAGCATAAACAAAGAAATAAAAGTGGAAACACAGAAACAAACCCAATAACTCAAGCAACCCAAAATTATGACAGCTATGGGACAACTTTTCTCCAACAGAGACCGAAAAGCTGATTTTCAAACTTAACCCTTCTTTTGCCTTCATAATGGCCCAAAACTGAGTTTAAAAGCAAAAAAAAAAAAATCCTAAATATGTTTTTCAATTTGAAATTTGATGACTTTTCCTAGATTGACCCCAGCATTAGAAAAACTAAAATGTTACCTTTTTCATATTCCCTTGTACAGTTTAAACCAAAAGTTTACATACACTGAATAAAAAGACAGAAACATCTCTTCTCACTGTCTGAAGTTAAATTAGACCAAGCTTCTCTTGTTTTAGGTCAGTTAGAATTACCAAAATTATTTCTATTTGCTAAATGTCAGAAAACTTAGCGAGAAATTTTTTTTTAAAGATTTTTTTTGTAACTTCTTTGAATTCAAAGGTTTACATCAGTATCAGGGATACTTGTCTTTTTAACTGTATGACTTGGATCAAACCTATTGGGTTTCCTTCCACAAGCTTCTCCCAATAGTTTGCTGGAGTTCTGGCCCATTCCTCCTGAAAGAACTGGTGGAACTCAGTCAGGTTTGCAGGCTGCCTCACTCGCACAGGCCTTTTCAGATTTACACACAACTTTTCTATAGGATTGAGATCAGGGTTTTGTGATGGCCATGCCAAAGCATTTACTTTGTTGTCCTTAAGCTACTTTGGAACCACTTTGGCTTCATGCTGAGTGTTATTGTCCATTTGGAGACCAATCTGTGCTCAAGCTTTACTTTCCTGTCTGATGTTTTGAGATATTGTTTCAATGTTTCTACAGAACATTCTTTCCTCATGATGCCATCTATTTTATGAAATGCACCACTTCCTCCTGCAGCAAAACAGCCCCACATCATGATGCTGCCATCCCTGTACTTCACAGTCAGGATGGTACAAGCATCACCATTTTCCCCCCAAATGTAACTTTGATCATGATGGTCAAACAGTTCCACTGTAGTTTCATCAGGCCACAGGACATGTCTCCAGAAGTGAAGGTCTTTGTCCCTGTGTGTATTTGCAAACTGCAATCTGGCATTTAATGTTTCTTTTCAAGTAATGGCTTCTTCCTCACTGAGTGGCCTTTCAGCCCATGTCGGTACAGGACATGTTTCACTGTGGATAATGACGCTGTCTTACCAGCTTCAGCAGCATCTGCACAAGATCTTTGGCTTTTGTTCTGGGGTTGATTTGCACATTTTTTAAAATAAAATCTTTTCATCTCTGGAACACAGAACCCGTCTCCTTCCTGAGTGGTATGATGGTTGTACATTCCTATCATGTCTATACTTGTGTATAATTGTTTGAACAGATGAACGCGGCATCTTCAAGCATCTAGAAATTGTCCCCAAGGATGAACCAGACTTCTGCAGCTCCACAATTCTCTTCCTGATATCTTTGCTGATTTCTTTTGACTTTCCAATCGTGTCAAACAAGAAAGCAGTGAGTTCCAGATGTGGCCTTAAAATACATCCACACGTGAGCCTCCAATGAACTTAAATGTTTCAGTTAACCTATCAGAGGACTGTGGAAGGAAACCCAAAAGGCCTGACCCAAGTCATACAGTTTAAAAGACCATTATCCCTGATACTGACCAAATGTATGTAAATTTTTGATTTTGAAGTTAAAAAAAAAAAAAAAAAAAAAAAAAAAAAAAATCTCTAAACAATGTTCTGGCTAGGTTTTCTGGCATTTAGCAAATAAAAATAATTTTGGTAATACTGACCTCAAATGAGAGAAGTTTGGTCTGACTTAACTTTAAAAAAAATGTGTGTGTGTATTTTTATTCACTGTATGTAAACTTCTGGTTTCAACTGTAAGCTGTACAAAAACTTAAAAATATTGTCTCCAGGACAATCATATTGCATTAAAATCACAATCACTGAGTCAATTACACACCACAAAGATGTGAAAATGCTTTGGTTCTATTTGGTTCTGATTTATCAGCAGCAGATAAAAAATATGACAAGACATGTGAATGCACTGCGTGTACACTGTCTGGATTTGGCAGCCAAGGAAGTGGGACAATAGATAAGGGTATCTAGAAATGCGAGATCACATAAAATCTCATGAAATGTAACAATGCTGCCTCCTGGTCAGTATGTGTGCCTTTTTGCCATTCATACAGAGGGAAAAATGAGCAGGAAAGCAGTGGGAACAGTACAGATCATGATCAAAATGTAACAATATTGCCACTTATACAAAAAATGATACAGGGGGAGGTAACAAGCTAGAAACACCTCATCAGCTGATATGGAGAATCCTCTGAAGGTGAGCTGACGAATTATTTTTTAAACAACTTCAAGACTTCAAGAAAAACACAGTATGGCATCTGACACACATGGGCAACACTGTTGGTACCCCTCTGTTAATGAAAGTAAAGCCCACACTGTTCACTGAAACAACTTGAGCTTAATAAATATAAATTTACTGAAAATTGATGAGTGAACATCAGACAGTGCTTTTTAATTGTGGTTCAGCAGAATCATTTAAAAAGACAAACTAATGAAACAGGCCTCGACAAAAATGATGGTAACTGTAACTTAATATTTTGTTGGGCAACCTTTCACTGCAATCAAACGATTTCTGGACGTGTCAATGAGACTTCTGCACCTGTACCCAGGTATCTTGGACCACTCCTGAGGTCACACTACTCCTGTTGTCTCAGGTTTGAAGGCTACCTTCTCCAGATGGCATGTTTCAGCTTCTTCCACAGAAGTTATGTAATAATATAGAAAATTATGCTCATTTTCTGTTTCATTTCTTTTAATTGTTGCAGGAACTTCCACATTGCTTTGAAGTCTGCTTGTTTTGTTCTGAATGCACCGTTGAGGTTAGCGGCGCTCACGTAGGGTGTGTGTGAAACATTAACAAGTGAAATCCAAACAGTACTTCCTGCTGTGCCATTTTCTGGATCCAGTCTGCCTCAGATTCACGTGTTCTGAGAAATATCTTTACTCTATCTTCACAGCCCACTTCTTACATGACGCCAGCATTTACTTTATCTCAGAAGTGGTCATTCTTTTTGCCTTAGCTTTCATCTGTAAATTGTGGTCAGTATAATTATGCTTGTGATTATGTAACTTTAGAGATGAGCGGTAAACATATTAAGATAAGATTTATTTTATTGTCTTGAAGGAAATTTATCTTGAAAAACTCTGGCTGCCAAATGATCCAAAAAGATTGACCACAATAAACCATTCGCATATCAAACCACTTTTATAACAAATCCATTATAAGAGAAATAAATACATAAGAGGCATGTCAGTACAGTTTAAAATCTTGGAGACCATTACCTACAGTCACAATTTACTGTTCGCTACCGTTCATGGCTTGCAATGCTATGCAAATTTTCCATCCCAACTTGGCATTGAGATTAATAAAAATCATGCCAAAACTGAAAACTTTCCATTTCTGCTACATTATCATTCTAACAGCACATTGATGGAATCCAATGTATTTCTTCTAAAGTACGGTAACATCTCAATTAGAATATTGTGTAAAAGTACATTATTTCTAGCCAGTCATCTCAGAAATCAAAACTCCTATATTGTATAGAATATATGGTGATATATTCCAAGCCTTTGTTTCCTGTAATTTTGATGATTATGGCTTACAGATAATGAAAACCCAAAATTCAGTGTCTCAGAAAATTTGAATACTGTAAAAAAAGACAGTAATAGAAACTCCTGATGTCACACCCTAATCAGCCAATTAACTCAAAACACCTGCAAAGGTTTCCTGGATCTTTAAACGGTCTCTCACTCTGGGTCAGTAGGACACAGTCATGGGGACGACTGCTGACTGGACAGATGTCCAGAAGACAGTCATTGACACCCTTCACTAGGAGGGGAAGGCACAGTCATTGCTGAAGAAGCTGGTTGTTACCAGAATTCTGTATCCAAGCATATTAACAGACAATTGAGTGGAAGGATGAAGTGTGGGAGGAAAAGGTGCACCAGTAACAGGGAGGACCAGAGCCTTGAGAGGATTGTCAAGTGAAATTCAGAAGAGTCACCACACATAGACGAATTCCAGGCATGGGCTGGAACTACCCAGGGTTGACTGAGCATCAACTGACAATGATCTTAAATCCTCCACTGATAATGAACTGATTGCAGTCAGGTGTAGAGACAACCACACACCCCCAGCAGGAATCCTCTGCAGGAGGAAGAGCTTCACAAGCACAAACTGACAAATCACATTAGCACCCCGAGATTCCATTCACATGCAGCTGGTGAACTGAACCTAACTCAGGAAGTGGTTTCATTTTCAGAAGGTTATTCAATCTTTATCACTTTCAGGTAACACAGGAACAGTGTTGCAAGTGGCAGAGTAGCATTTCACAGGCAAGGATAATTATAAGTATTACCAACTTGGCTCATAGTTGGCAACAAAAGAGGAGGCAAAACTTTGCTCGATTTTATTTAACTCAAAAAAGAAAACTGTTCACTGTGAAAGGAAAAGATGGTCATGTCAATAATAGAAAAAAAATCATTCTGCCTGAAAGGGTTTAGTATGTTTGACATGGTGCAATGTGAAAGAGAACCGCACTGGCTGTAAAAGGATGTGCTTTATTATTTGCCAGAGGCCAATGACATGGATTATGGGGTAGCTCACAATAATATGTTTATGATGACTTTAGCTTCCCAAAAATGACCACATTAATGTCTCTCTAAATGACTTTGGATCATTTTTAGGACAAAATACATGTGACTTACCTCTGATATTCTCTCACTGGTAAGCTGTGTCATTACAGGGAAACTTTGTTTCATTCATTCAGGTGAACTCTCCCTTATTTGCTCGCTACACTTTGTTGTACTTTATACCGTATATTTGAACACCTTCACAATTTCAAATTCATAGCAAAAATTTTAGTGGATTTAGAAGATAGTTTCCAATATTATTAAAATGTCTTCAGCTCAGAAGTGAGTGATACTGCATATTTTGATATTGATTCAATACCAAGTAAATCAAGGGCTAGTATTGCCGATACTGATACGGATACTGTTTTTGTTTTTTTTTCTTTGAATTATTTTGTTAAAACATAGGACAGAATTTGGACAAAGTTTATAGGTGTCTCCAAAATACTTCAATATTAACATGACAAACAGTAAAAAAAAAAAAAAAAAAAAAAAAAAAAAAAAATATATATATATATATATATATATATATATATATATATATATATATATATATATATATATATATATATATATATAAACTAAACTGTGCACATTTTTTCCTTAAAGTGAAAAAAATTATGATTTGAGAGCAAATAAAAACAAAATCTTTTTTAAAGTAGAGTTGAGAAACTACAATACAAGAATCAGATCAAATTTCAAGAGGATATCTGAAACTAAAGGATCAAACTTTCCATGCTAGTATCAATCCGATACTGATACAGACTTGGTATCGATATTATTGATATTTTGGATCAATCTGCCAACCTCTAATCCAAACCATATTTAATGCAATATATATATAGGAGAGGGCAATATGAAGACAGGGATGAACAGGTGTTAACTACAAAAAAAGAACTTTGTTTTTTATTCATTCAAATAAAATCAATGTTAACTGGTTTTAATCTCTATTTTTTTTTTTTTTTTAGAGTATACATCTCTTTATGTTTTAAACAGGGTGAAAAATACATTTCAACAGCAGTTTTTTAACATTTAGCTGAACTAAATGTTAAAAGATTAAAGCCTAAATTGTTTATGAGAATGGATTTTGAAAGAGTCATTTAATGTTCAGGTGTCAATTTAGTCCGAGGATAAACAGTACAGGTTTGGATTTCGAACCTGGAGGGTTGCAGGGTCACAGGTGCATTCGACTTAGACTTGGCCCTCAAAGAGTTGAGACTTGACTTGGAAAAAATGACTTGTGAACATGTCCAATTTGATGGAGATATTAAAGTTCAAAAAATTCAGTTAGGAATAAACTTGCTGTACCAGGAGGTCGGAGATTAATATGCAATTAATATTCAATTGAACAACTTTAATCATCTGTACCTCAAACAAAAATATTTCAGTCCATGAACCTGCATAAATAATTATTCCTAAAAACACATCATGTCCTTCACCACTATGTACCTCACATGGGGTAGTAAAAACAGAACTTTTCTCAAAGCATATTTTCCTTGAAAAAAGCAAAGTCATCATTTCCTTGGCATGTTCCACATAAACTGAAAATGATTCATACCCATCTGGAAATAACTTATTTATATCGAAACAAGAAGTCTATTTCTGATTGAAACTTTTGTTTACGTTCTGTAAAAAAAAAAAAAAAAAAAAGAAAATCTTATAGCAATAAATCCCTTTACATAATTACTCACCAGTTTTAGCTTCATTATAAAAAGGTTTGAGCTAAAGAAAATTTAATAAAGGGACAACACAGAAATTATTTGGAATGGACAATATAGCGATCAAGCCAAAACATATTATCAACACAATCTTGGAGCCAATTAAACCAGGACACTGTCTTTCAGCCAAGGAATACAAAATGGGGCTAAAAGTTCCTCCTTGCATGTCTGTGTTTTGTTCATTATTCTCACAAATAAGTTGAATTCAGTGCTTATTGCTCAGTGGTTTCTTCCTCCATTACAATCTCTGTTTCTGGATTTATCTTCTGAGCACTGTCAGATGACTCCTTATTTATCTCCATCTTCTTCATCTGACCTGTTACTATCTTCCCTCTCTACCTATCAAGAAACCAGCAATTTAGTAAGTTCTTTGTTTGTAATAACTTAAAATATCTTAACAATATTAAAGGGGCAGTATTATGTATTTTCCAGGCACATAGAATCATTTTATTGCACAATCAAGTAACTGTTACCTTTCGTTGTTGCAAATCGGCTGTATATATATCAAATATGACTTAAAAGAAATTTGACTTCATAATTTAACATCTTGACATTGGGCCTCTGTCTCTTTCAGAAAATCCTACTCTTTCTGAAACTCCGCCTTCAGGAAGTCATCACAACAGCTAGCCCTTTAACATTTTTGCCAGCGCTGCACTGAGAAGCAGCTCATATAATGAGCTCAATAGGTGCGCAGTTCCACCAGGTGTCTACTAGTTGCTGCTGGCTAGTCTGAAGGGGCTGAGTGGGGAAGTTGCGGAGGAGGGGTGCTCTGTGTGGCGGAAGCTTGAAAGCTTAGAAACTGCGGCTCCGAGGAGGAGCTGATTCTCAAAGGCACCGTTAGGTCCATCCAGGCGTTTTGCACAGCTGAATGGTTGCCACAGGAGATTAAAGGATTTCTCAAACATGCATGAAAGAATCAAATCAACACTCCAGGTATTTTTTGATGACATTATAACATGATGTAAAGCTCAAAGAAGTCAATTTTACATGATACTGCCCTGTTAAGCACATATCCCGAAAGAACTAAGGTGAATTCATGTAAATAGCAGTTCACTCTTGTTGTTGCTTGCTGAGAAACACAGCTGGTCAGAAGTCACCTTTTCCAGCGATTCTAATCTTCATCCATCCATCGATTGTCTTCCACTTATCTAAGGGGCAGCGTAAGCAGGGTGAGGCCCAGACTTTCCTCTCCCCTTTCACTTGTTCCAGCTCCTCCAGGGGAATCCCAGGCCAGCTGAGAAACATAGTCCCTCCAGCGTGTCCCGGCTCTTCCTCTGGTCTCCTCCCAGTTGGACGTGCCCAGAGCACCTCACATCCTAATCAGATGCCTGAGCCACCTCAACTGGCTCTTTCTGATATGGAGGAGCAGCGGCTCTACTCTGAGTCCCTCCCTGATGACTGAGCTTCTCACCCTGTCTTTAAGGGAGAGCCCAGACACCCTGCGGAGGAAACTCATTTGTATTCGTGATCTCGTTCTTTCGGTCACTACCCAAAGCTCATGACCATAGAGGAGGGTCAGATCACAGCCGACATCAGGCCCACATCACTGCCGACGCAGCACCAATCCACCTATCGATCTCCCGCTCCATTTTTCCCTCACACGTGAACAACATACTTAAACTCCTCCACTTAGGGCACTGAGGGCACTCTATCCATTGCTGGGTCAAAACCATGGCCTCGGATTTGGAGGCACTGATCCTCATCCTCATCTAGTTTATTACAATTAAAGAAAAACTTCATGAAACCATATAGTCAGACTACAAACCTTGGATTCATCTTTGATTTATAAATTGGTTTTGAGACTTAAACTGATTGTTAAACTGTTTTCTTGTCAGACACTCCTGCAGCAAAACATGCAACATGATGGTAACTCTACCGTTCTACATTTTATCGTAGTAATATATGACAATGTTTTTTGACATCTTTTGCGTCCCATTTAGTGAATTTTCTTTGAGTTTGTCTCAAATGATAACTAAAAACATGACAAACAGTAATTGCTACAGCACACAAAGTTGTAAGTACATACAGATGAAACCAATGAAATTTCTGACTATCTGACAAAACTCTATGAAGTCCTTCTTGGGACATTAATCTGAATTAGCTTACATAGACAGATATGAAATTTAACTCTTTCACATAGAGTGCAGAAAACCTTGCACAAAGACTGAATGAAAGCTTCTTACTAGTTTGTATGATAGCTTTTCACCCTGGTATTGAGATACTTTCATATACACAAGAAAGAATGATACAAAACACATCAGAAGATTTCATATAAACTGCTTTTGATTTGGAGGATTTCACAAGTTGAACTCCGTGACACAGAACCCGCCCCCTTCCGAAACGGAATAATGGCTGCATGTGTTGTCTGTGGCACCTTCAAGGATCTGAAAATTGTACTCAAAAATCAACCAGGTTTGTGAGGTTCACTATTATCTACCTGATATCTTTCCAGATTTTTGACTATTTTTAATCATAATGACACAAAATCAACAAGCGTGTTTGAGTCATTGCCTTAAATTTCATCTACTGTTGTGCCTCCACTTACCTTCAATCTTGTGAACCAAAATATTCCAAATCCATGACATCATCAGCTTGGATTTCCCAAATTGTTAAAACACATAGTAAGTAAATCTTACTTATATAGAACCCTTCACCGATCAAAAACCTCAGTGCTCTACAGTAAAAATACAGACAAAAATAAATATACAAAAGAAATAAACTGAAGGATGCAAAAGTTGAAATGGCATGCACAAAAAATGGAAAAAAAAAAAAAAAAAAAAAAAAAAAAAAAAATCACACAACCCAGACATACTGTACGGATCATAGTGTAAAACTTCTGAATCTAAAGAATGTATGAAAAATCACTAAATAAAACTCTAATTATTGTGATCTGAAGTGAGAAGAAATGATTGTCTCTTTCTCAGTTTTATTTTTCAGTGTGTCCAGTACTGCCGCTGTTATTTGACACATTTGTCATTGTGTTAAAAGGTTTATTGGTCTATATGATTGGATGTGTCTGTCTTTACTTTTTTATATTTTATTTACAGCTAACCTATTAAAACACAGAGGCAAAGCAGGCCTTAAAACAAGCTTTTATGCGTGTGAAGCAGTTTGCACCTTATTTTCCTGACCATCCTGCATGTTCGGTTTAAAGTAGGGATGGTATTTTCTAAGATCAAAACAAAGAACCCTTGCTGAATAACTCTGGTTATGTTTCTGTTTTCACTTCTTCATTTCACTGTCACATCTTTTCTGTGGAATCTTGCAAAACTGCAACTACAAATAGGTTATTTGAAAAGCTAGGAAGCTTTTTCTGAAATGAAATGTGTTGTTTATAAACTGTCAGCTTCCGCCGTTTAAATTTGTACACTGGAAAACCACAGGTTCTGTTCCTAAATTACCTAGAACTTGTTGCTGATCTTGCTTCGAGAATAATTTACTTGGCAAGGTCTGAATATGTAAGATCTGAAACTGAAATTCATCATTCTGGGAATTAACTCTGGCCATTATTTTGATTAGGAAATGGACTGATATGTTCACGCTTTCAGCTTAAGTTGTTAAATAAAGATTTCTGCTGGGGTGAGAATAAACACTGACAGTTTTATGCATGTATTTAACCTAATAAATGTTAAAACTATTTTAAGATGACATGCTCAATGAATAAATCTTCATGCTGAGAAGTAGAAGTACATTTTGGACCTTGGAATTGAATACTGCGTAAGTAAGTTCAGTTCTAGAAGATCCATTGTCTTCACAGATTTCTGGGTCTAAATATCCAACAATACAGTGAGCTGAGCCCTGCCTTCACCTCACTGTAGATGCTCAGAGGTAGATTCATGGTTTTTTTGGACACAATAGAGATAAATACTGTCACAATTTGATAATCTGGAAGGTTATCCAGGACAACAAATCAACAAATCAAAATCTAAAATTGGGAGAATGAGGATAACTGGTAATATTAGGGAAAGCTACAACTGGAGAAGAAACCCAAGGAATATATTCAATGAATGTTTAGCAACAGTGCTGCATGGTGACGCAGCTGATGGTACTGTTTGCTTTACAACAGCAAGGACTGTGCGTGTTCTCCCTGTTTTCTCTGGGTAATTTGGCTTCTTTCCATAGTCTAAAAATATGACTGTTAGATTAACTAGTCTCTAAATTGTCCTTAGCTATGAGTGTGTTTGCGCATGGTTGTTTGTCCTGTGTGTTGTGTTGTCATGTGATGGATTGACGACCTGCCCAGGTCGTACCCCTCCTCTCACCCAATGGCTGTTGGAGATGGGCACTAGCCCCCTCATGACCCTGCATGGATATGTGGGTTACAGACAATGGATGTTTAGCCACATTTGCTTTATTGTGTATAGTTCTTGTGAATTCCAGTTAGGGTTAGAGTTAACCTATAACTGAACGAAAATACAAAGGGGCAAAATGACCAGTCTGATAGTTTGAACTTCAAGTATTTTCCAAATTTTGTGAAGACTGGGAATATTGCCCCCAGTTCCAGAAAAAAATTGTGCTACAGGCCCTAGTTTGCCTCTGCAGTTTTTTACCTTGCATGGTTTGGAGAGAGGTCTTCTGCAGATGCTGCTGATTAGCTGGAGTGCTGCCTGCTGCTTAAAAGCTTCCCCAAATGCAGCACACTCTCTCTCCCTCCTGATCCCCATCTGGTTTGGGTTTTTGATGATTTTTGTTAATCATAAGTTTTGGACTAACCTGAATGTGGTTTTTCATTTCAGGTTTTATTGAAATAGTTTGATTTGATAAATTATCATTTTGTCTCAACTAAGAAAACTCTTGTGTGATCTCCTTTTATGTTACTCCACCAAACAAGCCTGATGGGCTTAGCAATAGCGAAAAGCCTCCCCCCATGGGCATTGGTCTTATTAGAAAGGGAAAGAAGTTCTAGGAGGTTTTATCTCGGTTTGATGTTACAAAATGTGACATTTTTATAAATGAGTGTAGGCTTTTCATGGGTCTTTGCCAGACTAGCTGATCAACTGGCAAAGAATGGTTTAATCAAGTAAACTCTAAATTATTGACAAAGGTTTGGTACATATTCTTAAGATCTCTCCGTTTAGAGAAAGTCACTGAGTTCAGATTTCAGTTGCTCACAGGCCTCACCTGAGTGCTGTAACAACATTTGACAGTTTTTCACATTAGTGGACACTGGCATGCTCAACAAACTCAGAATGGTGTACTCTAGGAAGTTCAACTTGATTACATTTAACTTTGGGACAAAGGGCCAAAGGCTTCCTCTAAGGAAGGAAGTGCTCAACAGCTGAGAGAGACAAATGTTTCTGACAAAAAGCACGAAGCACTGGTCTACCAATATTCCCTGTATTATATCATGCTGATCTAAAACTGCATGTAAGAGGATGCTGACAAGAGGGATCAGCTTAATTTGCCTTCATAAAAGAACGCTATATTTTCTGGGTACTTTACAAACCACATCATGACAGTTGTTTTCAACAACCTTTAGAATATATTGGTTGTCACTGAAAGCAGCTGTTACTTTACTAATAATAGCAGTTTCCATTAAACCCCCACCAATGAATGTCTCATCTTTTTTGCGAAAGACAAAAAAGATTTCCACAATTTGCAGGTTAAACTAGAGCAAAAACTTTTTACCTTCATTCCAATTTAGTCAAGGAATAAAAAAAGTATCAAAAACACCACTTCGTTTCTTCCATGGCAGAGGTGTGCAGGGCCAAAGGGGGCAATTATTAAAATATGGTGAGGAAAGTTGTGGGTGGCAGCAGTGGGGACACGCATTGGTTGTTACTGAACCACCCCACCCAAATGTTTTGGGCTGGAGCCATTACCTTGTGGGAAACAGCAAGCAACCTTCCAGCTCCTGTGATTTACAGCAAGGTAGTCTGTGATGTTTTTTTCACTGTATCTACCCCTACATGGTGAGAGATAGAACCTAAAAAAAACTCCAGAAAATCTCCATTGTACAATTTTTAAACAATTAGCATTTTATTGCATGAAATAAGTATTTAATGCGATCAAAAAATAGAACTTATTAGAGATACCTGTTTTAGAGATGTTTCCTGTAGTTCTAATTTGCACTCACTGCAGCAGGGATTTTGGCCCACTCCTCCACACAGTTCTTTTCTAGAGCTTTTCATGTCTTGGGGATGTTGCTGGGCAACAGAGTTTCACCTCCCTCTAAAGATTTTCTGTTGGGTTCAGATCATGTTTGATTATGTTGAAACTTTGACATCATAACCGTCTAATCCTTTGAAATAGCAGGGCATGTTATTTCAGCTCAATATAATGTTTCAGCTTACAGCTAACAATAGCATAATCATCAAAATGTTGCAGTTAGCATTTACTTACCCCTAAGGTGGGTAACATGAAACCTTGGGTCTCTTTTTATCAAAAAGGTGGAGAAATCACCACATGCGATGTTTTAGGAAAATTTGTCTTCCTGACTATTACTATAAAAACGTCTGTATTTTTACTCCCTTTGTATAATTATCTTTCACTTCTATTTTTTTAAGCCATTGAACTTCTTTTCTTGCTTCAGTTGTAGTACTTTGACCATTTGACTGTTGTCATTTTCAGGTTGCCTGTGACAGGGGCAACAGGTGGCACCACCAAGACTGTATAAAGTACCCACCAACTGACACAGAATCTTCCCATTTAGTTTTTGTATTTGTACAGCTAAATGTTAACAGTGTAAATGTTTCCTGATCAAAGTGTCATACTTAGAAAATCACTTTACTAAAATCTAAAATGATTTTTACTTTCTTGCCATATGTTGTTACTGATGAATGTATAAAATGAAATACTCCTCCTACGCAGGATGGGGAAGGCAAACATCGACACACTCCAAATCTCCCTTGCCTGAAATAGCAGGGCATGTTATTTCAGGCAAGGGAGAATACAGGGTCCTTGCCTGGTTTTAACAGGAGACTAATGTTGGCAGAATTCATATTTTTGGGAAGTCTGCCATTTTCTTCAGTTTCCTGCAGCATTCTGTGAAATGTTGGTGCCAGGATATTCCAGAATTCTTTGTAGAACTCTGCTGGAAATCCATCTGGACCTGGAGCCTTGTTATTAGGCATGCTTTGGTGGGCTTCCTGGAGTTCAGTTGATGTCAGTGGTGAATCCAGCCCCGTTGCTTGACTACCTGATAATTTAGGAAATGATACTTTATCCAGAAGTTGATCAATATTCTTATCTGATGGGTTTATCTGGGGTGAGTATAAAGCTTTGTAAAAATCTCAGAAAATGCTGTTTGTTCTTTCAGGATCATAAACTGTATTTCCAGTCAAGTCCTTAACACCAGATACAGTTGTTTTTTTCCTTATTAAATTTGAGCTGGTTAGCTGGAAAGCTACACAATTTGTTACCATGTTCAAAGTTTTCAATTCGGAGTCTTTGTAGTAAGAATTGAGTTTTTTGTTGATAATTTCATTTAATTCTAGTTTTGCTTTACGTATTTTGTCCAGCATTTCCTTGTCTTGAGAGGCTTCTAACAATTTAATGACTTCTTCTAATTCCTGAATACATTTATTTTCTTCTTTCTTCTTATGTGATGGGAATGAGATTATTTTACCTCTCATCACTGCTCTCCCTGTCTCCCAGAGAACAGAAGCTGGTGTCCCAGGCAGGTCATTATGCTCCAAATATGAAGCCCACTCTTCTTTAAAATATCTGATAAAATCTTCATCCTTAAGCAATGATGTATTAAATCTCCAGTTTAAACTTTTTGGGATTCCTTTTCTGTTTACTAGAGTTAAAGAGACAGGAGTGTGATCACTGACAGCTATAAGGTCTATCTCATTGTCTGAAATGTCAACCAACAACGAGCTGCTGACTAAAATATAATCCAGACAAGAGAAGAGTGACAGACATGTGAGAAGACGGTGTACTCGCTACGGTTCGGGTGAAGAGATCACCATGCATCGCAAAGTCCATAATCACTCGTGTACTGATTAACTATGTTAATAGATTGCCAACTGCACTGAGTTCCTGCTGTACTAAGCCTGTCTACTTCTTCACTTAGACCAAAGTTGAGGTCGCCTCCAAGTAGAAGTGAACGATCAGAGTGATCAGACAGTGGAGAAAGAAAATCATGAAAGAAAGAGGTGTCATCAACATTTGGGCCATATATACTGACAATACATAAATTGTGGTTATGTATAGATAGTTTTATTGTTATATATCTACGCTCTGGATCTGTGACTATGTCTAGTATTGTATAATTAATATTTTTGTCTTGAGTTATAGCAGGCAGTTATAGCAAGTGATTTAATATCATCTGCAGTTGTGGCAGATTTATGAATCTCTTGTAATAAAGACAACATCTGCCTGTAGTCTTTTAAGCTGGTTGAAGATTCCAAATCTTTTCTGTTGTGTACTGGTTCCATTGGCATTCCATGTGACAGACGTTAAGGTTGTGCGTGTGTGGCAAAAGCTGAGCAGCACATGTCACCATAGAGACAGAAAGACCCAAATAAAATCATAGTTAGTGCTTGGGGTTGCCAAGTTAGAAGTTCAGATGCAGTGATACAGGAAAGGGAAAAGTATAAGAAAATGAAGAAGGTGCTGGGTGTGAGAGAAGATGAAAGATATAAGTTTGTCTTATGAAATATATCTGTGTGTGGTTTTGTGTGCATGTGCATGAATGTTTGTTGGATGATGAAAAAGAAAAGAGTGAGAAAGTGATGTGGTAACACACAAATGGAAAGGAGAAAAGGAAAAAGGGAAAGAAAGGAAAAAAACAAAAGAACAGCCCTGACCCTGCCTCCTCCAGCAGTGCTTTACATTTGATTACATTTACCAGTGAATTTACCTCTTGTCTAACCAATTTCATGGTTTAGACAAACCTGATGTTGCTCCTAATAAAGCCATAGTGACCTCCCGACCCCTGTACAGCTGACAGAGTTTATCGACAGCCGCCGCAGCTCTGTCGCCCTCAGTGATGTATCTCTTCCTAACTGGGAATAATACTCCCCTCCGATCGAGGATCTCTTCAGGAAATTGATCGCTAACGCTGTGATCCGTTCCGCGCAGCTCTCTGCTCCGACTCCTGACCTGCTCTTTTTGCTTCTAGTGCTCAAATTTAGCTACAATTGGCCGCGGCCGTTTGTTATCGGACTTTTTTTTTAAACCTCCGAGCCGAGTGAACACAATGGAAAGTTATGTTTTTTACCGCCTCACTTGGGAGTTCCAGCTGATGTTGGAGGAATTCACGAACCGAGGCTCCGGCATCCTCCTCTGCTCGCTCTGGGATCCCGGAGAAGACCAGACTGTCCCGCATGCCCCGAGCTGGGCTGTCCAGGAGGTTTCCCTCATTTGACCCTCGGTGAGTTGTTTCACGTCCGGTTCTCGGCAGCGAGCGACGCCACCCGTTCTTGGCTGAACTCCAGAGCCTCCCCCAGTGCTTGAAATTGCTTGTGGAGAACCTCCACCAAGGCAAGTCGGGCATCTCGGCTTTTATCGATAAGAGTCCAGGACGTCAGCGTAGCTTTTCTCTGGAGATATTGTGGATGTGCTTGTTGAGCACTCTGAACGAGTGCGTTTAGATGTTGGTGTGGCCGTTGTTGCGGGTTTTTAGTCGTTTGCCCATCACGATGTTGTCAAAACATTCGTCCACGTAACTCTCCAGGCTGTCCAAGGTCTCCTCGTCCAGTTTGTTTTATTGAAAGATAATAGGCAGGGGTAACTATTAAGAACGATTCGATTTTGGTTTTAATATACTTGCTTGTTTTACCTGAGTTGGACCTGTTTGTTTGTTTTACCAGTATGCCGCCATGTTACTTACTCAATACGCACAGTTCTCGCGAGATCTCAGCAGCTCATCTCACGCAGTCCCAGAGCCCATCTCATGCAACCTTGTCAGTGTTGTTTACTTGTGCAGTCATGCAGAGGTAAACACAAGATCCCTTAAATTTCATCTTAGTTGCATAAATATTTTCTATACAATTTGACAAAATACTTCTGTTCACAGTTGATGGTAAATATGTTCATGTAACCAGACTTGCACGTCCAGTTACAGAAACTTCAGCACAGTGGCTTCTTTGACTTTCATGTCAGGCATGAAGTTTGGAAATATTTGACCAGTATACAAGCCAATTATGCGATCACTCAACCAACTTACTCCTCTGACATACATTAAAGTTGAGAGTTCTCTGTATTTTTTTCTGTAAAAAAACAGTTTTTTGCTACTGGTAACTTTTATCTAAACTGACATAAATTGGGAAAGCAATTAATTCAGTCAATTCAATAAGGGTCTAAATTCATGAAACCTTAACATGAGATTTTTTTCAAATCCTAATTTGAAAAGAATGACTCAGATCCCGTCTTTTGCCTTAACTTGAATCTGCATACCAGCTTAGATTTCTCATCAATGGAGATCAGTTTTTCAAAGAAAAAAAAATCATTTAACTTCACAAGACTGAGAGTTTTGCATTAAAATGATTAAATGTGCATACCTGGAACCTACTTTAGACAGTGCCACTACTACCACCTATATATGAAGTATAGGGACATTGGTAGTTTGATCTCACTACATACAATACAACCCCCCCCCAAAAAAAAGAACCAAAGAAAGAAAAAGTGCAAATACAACCAAACTCTCTCGGTGTGATCATATTCCCTTAACCATTACTTTGGCAGTCTTTACTGTTCAGCAACCGTCAGTTATTTCTAAAGTATAAGATTTTGCTTTGCACTGAAATACTTGTCAAAAAGTAAATTTAATTACAGGAAACGTCAATCAGAGAATGCTATTGTAACATTCAAATAATTTGACAACATTTTCTTCAGAGTCACAGAAAAGAACAGCAGATGGAAGCATTTAAAACATTCCATGCTCAAGAACCGGTTATTTGGTGACAAGCAGCTCTGGACAGAGCCTTCTCTATTGGGGCTTCTCTACCTGCCCCTTCACTGTTCATTTTTAAAACTTATCTAAAAACATATTTTTACTTATAGGCCTTCAGCCAGATTGATACTTGATTTTACTAAACTTTTACTTGTATTGATTTGATCTATTTTAAAAAAAAAATTAAATTATGTTTTGTATTGAGTTTTTAATTCCTTTACATTGTTGTGTGTTTATCTTTGACATTTTATTTGATGTTGTCTTTTTATCTTATTTATCTTTTATGTTCAGCACTTGATTTCAACCTTGGATGGTGTTAAAGCGCTTTATAAGTAAAGCGGCTGCTGCTGAAGAACTAAATTTGTGCACTTGTTCTGACTGATGAAACATAAATTATAGATTACTCCATAGGGGCTGGTAAACTAATAATGACACATTTTTTCACATTTCAAACTATTGTAAATAGTCAACTACATGCAAAGACTGACAGGCAGAAGGAAATCACATGATATACTGAATATGGGTACAAAACAACCACAATGATGGGTACAAAATGTCTTTGAGGTGGGTTTGAATCAACACATGAAATATTCTGGGGTAAACAGAGTTGTTGAAAATGTCCAAAAACTGCAATGGTTTGAAATGCCAATGAAAATGACTATAACTTCACAATTTCAGCTCCTATAGTACTTAGCAATGTTTTCTCTCTAAAAGAGAATCTAACCAGCTAGAGGACCTGGACTCCTTCATTTAATCCAAAAAAGATAGTTGGAAAGATAGCCAAGTCAAGTTTATTTGTATAACACATTTCAGCAGCAAGACAGTTCACAGTGCTTTACATCATAAAAAACATCAATTAAGTATACAGCAAATTATCAAAATCATCAAGCAAATACACATGATAGTTATCAAAATCATTGAGGAAATATCAATGCATCAAAATCATTAGGATCATCAAGAAAATATCATCAAGCAAATATAGTTCAATGTTCTACTTACTACTGATCAAAGGCAACTCGAAACAGGTGGGTTTTAGCCTTGATTTAAAGGAACTCAGTGTTTCGGCTGTTTTACAGTTCTCCGGAAGTTTGTTCCAGATTAGTGGTGCTTAAAAACTGAAAGCTGCTTCTCCATGTTTGGTTCTGGTTCTGGGGATGCAGAGTAGACCAGAACCAGACAACCTGAGTAATCTGGAAGATTGATACAATGCCAACAGGTCGTTAATGTATTTTAGTGCTAAGCTGTTCAGTGGTTTATAAACTAACACAATTATTTTAATGTCTATTCTCTGAGCTACAGGGAGCCAGTGTAAGGATTTTAGAACTAGGGTGATGTGCTCTATCTTCCTGGTCTTAGTGAGAACATGAGCAGCGGCGTTTTGAATCAGCTGCAGCTGTCTGATTGACTTTTTAGGCAGACCTGTTAAGACACTGTTGCAGTAATCAATGTGACTAAAGATAAATGCATGGATGAGTTTCTCGAGAGCTTGTTGAGACATTAGTCCTTTGATCCTGGAAATGTTCTTCAGGTGATAGAAGGCTGACTTTGTAATTGTCTTTATGTACCTCTGATGGTTCAGGTCTGAGTCCATCACTACACCCAGATTTCGGGCATGATCATTAGTTTCTAACTATAATAACTGAAGCTGCGCACTGACTCTAGATCGTTCCTCTTTAGGTCCAAAGATAATAACTTCAGTTTTCTTTCTGTTCAGCACTGATTTGTTCTAAGCGTCTGTTTAGTGTTTGGATGGGTTCGGAGTCACCCGGTGACATCATGCTATAGAGCTGTGTATCATCTGCGCAGTTGTGGTAACTGATCTTAGTATTTGTTATAATCTGAGCTGGTGGGAGCATGTATATATTAAATAGAAGGGGTCCCAAGATTGAAACTTGGGGTACTCCACATGTGACTTCTGTCCAGTCCAATGAGAAGTTGGCTATTGACACAAAGAAATCCCTGTTCTTTAGGTTGGATTCAAACCAACTGAGTACTGTACTAGAGAGTCCAACCCAGCTCTCCAGTCACTTCAAATAATATATCATGGTCAACAGTGTCAAATACTGCACTGAGATCCAACAGAACCAACACTGGTTCTTGCACAGTCTATATTTGTGTGGATATCATTGAACACTTTGACGAGTCTCAGTGCTGTGGTGAGCACGGAAACCGGACTGAAAGACGTCAAAGCGGTTTGTCATTGTTAAGAAGCTGTTTAACTGTTGAAACACAGCTTTTTCAGTCATTTTGCTGATGAATGGAAGGTTAGATATTGGCCTGTAATTTTGCAGTAGTGATTCGTCCAGATTGTTCTTTTTTAACAGTGGTTTGATAACTGCTGTTTTTAGAGCCTGGGGGGACACACCTGATGAGATGGATGAGTCCAGACTTTGAGAAACTTGTGCAGACTTGTGGGTAAGCTATTCAATTCATTTATTTTTCTTTTTAGAGTGTGTAGTTTTTATGTTTAAGATATTTTTATTGAATTATACATATAATTGTGCACATTATCAAACATAAATAAAAGAAAAAAAGTCTCTTGAGGCAGTTTCAGTCATACAAGCAACGTAAAGAGATACAGATGTAGAATAAAGTAAATATTGATGATATTGGTAGTGACCACCCTGTCACTACCAATATCATCACTCTATCCAACGGACGACCTGCCTTGTGTAGTACTGAAAACAGTTACGTTGCTGCAAGTTTCAACTTTCCAAGAGCTGGAATTGCCCTCAAATAGGGACTCCAAGAGTGTTCAAATGCATCAACAAACAGTTTAAGTGAATACCTGAGTTTTTTGGAGTTTAAGACAACCAGTGACTAGGGATCTCTCCCCTTCCCCACACCGACATACCTTCTTGTTTCTTGCCTTCCCCACCTCCACCCCCCATCACAATGGGAGCTGCTGTCCTTCCTCACACAGACTCCCGATGGACAGAAGGTTACTGTGATGCCGCTGCATTTCTCCCTGAAGATATCCACAGATTGGAGAAGCTGCAGTTTGAACTAAGTCATCACATTTAATTTGGCGTTTTGGGTTGGGTTTTTTTTGTTGTTGTTGCTTGTGTAGGATTGCACAACCAGCCAGAAGTAATGTGAAAACTACATAACATTTAACAGTGGCTAAAATAGATTTAACTTCCAGAACTGCAAAAAGGGCTGGTAAAGGGTTTAGTTCTAAATTGACATTGAATATATGAAATTCTGTGCCAAATATTTCCTTCCAATAGTTGTTCAGAAGAGGAGATGTGAAAAACACATGGTAGAGAGAAACCTCACAAAGGTAACATCCAATAACAGTAGGGTAGATGGAAAACAGCTTTGCCTTGGAAATATGAATCCGATGAACCACCATAAACTATGTTATCTGATGCCAAGAACAAAGTGTGTAGTTTTTAATTAAATACATTATGTAACAGTATGCATGTGCATCATTACCATGGGTGAATCCGCAGTGGGTCTGGCCATTCAAGTGACTCAAGCCTAGGAATCAGGATCCGTTTAGTGAGAGAATCAGAGTAACTCAACTCCATAGACTTAACTTAAGTAACAGCGCTCCATGAGACGTTCAAAGCTTGGGAAATCTTTTTATAACCTATGCCTGCTTTAAACTTCTCCACAACTTTCTCCCTGACCTGTCTGCTGTGTTCCTTGTACTTCATGATGGTGTTTGCTCCCTAGTATTCTCTTAACCAACCTCTGAGGTGTCACAGAGCAGCTGGATTATATTACACACAGGTGGACTCTATTTAGTCATTAGAAATCATCAAGCAACATCCTCTTTTTTTGGCACTAGTGGTGGGCAGAGAGAAGGGGGGAGAGACATGCGGCAAAGGAACCAAGGACAGGACTTGAACTCAGGGCTGCCACGTCTGACCCCGTATACAGAGGCTACAGACCTCTGTATACAGGGCGCTCGCTCTAACCACTGCGCCACGCAGCGCCTATCATTAGGCAACTTCTGGAGGCAATTGGTTGCACTCAGAGAAAAGGGGGCTGAATACATTTGCACACCGCACTTTTCAGTTTTTTATTTGTAAAAAATGTTTTGAATCATGTATAATTTTCTTTCTACTTCACAATTGTATACCACTTTGTGTTGGTTTTTCACATAAAATTTCAATGAAATATATTTATGTTTGTGGTTGTAATGTGACAAAATATGGGAAAGTTCAAAGGGTATGAATACTTTTGCAAGCCACTGCATAATACAGAGGAGTAATGATGATGAGAGGAAGAGAGCTTTCTGTTAATGAGGTTGATGGACACCAGGGAGAGGTGAGTGGAATTGGGGGTTGTTGGCTGAGTGGTGGCTGATTGGGTGGCACAGTGAGCCTTGGAGCTGAGAGAGCTGAGGACGCAGGAGCACGGAGTGAGCGTTGAAACGAGCTGCACTGTTGCCTTAGAGTCAAATTCTGGGCAGGGGTCTTTTGGATGGAATTTGCATTTTCTCCTTGTGCATGCATGGGTTCTCTCCAAGTACTCTGGCTTCCTCCTCAGTCCAACAACACAGTCCAATTACCCAACTGATTTCTCTAAATTGTCTTTAGATATGAGTGCATGCATGAAAATGTTCAGAATACCCACACTGAAGAAAACCAAAACATCCACAAATTGTGACACAAACACAAGCCCATCAGGACACCAGCAACTCCACTTTTGAATGACTCAAAACGAAGGTTTTGGATTGGCCGAGTCGAAATCTTCACTTCATGGCGTGTTCCATTTGTAGTCGGAACTTGGAAATTCTGACTTCCAAGTTGGAAAAATCAACTGGAAGAAAGTCAGAATTTTTGTAATGCCAACTTCAAGATCTAATTTGATAGCTCCTCACATCAATGGTAATAAGCTGTGGTGGAGATGTTTATTATACAAGATACACTTGTAAGAACAGGTCTAAAATCAATATTACATGTAGCGCCTGCAACTCCAAACTGAACAAATAAAAAGTGGTGTTTGCATGTGGAAAAAAACAGCTTTAAACAATGTTTGTAAGAGGTACTACCAAGAATGGGTACTTGGGCGTCGCCATATTGGGATCCCGACTTCACTGACTACGTCAGCTGGAACGTTGTTAATTCAGGGGTGACATCATTCCATTGAGTTGCTGTATCATTACATTAAACAGGCCATTCATTCACAAAAACCCTGCAATAGATGTGAATTTAAGCAATTCCACAAAGAAGAGAGGGCCAAAAGTCTTTAGCAGCACAGTAAAAGACTCAATAGCACAAATGTCTGATGGCAGTTGACAGTTGTTGTCACCAGGCCAAGACAACCAGATATTAAACATTGACTTTTTCATGGGGGTGGTTTAAATTGATAGTTCTTCCTTAATTAATAAAGTCATCATTTGAAAACCACCTTTTTTTTAACCCAGGTTATCTTTGTCTGATTTTAAGCAGTCTGCGCCAGGTTGACGGAGCTGTCAGACAGTCAATCACCTCCTGACTCTGAGTGCCAACCCCTCTGAAAGTTATTTCTTACGTTCTACTTCAGTTACTTAGTTCTCTCTCTGTATTCTCCCCAAGGTCAGCCTGTGATCTCATTGTAACAAACAAGAGCTTCTGCCTCAACATTCTTAGAGACAATGAGGGGGAGGCTGGTGACAAAGGAGCCCTAGAAGACGACGAAGAAACCTCGGAAGTCGACGAAGGAACCCACGGAAAGGATCTGGAGGTTGTCCATGTGGCCGGTAGAACCCACAAACAGAGTCTGGATGTCAGCCGTGCGGCCAATAGAACCCACAAAGAGAGTCTTGAAATTGGTAATGCAGCCGATGGAGCTTGGAGGCCACAGGTTTGCGGCGAAGGTGGAACTTGGAAACAGCTGAGCTGCAGCGACGCTGGAGCTTGGAGACTGCATGACTGCAGCTGAATGGAGTCTCTGGAGGCCCCAAAATCAGCGCAACCCCCCCCCCCCTCAGGAGCTGGAGAAGATGACCCACTAAGAGGCTCGGGGGACCCTTGGAGGGGGCCAGGAGACAAGAGAGACCCACAGAGGAGCTCTGATGACTAAAGGTGATAAGCAGGCTGTATGGCCTGGAACCCTTGAGGTGACCCTGCAGCCTGGAACCCACAAGGAGATTCTGCAGACACCACTGGCTGTGCTGCAGACAGAAAGGCTATTGGTTGTGGAACTGAGGATGGTTTGTCTCTGCGATGGCGCCATTTATGGTGTGGGACCGGAGGTGAAAGTGGAACTGGAGAAGACGGAGGAGAGGCTCCTGGTGAGAGTCGGGCATAAAAAGTGGGTTTTAAAGCTGAGGTATGGAACTAAATGAGGATCATAGATGTGACAGCCCAGAAGATGGGGAGGAGCAGGGAAAGCCGCAGCCTAACCCCCTGGAGAAGCTGTGGAGGTGTCCAGCTGACCCTCTGGTGAACCTTTCCGGAGGTATCCTGGGAAGGAGTTGCAGGAGGAACTGGAACTGGTGAAAGGGGAGTGGGACAGGCAGCAGGAGATTAAGGTTAGCTGATGAGTTATGGTCACGGTGGAGGGGGTTTGTTGAAAGGTTGAGCAAAGACAGCTTTCTGGTTCTGCTCAGTCTCTTCAAAGAAGCCAATTAGTCCAAGGGATGATAGGAGTCAATTTATGTTTCTAAAATGTTCTTAATTTGTCCAGCAGCACTCACCCACTTCCAAGGTGAGCTAAGAGTAGAGATACTGGCCAAAGTTAATCTAATATTCCTAATATGCAGAGGCAGTGAGTAGTTATTGAAGATTTAATAATGAATGACAAAAACACTGGAGGCCACAGAAAGCCAGAGCAAAAACAAAAGCATAACTCCGGGGAGCAAAATCATGAGCACAACAGGAAAGAACTCAGGCAAGGAAACAGGTTGACAGCAGGTAGAATCACAAGCTGAATAACAGGAGGAACCAGCGAGGAGTGGGAGAAAGAGAGGAGCTTAAATACTAGGGGAGTGAATGGTGACCTGGTGATTTATAAAACGTTTGCGGGTGTGGGGAAGTAGCTAGAGGGAGACTGGAGAGAGAGAGGGGGGGGGGAATGGCAACAGGGGAAGAATCAAGAACAAGAACAAGAATCTAACAGAAACAGGATAACTAGACACAAGGAGACTAGACACTAGAATAACTAAGAAAAGATTGAACCAAAGTAAAAACAAAAGCAAGACTAACTTAACCAAAATAACACAGGATAACAAACATAATCTAAAATTAACTGAAATACTCAAACTGAGAACTAGACTAACAGGGAAAGTAATGAAAATAAGAAATAAATACATAGAAACAAAAATCCAAAAAGTACAGAACCTGATACTTTTATTAAAAAATGTCAATGTTTCCGTTCAACGTTTTACTTTTTAATTAACTTTTTCATGTATTCATTCAACCTGTGGGTGTGCATTTGTACATGTTTCTCGTACTGGTTTGGCCATTACAAATGCAGCTGAAATTGTAACATCTTAAAAAATGTGGCCCAATATATGTTGCTTGAAAAAGAAAGAAGAGAAAATAAACAAGGAAAGTGAATTACAGTGAATTGTATATTGAATATTGTATGTTTCCTTTCTTTTCTCTCTCAATAAAAAACACATTAAAAAACATGTTAGCTATGTAAACTTCATACAAATGAACTGGAATACATTTTGATGTATTGTTTTCTTGTAGAAGAAGTTATGAATTCTGCTTTTTCCTGTTTTTTCCCCCCTTCTGGGACATATTTTCCCATAGAACATTTCCTCCTCGATTGAGCTGTCCAGACCCGCACTGCTGGAGCCCATGGAGAGAGTTTTTTTTTTTTTAGCTTGTGTCATTTTTTGTTGTTTTTGTTTGTTTTTTTGTTTGTTTATGGGATAGAGGGTCTCTCTGTCCACTCTCGCTTGGAAAATCCTGGATGAGCTCATGTCTAAAAGGAGGAGGATCAAAGTCCATCGAAAGTGAAAGTAAAGATGTAGTCAATTAAAGGAGAAAGTGTGTGTTAGTGAGGCGAGGCAGACGCACGACTGGAGGCTGCAGCACGGTAGGCTCGATATATTTGGCTCATCTTTTCTATGAAATATCAATTACTTGTTCGGGAAATCTGGAAATAGTAAAACTCAGTGAACGCCGTAAATAATATTGTTAGTAAGGTAGCCTGCAGAGATTTTGAATACTTAAATAATAAATAATAAAGGACTGCAGTACGGTGGGCTGCAGCATTAATAATGATTTGGATGGGTTGACATTAGATGCGAGTTAAATGGACATTTCTTTGCATGAAACTACGGAAGAGGCTTCTGCTTCCTATGCAGTGCAAAGTTGTGAAACTTTGGACCTCATCAGAGAGCAACAGGGAAATGCGCTCCTTCTTGACTCAGCGAGCAGAAGCGATTATGACTAAAATGTTTTTGTAAACTGTGATTTAACATATTGATGATTTTCATGTTTCATTTATCCTGTGAGCACATTGTTGCCAGGCAGACTTGCAAAAAACACGACGACTGTGTTCTCTTTAAATGGAGATCATTGTTCATCAGTCAGTAAAATATCGAATTTTCTCTGTACGAATACTTGATATTTTGGGGGCAGTTTTAACGCAGCTCTTTAGTTAGTAGAACAAGAAAAAAAACTATTATGAAAAAAATAATTTCTCTAAAATGTAATTAAATAGGAAGTTTGCGTTTATCTGCGCTGCTGGGGCTGCTGGTCCCAGGTTTAAATCCCATATGGACAGTTTCATTATGTTTTTTATAATATGAAAATGAGCCAATAGAGTCAAAGAAACGGGTTTAGATAAAATTCCGCCAAATTTTAGCCTGGACGCATACTTCATTAACATACGTGGGTAGAACACCCAGAAATTGTACTCAAGTCAGAGTAGCACTACTTTAAGTAAAAGTAAATAGTCGTCGTCCAAGAAATGCCTCAAGTGAGAGTAAAAAAGTATTTCATAAAAAGGCTACTCAGATACTCCGCAACTGATCATCACATGGAGAAAAATATAATTTTATGTGCAAATTCTGGTGCTTTATACACTAAAATGAAAAAAAAAAAAAAAAAAAATCCATACAAATAAATAATTACAAAATAACAAATTCAGGCAGAAAAACTTTTTAAGTTTTTTTTTAATTTTTTTTTTTATTTTTTTTTTTATTTTTTTTTTACGTAAGACTTATGAAACTAATACAGTAGTGAATGTATGTACATGATAGAACAGGAGAAAGTGTTTCCTGTTACAATATGTAGAGCTTACTGTACCTTCTTAATCTCTGAATGGCACAAATGGCTCAGCAGATAAGATTAGAACAACAAAGCCTGGGTACAAACAAGACGTCTCACTTCAACATTAACTGGATCTGGTGCATTTTTGATTAAAACAAGCTTGCCCTGCATTCATTGAACTTACTTGCTGTGGATAGAGTATTCAGAAATTTTACTCAAGTAAGAGTCGTGGTACTTCATATTAATATTACTCAAGTAAAAGTAAAAAATACAATGTAGTAAAACTACTCCTAAAAGTAATACGATCATCTTGAGGTGGCAAATCCAAAACAACCCAGACTTTTGTTGCATTTTGTATTGTATTTTATTGTATAATCAGTGTCCAGCTGTCTGTATCTAATCTGTCTGTGTGATTGAAGGCATTTTAACATGGGCAATGTTAAATTTGAAAATATGCATGTATAATAAAATACTGAGGATTTTATTCTTA